>JAVSCE010014894.1:0-31542 GCA_032199065.1 Smutsia gigantea
AATTACATGATTGTATACACAGAAAATCCTAAGGAATCAACAAAAAAAATTAAACAAGGAATGGAGTTTGTCAAAAAATATTTACAATAGCACCAAGAATCATAAAATAACTGAGGATGAGCACACTGAAATATGTGCAGTGAAATACTTGTTCAAAGAAATATACAAATACTGCTGAAAGAGATTAAAGGCCTACATAAATGGAGAACTATAACAGGGTCATGGATGTGAAGACTCAATATTCTCAAGATGTTGGCTTACACCAACATAGTCTATAAATATAAGATGGCTCCATCAATGATCCATGAATTATTTTTTAGAAATTAAAAGCTGATTCTAAAATTAATGTTAAAAAACAAAGACCTGTAACAGCAAAACAATCTTGAAAAGTAATATCAAAACCAGGAATCTTTCACTACCTGTTTTTAAGACTAACTATAAAAGTACTATAGTAAATTTTAAAAAAAGGTCTTCCCAAAATATGTCCACATCCCAATGTCTGAAACCTGTACACTTTACATCATTTGGAAAGGGACCTTGGCTGGTGTGATTAAGTTAAGGATCTTGAGAGATTGTTCTGCATTATTTTGGTGGGCTCTAAATGCCAACACGAGTATCCTAAGAAGCAGAGGGAGATTAGACAGACACCAGAGAAGGAGAAGGCAATGTGACCATGGAAGCAGAGACTAGAGTAGTGAGACCACAAGGAAAGGAATACTGGCAGCCACCAGAAGCCAGAGGAAGCCAGGAATGGATTCTCCCCTAAAGACTTGAGAAGGAACATGGCTTTGCTAACACTTAGATTTTGGCTCAGTAAAATGGGTTTTGGACTTCTGTCCTCAAGAACTGTAAGACTGCATTTCTTTTAAGCCACCAAACTTATAATAATTTATTGCTGAAGCCACAAGAAACTAAGTCAGATACAATATTCAAGATGGTATGAAATTGGAATAAATACAGAAAAGTGGATGAATGGAAGAGAATATAGAACCCAGAAATAGATTCATACTTATGTGGTCAAGCTTTTATCAACATAAAGCCTAAATAAAATCAATGGAAAAAGAAAAGTTTATATTTATTTTTATTGCAATGACCTTTTTTATTTTCATTTCTTTCTTCTTTTTATTTTCCTAATCTGTTACATTATCAATTGCATTGATTAGTGTTCTAGTGACAATTAACTTTGTATTTTTGGAATATGTATCACTTGTTTATGATATCTTATCCAGATTATATAATTGCTGGATTCAACTGTTTAATATTGTAACTGTGTTAACTAGGGATATTAATTTGTAGTTTCCTTTTCTTGTAACATTTCTTATCTGGTTTTGACATAAACATAACATTGGCCTCTCAAAATTATTTGGGAAGTAGCATTTTCTATTTTCTAAAGGGGTTTTTTTATTTAGTGTTTTATAGAGAATTGGTATTATTTCCTGCCTTACTTGCCCATTTTTGTGGTGCTGGAAAGCTTACAGTCCTGTTTAGGATCTGGCACAGAAGTTGAGTAGGTAGAGTTTGAACTTTGCAGAATAAATGTTTTTCTATGTCATAGGCACTTCCAACGAAAGTACAATTTTTGTTAATGATCTTGGTATAGAAGTAGTTTCCAGGAGTAATTGTGCTGCCT
Organism: Smutsia gigantea; assembly: GCA_032199065.1. NCBI lineage: Eukaryota > Metazoa > Chordata > Mammalia > Pholidota > Manidae > Smutsia > Smutsia gigantea. The sequence goes on from JAVSCE010014894.1 coordinate 1,631, forward strand.
ACCATGACTATTCACTTCATGTTGTGACAAGAGGATAGGACCAGAAGTGATATTATGACATCAAAATTATATGACAAGCTGCCTGGCACCAGACGTGAGTTGGAGGAGCAACAAGATTCTAAATGTTTAGAGCCAGAAGCTAGTCTGTGGAAAATTATTCTAATCATGAGGAATATAAAATTATATGCAGAAGATTGGTTTTCATTGATGTCTCATCAAAAAAAGTAGTGTTTTGCCAGGAATATCTTTAGTAACGCAGCATATACAATATAAGAACATTGTAACATTTCACTTTCATTGAAATGCCTGGAGAATTTATCATAATTCCTGTTTCAAGGCACAGGCTATAGCATTAAAAGAAATATTGAATATTTTGTATATGAAACTGAATGTTTTATATATTCCAACCTATGAACTCAGAGGCTGAAGATCCATTTCTTATTTGTTACATACAAAATAATGACATTGCTAAGGTATCACAAATTCATTATATAAGTAACACAATAGGATCATACATGATAAACTACCCAGTTAATAGCATCAATTCTATTGTGGAAAGCAGTATGGAGGTTCCTCAAAAAACTCAAAATAGAAATACCATTTGACCCAGGAATTCCACTCCTAGGAATTTACCCTAAGAATGCAGCAGCCCAGTTTCAAAAAGACATATGTACCCCTATATTTATTGCAGAACTATTTACAATAGCCAAGAAATGGAAGCAACCTAAGTGTCCATCAGTAGACAAATGGATAAAGCAGATGTGGTACATGTACACAATGGAATATTATTCAGCCATAAGAAGAAAACAAATCGTACCATTTGCAACAACATAGATGGAGCTAGAGGGTACTATGCTCAGGGAAATAAGCCAGGCAGTGAAAGATTCACAGAACCCAAGAATGGATTAATAGTTACCAAAGGGAAAGGGACTGGGGAGGATGGGTGGGAAGGAAGGAAGAAGGGGAGGGGGGAAAAGGGGCATTACAATTAGCACACATAATGTAGCGGGGGGGGATACGGGAAAGGCAGTATTTACAGAGAAGACAAGTAGTGATTCTATAGCATCTTACTACACCTATGGACAGTGACTGTAATGGGGTATGTGGGGGGGACTTGATAATAGGGGGAGTCTAGTAACCATAATGTTGTTCAAGTGATTGTACATTAATGAAACCAAAAAATAAAAAAATAGCGTCAATTCTCCCCACTATTTAAGACATAACAGAAATTGAAAACTTACAAAGTTCTGTACTTTTACCAGTCTAAGTTGAAGGAAATTTGGTAGTGGTCTACTCAAATTTAATAATAATCCTGAATATTTGACATGATGTTTCCAGTTTTGAGTTGTGAAGCTGAATGAGTTTTAATAACAATAATAGCATAATAATATGTATATATACATTTTATATTTATATATATATTTATATTTTATACATCATATATGAGAAAATAAAAAATTACATAAATTCAACATTTAATACAGTATATTTTATATAAATTTCATATAAATATATATTACATATACACTTAATAATAACATAAAAATAAATTTTAATCAAGCATGCTAGAGGAAAGAGCAAACTATAGTTTTCATAAAATTATATTATGAATTCACTGTCCTATGAGGATGTGGCCATAAAATAACGTTACTGATAATTTAGAAAAAATGTATTCCACAGCTATGTTGACTTGCTCATTAATAAAATTGTCTTGTTATTATTTTTGGTTTTGTGAAGTTCATAGCATTCATAATTAGTTGTGATTTACTTTCTCAACTTAAACTCTTATTCTTATGTAATTTTTTAATTATAATTTGCATTCGTTCCCTAAGAGGGCTCCCCAAACTGCATAAGCTTCACACACCTGAAAACCTGAATGTCCCTTTTCTGTATTACTACAAAACAGCAACACTAATAATTATCATTTGTTAAGAGTCTTAAGACAAAAGAAAGAATATTATCTTTTCTATTGTGCAGTTGAGTGAACTGAGTTATAAGCACACAGATAGTAATTAAATTGGCCTTAGAACAGAGTCCATATCTGTCAAACTCAAAGGTCTGAATTCTATGTTCACTATACTCTGCTGCCTCTGACACATGAATAGCTGATTGCTTTCTAGTGCCTTGGGTTTCCTTTTTTTTTTTTACTGTGCTGTTTCCTCTGCTTCATTTACCCTCCTGCTCTTATTGCCCTGCATGGTCCCCATGGAGTGTCTGAACCTTTCTGTTCATGTAATATATGATTCTGTTTCCCTGCCCCAACCTGAGCCATGTCTTCTCTTTGACCATTCAGCGGTGAACATACCTTTCCCTCATTTGTGTGCACAGGAAGAATGATTTCTTTCATACCTACAGTAATTTAAATACAAGCTTTAGTGTTTTGTCCTGTGTCCTACTTTCTATTATGTTACTCTCTTTCCTGTGTAACTAACATTATTCCACTTTTTTTCTGTCATATATTAACCCTGTGCCCATGACATCTGGCTCCTTATATTCCTTATTTTGACAAATAGAAGGGAACTTGCAAAATTATATGAATACATGGAGGCAGTTACAAGTGAAAGATAATAAACTGTTATAAAACAGTGGGAAAAACCATAATCCACAGGTTGATAGTACTTTAAGAACCTGCAAATGATTTAACAAACTGGCAGTAATTTTATTAACATGGCATGTAATTTCCTAAAACTACCAGATAGGAAAAAACTAAACATGGGTCATTAAAAACCCACTGGAAAAAAACATTCTTGTGTATACAAGAAAAATTTCCTTCTTAGTAAACCTGCCTATTGCAGACTGTCACAAACATCTCTCACTAATATTTTTCAATGATAATTAGTAATAGTTACTATTTAATTATTTGCTGCACTTTTAATGCCCTTAATTCTTGCAAACTTGAGAAGGGGTTATCATTATCCTCATTTGACAGATTATAAACTTAAAACTGACAACTTCAATTACTTTGAAAAATTCTATATTAAGTGTCAGAATAAACTGTTGGCCATATATTTGACTTTGTAATTCTCTTAACCACTATAACATGCTGTCTTCCAGGTTTATTTAGGTTTTCTTTAGAAAATGGAACTCGTTTTAAAGGGAACCAATATATAAACAGATAGAGCTCAAATGCTTCAAATGATACCAGCTAATGTAAACATGAGTCTCTAATCATGTAAGTCTGCTGTCTTCTTTTTTTTAATTTAGGAGAGATAGAAATCAATAACTCACAGGAAGTGTGAATCATTCAAATGTTATGTGTAAGAAAGGGAATAATTCTATTGGAAATCCATGAGATACTATAGACAATGAGCAATCTTTCATTAAATAATTTGTGAAACATAATATACAATTAAAATCGAAGCATCTGAGCTTTATCAAACTCAATAGAAGGACTTAATCTTGCTCTTTCCTCCTCTTTCTCCTCATAGTATTTTGAAATTTCATGGAACCATCTTGTATGTAAATATGTTTGCTAGTAGGATAGCTTTCATATGCACTGCAATTTCTCCAGACTAGAAAGAAGATGCATGTCACTGCAATTATGATTAAAGGCATGCAGATGCATATTTTGAGGACAAAGCTTTTACTTCACTGGATTAGATTTTTCCAGAATATGTCTAATGAGGGATCATTGCTCTCATTTCTATGCATTGCTGAGTATGCTCAGTTGAGAGGCTGACTGCCAAGAACTAATGACATTTTGTAAAGGCTATTGTGTGTCATTCAAGATGTATTCCTATTTTGCTTCCACAAAACAAATTAAAAGCAAAACAAAATAAAACAAAACATTGTTCTACTTTCATTTGGAAATTCTACCAGAACTAGAGTTTTATCAGGTTAATCTGGCTAAAATCAGTTGCAGGGCTATTTATGTGGTACATATTTGTGATGTACATTTGTATGTGTGTGTTATTTGGCATACTTCTCTTTCTCTACTAGAATGTATACGCTTTTGGAAAGTATTGGATTTTCTATGTTTTATTGACCAGCTGTATAACATCTATAAACCTGTGCATACATTTATATTAATTAGATAAATTCCAAAACAGGAATACAACCTTTGATAATCTGGCTTTACTTATTTTCTCAATTTTTATTCATTTCCATGGATTTATTAAGGGATGAAAATTATTTTGAATTTTAAATAAATATTAACATATTTGAAAATACTTCAAAAATTTTATGGATTTTCCAATTCACTTTAAATAATATTATAGAGCATATTCTAAAAATATTGAAAGTGGATTAAAAATGAGTTCATTAACTTTGTGATCATTCTAATACCAAATATTCTGTCTATTTCACTCACTAATACGAGGATTGAGCCATGGGAGGAAGAAAAACCACTTTTCTCTTCTTTAGCTTAACTGTCCATCCTTGTTACCTGATTGGTTTGCTTGCCAGAACTAATTGACAAGGATGGCAGTAGAAACATTATGCAAATTCCATCTGGCGGATCTTTGTCGACTAAACTGATAGCTATATAATACTGTTTAAGTGTGCAATTTCCCAAATGGAAATATGCCACAATTTATTCAGACTTCAGAAGCACAGGAGGATTGCACCAAGTATTTCTGCATAGAAAAGTCTCCACATAAAATCTTTTATTTGCTTCTAAAAGCAGCGTTCTTTTATGGTAGTCCAAAAGAAGTTTTGACCAAAATGTTATATTTGTTGTTATCATTTTGTATCATTTTGTGTATTTGCTTTGCATTGTCCTGACTGCCTTAATGACATTTATGCAAACCCAGAAAATCCCAGTTTTCAAATTTTGTGAAAGCACAATAATACTGAGAGGCATCTTTACTGAATATAGCTATGATAAATCAGTCATGTTCGATTAACAATCTTTCCATGTGTAACTGATGTGACCTTATTTAGATTTCCAATTTTTTTAAGTGCTTTTGTATAAATTTTCAAGGTGTGCTTTATTGTTTTCTAGAATATTCTGTTTAAAGATAATATTTAAACTATAATTATAAAATAAATCAGTTAAAGTTTTATAATTTTCTTCTAATTTTGCTTGATTGTTTTTCCCTATTTTTTTCTGAATATTTCCCATTCCATCTTTTCTCTTAAAGACCAATGGAGTGATTAGGCAAAATTAGAAAGTTATTTCTTCATAATATAAATCGGAACATTGCTTTCCTACTGCTGTTCCTTCCACCTTCGCTGACTCTATATACCTTCACTCATTCTCTGTATTTTTTCTAAACTCAAAAATATCATCTTCTAGATTTGAACATTAATAGAAATAATAAGCATAAAATAATAATACAGTGTATTATATGCTCTAGGTGCACATCGATTGTCTCATGAAAAATTCATTGAGTTTTCAACCATGTGAATGAGGTAGGTGTGATTATTAACTTCATTAGTACAGATGAATAAACTAATACTTAGTAAAGCTAAATAACTTGTCCATGGTTATACGTTTAGTAACTCATGCACGTGGCTCTAAATCTGTAATGTTAACCAACACTCTCTCCTGCACTTACTACTTTATACTCTCTTCTTTTGTGAGTATGTATTGTCTAGCTATAATTTTGAAGGTCTGAAGTGGGTACATAATAAATATTAAGGAAATTAATTATAGAGTGAGGGGTTAAATATTTTACCATATGTAACATGCATGTAGGTAATGATCTATTAGAAGTGCTCTGTGTAAGGGACTTAGTAATCTCACTGGGAAAGGATGCCATTTGGGTAGAAAGTCTGTCACTCAACGTATCACACCTCCATCACAGGCTCATACTCAGGTCCAAAACAAGTATACTGAAATGAAAATAAAATACAGGTTAAAATAAATTTTACAGAATTTTAGCAGTTGTATCAGAAGATTTTTCAATACTTATATAACAATGACTTCAATAGTGATGCGGAAAGATTTTCACGGAGATATTTCATTATTAGTAACTTAAAAGAAGTTCCATAGTTACATGTGCTCTTGAGACAGATGTCCCCTCTCAGCTACAAATGCAGGAGCTTTGCCATAACAAATTTCAAAGAATGAGAGAGAAGACAACATAATGTTAAAAACAATGTTCTGGAAACTGACAGACCATATGGAAAGAAATTAGAGGAAGCTGAGAATTCTGTGAGAGTTGGTACAAGTTGAGAGAGCTGGCTTGTTTTCTCTACACAATTATTGCAATCCATTTCCCCCACACTTGAGAAGACATAAGTTGTAGAATTAATGGACATCTTTTTATTTATAGAAGTGAAACACCTAACCACATAGGTATTAGAGTAGTTAAACATTTAGGTTATCTACTTTGGACTACAGTACGTCAACTCATGAGACATAAATAAAAATGAGACTCAAACAGAAATTAAATGGTGACAAATCTTTCAGTCCTTAAGATTCTGCAAAAATATATTTTAATTTAAAAAGTATAGACTATGTCTAAACATCCTGTTTTCTTTATTCATACAACAAAAGGATCGGTCTTGCAAAGTTTATGTAAGTTGTTCTGGGAACTCTCCAGTTATTTGGCCAATTACTTAGAAAGTCTTGAGAGTGAAAGGGTTATATTTTTTCATTGTTATACGAATTTCTACACTTTAGAATTAGAGGGCTTCTGTGGTATCAACCAAGACCAACCTCTATTTCCAGAAAGTAGAATGTCTAGAAAAACAAACTTTGAGAATTATTTTCATCTTACATAAGCTAAAATGCTACATGAATTACTTTAAGTATATTTTATTTACATGAAAAATGTTCAAGTAAATATCCACATAATTTTACAGAGAAATTTGGAAATTTTTATGGCATTTTAAGAACTTAGGATCAGCAATAATCTTTAAATTTGATGCTTGTTTTATTTATATAGTTTCTCACATGTAGAACCTGAGAAGTATAAATTGCAAAGACCCTAAATTATAAGCTCAGTAAATCAAACTGAGTCAAATCAACTTGAATCAAACTCGTTTTCTGACTCTAACATCCATCATGTTTCTCAGATGGTTTTCTGTTACTCTGCAATTGCTATTACCTATTTATATAATATAGGAGATACCATTTAAAATTGTAGTTTCTACACATATAAAAGAGAAGTTGTGTTTGGTGATCTCTAATGTTCTTTCAAATTCTGGAGGAACAGTAAAATGACACTGATATCTTCATGTTCTCTTTGTTTGCAAACATGAGCAAAGCAATACTGATATCAAGGTTTTGCCAAATAAGTCATAACAGTATGTTATGTTCATTGTAGGGCAAAAAGTCCTAACAAGATCAATGAAATAGACAGTCCAATAGGAAGTAAAGGGACTTAGAGGTGCAAAGCAAACAATTTTCAAATTGTTAGTACAATTATGTTAGCAGAACTGAAAAAAATGATCAGCCAAAAAAAAAAAAAAGCAGTTTGTGTAATGGCTAAAAAGCATCCTTTTTTCCTCAGTGAGGGTTTGCTTAGGGGCCTTTCTACATTTAGAATTATTTTTTAATATCTATGTCTTAAACAGTTTATTAGAGGTAATATTTATAGATGGTTTTCATTTTCAAAATGCTCTCACATATTTTATCTAATTTTACTCTATTATAATACACTGAATTAAACTGAACTAGGTTTTAACTCCATATTGCAGGTGCTGAAATTGATATGCTGAAAGAGAATATATGTAAAATATTCACTGCTGCCTTTAGTGAAATTTGCATTACAAATGTGTCATAGCTACTGCCAAACTCTTCTCAACAAAAACATTGCATATGATTTTTTTTCCTATTGAGTGATGACTAAGTAGTTGCTGATTATGACTAACAATGTACTTTTACAATTCAAATCAGATATTACATAGTTGTGTGCACAAAGTTAAAAATCTTTTCCTAAAATTTAATTAAATGGAACATTTACTTCTATTGTTAATATGTAATGCTGTTTCTCTTGAAAATAAGCATAAGCAACTTTTTCTTGGACACATCCTTTTGGGTAAGAGAAACATAATAAAAAATGAACAAGTGGGACTACATTAAACTAAAAACCTTCTGTACAGCAAAGGACACCATCAGCAGAACAAAAAGGCACCCTATAATATGGGAGAATACATTCATAAATGACTCATCTGATAAGGGGTTTACATCCAAAATATATAAAGAACTCATACACCTCAACACCCAAAAGGCAAATAACCTGATTAAAAAATGGGCAGAGGACCTGAATAGACACTTCTCCAAAGAAGAAATTCAGATGGCCAACAGGCACGTGAAAAGATGCTCCACATTGCTAATCATCAGGGAAATGCAAATTAAAACCACAATGAGATATCACCTCACACCAGTTAAGATGGCCACTATCCAAAAGACAAGAAATAACAAATGCTGGTGAGGACGTGGAGAAATGGGAACCTTCCTACACTGTTGGTGCAACCAATGTGGAAAGCAAAACGGAGGTTCCTCAAAAAACTAAAACTAAAAATAAATTAACCTAGTAATTCCCCTCCTAGGAATTTACCTGAAAAAACAAAGTCCATGATTCAAAAAACATATGCACCCCTATATTTATCACTGCACTATTTGCAATAGCCAAGTATGGAAGCAACCCTAAGTGTCCACAAACAGATGAATGGATAAAGAAGATGTGGTACATATACACAATGCAATACTATTCAGCCATAAAAAGAAAACAAAATTCTCCCATTTCCAAAAACATGGATGAATCTAAAGGGTATTATTCTCAGTGAAAGTGGAGAAAGAGAAATACTAAATGATCTCACTTATTTGTGGAGTATGAAGACAAAGCAAAACAGAAGGAACAAAATAGCAGTAGACTCATAGACACTGAGAAGGGACTAGTGATTGCCAAGGGGGAAGAGTTGGGGTGGGTGGAGAAGGAGAGGGGGAGGGGAATGAAGGGGCACAATAATTCGCAATGATTAACATAAGTTGGTCACGGGGATGGCAGTACATCACAGAGAATACAGTTAATGATTCTGTAGCATCTTACTATGTTGATAGATAGTGACTGCACTAGAAGGGGTGAAGATTTAATAACATGGGTAACTGTTGAACCACTGTGTTGTATAACTGAAACCAACATAACAAAAGATTGTATATCAGTGATACTTTAAAAAAAATATGTAATTATTTTACAGTAACTAAAAAGCCTTATGTTATGAATGCTATAATACACTTAACAGTGCAGATTCTTTTATTTATCCATATAGGATGCAATGACCACGTAGTATAAAAGTTGCTGCCTCGTACTCTAATAAGCTGAATTTGAAACAACAAAGTCTTTATTTGAGTTTATTAAACCTAAACTGGCTAATGTGAGTTTAAGAGATGATTAGCAAACTCAGAGAATAGCTCAAAGTGAGGAAATAACTGGCTCCATAGTATATTATATTAAGATCTTTGACAGTTTTAACTAATAAATAATTCTCTCAATGAAGGGACTATTCCTTCATTCCTTTCAGTGGAATCATCAGGCACTATTATCTCAGTACAGTCATGCATTCCCTACTTTTCATTTACACCATTGCAGTGAATGATCCAAAAAGAGCTTTTTCCTCTCTCCTTCTATCAACCAAAATGTTACCAAATGGAGTAAATGGCTGCGAAAAGATGCCTGAGGCTCTTCATTTAAGGTCACCGGCAGGGCTGAGTGTTGCTACATTACCATGTGCTATGCAGGGATTTACTCATAATCTAGAGCATACCCATCCACAAACAGCTTAAATCCCTCTGTGCTCCCAATCAACATTTAACATATTCTGCTACATTTATAATCAGGGTTGTAGATGCTGGACCATCAGAGCTGAAGAGTTAGGGGAATATAGAGATATTATTAATCTACTGTAGGTGAAAAATATAATTAAGGGTGTTTGCAGAAGATGGACTCTTTACCGTTGTTAAGGAATTATACATTGTACATAAGCTTTAGAGAAGGGATATTTGTGCTCAGTGTTAATGCTGCAACTGACTATTTCAGTCTGGGCATGTCAATAAGCTGTGTCGTTTTTCTCACTTGCAAAAACAATGATTCCAACAAAATCATTTCCCAAATCCCTCAAATTCTAAAACACAATAACTTTATATCTTTAAATTTACTACTGTAAATTCAGTTACTTGTTTCTGATACCTTTTCTTTCAATGTTCAATGTACTTTAATAAATGTTGTAGCACACCATGAAATTAAAGATACAGTTTATCTTATCTTCTTTGGTCAAGTTTAATATCAGGAATTACAACCAAACCTTTTAGTTTCAAATGATCATCTTCAGCTGTTTTTATAAGCAGTGAGGTTGAAAATACCATCCCTGTGGTCATTCATTTTTTATGCATCAAAATTTCTAGTATTCACTTTTGTACACACTAAATAATAAATAGATAACCAGGATTATTATTTTTTAAATGGTAGAAGCATTTGTCACATCACAGAGATTTTTAGTATAAATGCATGTATTTGCACTTAGTCTGGCCAAAGAAAGTACTAGTCTGTCACTATTGTAACAAATGTATAACTAAGATCTACAATATTGGAGTCATGTTGGGTTTTGGAAAAATGAATGGAAGGTAAAAAATGTGCATTTTAAAATAAATCAACACTGAACATATTCCGCATTGACTCATAAAGCATCTTGATGATCTGATTTTTTGTTCGTTTTCCAAGATTTTAATAACCAAAAGATTTGATCCAAATTTATTTTGCTTATCTAAGTATTAGTTAAATCAGGTGGAATTAAAATAAGCATAGGACATCAGAATTATATCCTTTTCCATAGCTTCACAATGTCCCAAAAATATTCAACACCAAAGCAAAGACTAGTAAACTTGAATTATATCTTCATCATCTCTACTATTAGCCTTCTTTCTGAATGACCTCTAATTTAGGTTCAACTATGTAAGCGGCATAAAAGGTTGAATACGGAAAAGAGAAAGTCACTATATTAATTAAACAAATGACTTTATAATGTTAGAACACGAAACAAAACAGTTTTTTAAGATATTTTTTTCTGGGTTATCGATTATTTATTCATGTTTCAGAGAATATTTCTGTGCCATTTTCCCCCCAACAAGTAAATTTTGGATTGTTTGCAGATTCTCACAGAATGCTAACTGAACTCCAGTTCATTTAGGTGTGATTTCCTTTCAAACTCTTCTAAAATCTCATTCCTAGCCCTAAGATAGTAAGAAATTTGTAATCGCAACTATCAAGTTGGTTATCAGAAGTTGTGAGCTCAAAGGCCCATGAAGACATGCAGTGTATTTAGTTAAATCAGCACTCAAACATCAGAAAATAGGGATGGGCGGGTTCTATGGTGAAAATGTTATCTATGCGCTCCTTAACTCTCCCATCTTCACTTCACTGTACATGAGCTGGGCTTCCAAACACCAGCACGCGATTCTTGCGAGCCTGGAGGCTCTCTCTGGCTATATTTTGCATACACAAAGCCAACCAGATGTGCTAATATTGAGGTTTTGAAGGAAAAGTCCTCAACAAACGAATTATGGGAGTTTGTGTACCAATATTCCAGCTCCCTTATCTCAGGGGAGGAATAACTCTGAGGTGCTTGTTTTATATTTGATCTCAGAATTCATTGGCAAGATTAAGCTCCAATTATCCACAGTAGTGGTTTGCTTGATAATGCACCCTGCATTGGCTAGCTTCCCTTCTGCATCTCACTTCCATATTCCTTGCAGAGCTGCCTGGATCACCACTCAAATAAACTACTTGCAGTCAAATATTTGCCTCAGGTTATACAGCCAGGGGAATTGAAAACCAAAATATCTGTCTAAATGTGTTCGAATTCAAATAAATAAACAAAAAGTTGTAAAGGGCAAGACAAAATACACACATCTCCTTATTATCATTTTATAACACTTCCACATCTTTACCAAAACTTTTAGTCACTACCTACACACATGATTCAGTCAATGGTCTTTAATTCTGTTTTTAACTTCGTCACAGAAAAGGCTGAAGCAAATCAACCCAATCTGTATTCAAATTAGAGTCATTTTTATGCTAGCATATTCCCAATTCCACTTTTTATTCACTTCAATGACTGAATGCCTAGGAATGAGATAATTAATGAAACTGAATGAATTTTAGTTTATAAACCCTAAGAAGAAGAAATATTTCCTCCATGTATTTTTGATACATCAAATTCATCTTGATTTTAAGCATTTATTTCAACAGGGGAATGGGACATTTAATCTGCACCATTATCGTTAGTGTCCTTTAGCCATGACAGCAGAACCTGGTATCTTGTGGCCAAAGTATCTGATTGTTCCCTCCAGTTTTCAGTTAAAATTACTGATAAAATCCCTTTTATTCCAGCCCCTGTGTTCCCTTCAGGTCTACTGCTGTTCCAGGCTTGGGGCACCAAACCATTAGGCAAAGCTCAGAACTTTAGAACCCTCCCAGGTACCACAAAGACAAATGGAGGTCCTGCTAGATATTCAGAAAACAGCTGAAAATCAGGGACAAGTCCTAAAGGGTTCTGGGGTGTTTCTGGGAAATTCCTTTTGGTCTGAAGAAATCTCAGTCTATCTCACAGACTCCTTTTCTTGCCCCTTCCACCCCTCCTCTTCTTCACCTACCCTTCCACCCAGCCTCCCTTGCCTTCCACCTCCCACACTCCTTGCTTCCATTACTAGAGTCCCTCTCTTCACAGGCCCTCTTCTCCTCAAGAAGTTGATAATTAGGGGGAAAAAAAAAGAATAAAAAGTACCTTTAAGTACCTAAAAGTTAAGAAGCATAGAGCTTGCCAGTGGGTTTACCAAGGGTAAAAAAGATATCAAAGAAAACAATCTTATTTCATGTCTTAACATTTTTCTTCATTATGAAGTTAAACTGAACCCAATCTACATTAAAAATTAGCTATTAAACTTAATACCATGTAGCAGTAGTATCCAAAGTAGGTTTATTATGACAGTACATTAGCAGACTGCAATTAAAAAAAAGAATGGCTATTTGTATTTAGTTTTTATCTTGTCATTTTTGTCTTTAAAAAAAAAATCTGTGTGATAATTCGCACTATATATTAAAATGATATTCTGAGGCAACATGCTTGAATTTTTTCTTACTATCAGAAAATATTAAAATGTAAAGACAAATCTTCAAGATCCTCAAAGCTTATTTTTCTATTATACTTTATCCCAGATTGTAAAAGTACTGAACATAAGAATATAAATTAAGCCTCATTACATCTTTGATCTCTGAGTTTCCTGTCAGTAGGTCTTCAGATATGTACCTTGAACCATCACCGAGGTATCTCAGTCACTCTAGAGTGCTGAGTGATCACGCCAGGCCCTGACAATCACCAGAACATACTGATGTTTTGGCTCAAAATAGTTCTATTTATTTTTTTAATTCATTATTTGTTAATGCCTTGCTGAGTGAATCCATGGGTTGATCTTTCAGAAATACATATCCTGAGGCACCGCGTATCTAAAAATGAATTGTGGTTTCAAGCTAGTTGTTTATTTAAAGTACAGAATTCTAGGTTCAAAATTCTTTGACCTCATCGCTTTTTTGCTAAGGTGAATTTTCTTTTCTTTCTTTTTTAATCTCTCTGTATGTTTTAGAATTGTATTTCAATCCTTAATGGATGGAGTTTTTATTTTTATTTTCTACTTCTAATTTTATCCTTAATAAAGGCACATGATCTGGTTTGGCTTACCCTCAAAATAGAATCTAAGACAGGAACTGAGATAATGCTAGTTTATTTGGAAAATGACACTATAAAGCAAGAGTAAGTGAGCAAAGAGCACAAGACAGAAATGGGGCAAGGCAAAGGCAATGCAGGATATATTACTGAGATTACTCATGTGCTATTGGATGGTCACAAAGAACACAGACTGCCTCTTAGGACTCACTGTTCATCTAAAGGACAGGAGGTTGGGGTTCTATCCTCTATTCCCACCTTCCATTGATCAAGGACTGTCCCTAAGTGTTGTAATCGCCCTGAATTTCCAAGATTCTCTTATATGGAGGAAATGGACTTCTAGAATTTTCAAGAAAATACTGAGACAAAGAAGAAATATGCAGTCTTGAGGGAGGACTTGGTCAGCATACCAAGAACAGCAACTGAAATCATAGGTCAGGGTTTGACAAAGAGAAAAACAACAAGAGAATAGGTCATCTTAAGTGTATGCTTGAAAAAGTAACATGAAATCATTATTGATCTAATTGACTTTCATGCCAAGTGTTGCTGGGCTCAGGAAAATGCACAAACAAATACCAGTGGCTTAGGGCAACACATTTATCATCTGAAACTTATTTCCTCTACCCCCATTTCCATTTCTCTATAAATACTAATGGACCTACTCTCCAGAAGATACCTGAATCTGATCACTTTAGTCATCTATACTCTTGAAGCTCTAGTATAAATCAGTACCATATTAACCTGCCCCTAAAAATCCTGGTTAGATCTTTCGGCTCCATTCCTAGCCTCCCATGTCTATTCTCCACAAACAGCCATAGATTTATTTTCAAGGACTACATTTTTAAAAGAACACTCTCCTGCTTAAATTTCTTCAGTGCCCTCCCACCGCGAAAAGAATAAAGTTCTACCTAGTCCTCCCTGATCTGGGCCCTGCCTTCCCCTTCTATCTCATTCTCCTCTATCAGCTAACCCTCTTGGACTATGCTCTGGATGCATGATCTTACTAAATGCGTCAAGCTCATTCTACCTTTGTCCACTTTTTTTTTGAGAATGTGTTTTCCTCAAATCTTCTAAGGGTGGCCCCTTACGGGTTCAGGTTTCAATTCAAAGATGCCCTCTGCATTCAGGCCTGCCCTGACTTTTAGGATCAAAGAAGACTCCCACACTTTATATACCTTATCTTCGTATATGATATTCTTCCCTACACTGAACACCCCTCATAATAGTTCACTAATGTGTTTGTTTACACAATTCACAGTGCTCTCTCTCACAGAAAGCAAAGGACACTCTCTTGTTTATATTTATATATGTTTATAGAGACGGTGTCTAGCCTCTAATAGGCAATTACAATGTTTTAACTGATGTGTTTGTACCAGTTTAAATTCCATGATCAATCACCATAATCATTTACTTGCTTAAAACCGCCAATGACTTTATCTCTTTCCATTCACTGTTCTTCATACTTCCTTTTCTAAAACTTAACCAAATAACTCTCCACTGAGTTGGAACAAGAACTATTTTTCTTTAAGATATGTGGAGAAGAATTTCTCTATGCTGACTGGTCTCAATTTAAATTAATCAACATTACTCTTGTAGGGGCCTTAGCAATGCCTAGAAAAAGTGCTGCACTCCTTGATCTGTGTCTCCCCACCTTTACTAAGTGACCACTTTCATTTTTTTTTCCAAGTCAGTGACTGCTGTTTTCTTTTTTCTTTTTTTTCTTTTTTTATTTTTTTAAATAATTTATTTTACTATCATTAATCTACAATTACATGTGCAATATTACAGTTATTAAACTACCCCTTCATCAGGTCCCCCCCACCAACCCCATTACAGTCACTGTCCATCAGCGTAGTGAGATGCTATAGAATAACTACTTGTCTTCTCTGAGTTGTACTGCCCTCCCCGTGCCCCCCCAACATTATATCTGCTAATCATAATGCCACTTTCTCCCTCTTATCCCTCCCTTCCCGCCCATTTTAACCAGTCCCCATCCCTTTGGTAACTATTAGTCCGTTCTTGGGTTCTGTGAGTCTGCTGCTGTTTTGTTCCTTCAGTATTTTTTCTTTGTTCTTATACTCCACATATGAGTGAAATCATTTGATACTTGTCTTTTTCGGCTTGGCTTATTTCACTGAGCATAATACCCTCTAGTTCCATCCATGTTGTTGCAAATGGTAGGATCTATTTTCTTCTTATGGCTGAATAATATTCCATTGTGTATATGTACCACCTCTTCTTTATCCATTCATCTACTGATGGACACTTAGGTTGCTTCCATTTTTGGCTATTGGAAATAGTGCTGCAATAAACATAGGGGTGCATCTGTCCTTTTCAAATTGGGCTGCTGCATTCTTAGGGTAAATTCCTAGGAGTGGAATTCCTGGGTCAAATGGTATTTCTATTTTGAGTTTTTTGAGGAACCTCTATACTGCGTTCCACAATGGTTGAACTAATTTGCAATCCCACCAGCAGTGTAGGAGGGTTCCATTTTCTCCACATCCTCGCCAGCATTTGTTCTGGTTTGTGTTTTGGATGTTGGCCATCCTCACTGCTGTGAGGTGGTATCTCATTGTGGTTTTAATCTGCATTTCTCTGATGATTAGCGATGTGGAGCATCTTTTCATGTGCCTGTTGGCCATCTGAATTTCTTCTTTGGAGAAGTGTCTATTCATGTCCTCTGCCATTTCTTAATTGGATTATTTGCTTTCTGTTTGTTAAGGTGCATGAGTTCTTTATATATTTTGGATGTCAACCCTTTATCAGATACGTTTTTTATGAATATATTCTCCCATACTGTAGGATGTCTTTTTGTTCTACTGATGGTGTCCTTTGCTGTACAGAAGCTTTGCAGCTTGACATAGTCCCACTTGTTCATTTTTGCTTTTGTTTCCCTTGCCCAGGGAGATATGTTCATGAAGAAGTTGCTCATGTTTATGTCCAAGAGATTTTTGCCTATATATTTTTCTAAGAGTTTTATGGTTTCATGACTTACATTCAGGTCTTTGATCCACCTTGAGTTTACCTTTGTGTATGGGGCTAGACAATAGTCCAGTTTCATTCTCTTACATGTAGCTGTCCAGTTTTTCCAACACCAGCTGATGAAGAGGCTGTCATCTCCCCATTGTATAACCAACACACTTTTATCAAATATTAACTGACTGTACATGTTTGGGTTAATGTTTGGATTTTCTATTCTGTTCCACAGGTCTGTGGGTCTGTTTTTGTGCCAATACCAAATTGTCTTGATTACTGTGGCTTTGTAGTAGAGCTTGAAATCAGGGAGTGTAATTCCCCCTGTTTTATTCCTCCTTCTCAGGATTGCTTTGGCTATTCGGGGTCTTTGTGGTTAAATATGAATTTTAGAATTATTTCTTCCAGTTGATTGAAGAAAACTGTTGGTAGTTTGATAGGGATTGCATTGAATCTGTAGATTGCTTTAGGTAGTACAGCCATTTTGACAATATTTATTCTTCCTAGCCAAGAGCATGGGATGCATTTCCATTTGGTAGTGTCCTCTTTAATTTCTCTTAGGAGTGTCTTGTAGTTTTCAGAGTACAGGTCTTTCACTTTCTTCATTAGATTTATTCCTAGGTATTTTATTCTTTTTGATGCAATTGTGAATGGAATTGTTTTTCTGATTTCTCTTTCTGTTAGTTCATCATTAGTGTATAGGAAAGCAACAGATTTCTTTGTATTAATTTTGTATCCTGCAACTTTGCTGAATTCAGATATTAGTTCTAGTAGTTTTGGAATGGAATCTTTAGGGTTTTTTATGTACAGTATCATGTCATCTACAAATAGTGACAATTGGACTTCTTCTTTACCAATCTGGATGCCTTGTATGTCTTTGTTTTGTCTGATTGCTGTGGCTAGGACCTCCAGTACTATGTTGAATAACAGTGGAGAGAGTGGGCATCCCTGTCTTGTTCCCAATGTTAGATGAAAAGCTTTCAGCGTCTCGCCGTTAAGTATGATGTTAGCTGTGGGTTTCTCATATATAGCCTTTATGATGTTGAGGTACTTGCCGTCTATACACATTTTGTTGAGAGCTTTAATCGGGAATGGATGCTGAATTTTGTCAAATGCTTTTTCAGCATCTATGGAGATGATCATGTGGTTTTTGTTCTTCTTTTTGTTGATGTGCTAGATGATGTTGATG
Organism: Smutsia gigantea; assembly: GCA_032199065.1. NCBI lineage: Eukaryota > Metazoa > Chordata > Mammalia > Pholidota > Manidae > Smutsia > Smutsia gigantea. The sequence goes on from JAVSCE010014894.1 coordinate 19,401, forward strand.
GATTTTCGAATGTTGTACCATCCTTGCATCCCTGGGATGAATCCCACTTGATCATGGTGTATGATCCTCTTGATGTATTTTTGAATTCGGTTGCTAATATTTTGTTGAGTATTTTTGCATCTACGTTCATCAGGGATATTGGTCTGTAATTTTCTTTTTTGGTGAGTTCTTTGCCAGGTTTTGGTATTAGAGTGATGCTGGCTTCATAGAATGAGTTTGGAAGTATTCCCTCCTCTTCTATTTTTTGGAAAACTTTGAGGAGAATCGGTGTTATTTCTTCTCTATATGTCTGGTAGAATTCAGAGGTGAATCCATCAGGCCCGGGGGTTTCGTTCTTGGGTAGTTTTTTGATTACCAATTCGATTTCGTCGCTGGTGATTGGTTGTTTAGTTTTTCTATTTCTTGCTTGGTCATTCATGGAAGGTTGTATTTTTCTAAGAAGTTGTCCATTTCTTCTGTTTTCCAACTTGTTAGCATATAGATTCTCATAATATTCTCTTATGATTCCTTGTATTTCTGTAGGGTCCATCGTGATTTTTCCTTTCTCATTTCTGATTGTGTTTATGTGTGTAGATTCTCTTTTTCTCTTAATGAGTCTGGCTAGGGGTTTATCTATTTTGTTTATTTTTTCAAAGAACCAGCTCTTGGTTTTATTGATTTTTTCTATTGTTTTATTCTTCTCAATTTTACTTATTTCTTCTCTAATCTTTATTATGTCCGTCCTTCTGGTGACTTTGGGCCTCATTTGTTCTTCTTTTTCCAATTTCAGTAATTGTGTCTTTAGACTATTCATTTGGGAATGTTCTTCCTTCTTTAAATAGTCCTGGATTGCAATATACTTTCCTCTTAGAACTGCCTTTGCTGCATCCCACAGAAGTTGTGGCTTTGTGTTATTGTTGTCATTAGTCTCCATATATTCTTTGATTTCTATTTTGATTTGGTCGTTAACCCATTGATTAATTAGGAGAGTCTTGTTAAGTCTCCATGTATTTGTGAGCCATTTTGATTTCCTTCTAAAATTTATTTCTAGTTTTATACCTTGGTGATCTGAGAAGTTGGTTGGTAGGATTTCAATATTTGCGATTTTACTGAGGTTATTTTTGTGGCCTAGTATGTGGTCTATTCTGTAAAATGTTCCATGTGCACTTGAGAAGAATGTGTATCCTGTTGCTTTTGGGTGTTGAGTTCTGTAGATGTCTGTTAGGTCCATCTGTTCTAGTGTGTTGTTCAGTGCCTCTGTGTCTTTACTTATTTTCTGTCTGGTTGATCTGTCCTCTGGAGTGAGTGGTGTGTTGAAGTCTCCTAAGATGAATGCATTGCTGTCTATTTCCTCCTTTAATTCTGTTAGCATTTGTCTCACATATGCTGGCGCTCCTGTGTTGGGTGCATATATATTTATAATGGTTATATCTTCTTGTTGGAATGACCCCTTTATCATTATGTAATGTCCTTCTTTATCGTTTGCTACTTTCTTCGTTTTGAAGTCTATTTTGTCTGATACAAGTACTGCAACACCTGCTTTTTTCTCTTTCTTGTTTGCATGAAATATCTTTTTCCACCCTTCACTTTTAGTCTGTGTATATCTTTGGATTTGAGGTGAGTTTCTTGTAGGCAGCATATAGATGGTCTTGCTTTTTTATCCATTCTGTTACTCTGTGTCTTTTGATTGGTGCATTCAGTCCATTTACATTTAGGGTGATTATTGATAGGTATGTACTTATTGCCATTGCTGGCTTTAGATTCGTGGTTACCAAGGGTTCAAGGGTTGCTTCTTTACTATCTAACAATCTAACTTAACTTTCTTGTTAAGTTATTGTAAACACAGTCTGATGTTTCTTTCTTTCTCTCCCTTCTTATTCCTCCTCCTCCATTCTTTCTATAATAGGTGTTTTATTCTTTGCCTTTAGTTAGTATTTGGATGGTCTGTTTTCTTTGCTATGATTTTATTTTCTCTGGTGACATCTTTTTAGCCTTGGGTGTGCTTCCATCTAGAACAGTCCATTTAAGGTATCCTGCAGTGGTGGTTTATGAGAGACAAACTCTCTCAACTTCCGTTTGTCTGGAAATTGTTTAATCCCTCCATCATATTTAAATGATAATCGTGCTGGATACAGTATTCTTCGTTGGAGGCCCTTCTGTTTCATAACGTTAAATATATCATGCCATTCTCTTCTGGCCTGTAAGGTTTCTGTTGAGAAGTCTGATGATAGTCTGATGGGTTTCCCTTTGTAGGTGATCTTTTTTCTCTCTCTCACTGCCTTTAATACCCTGTCTTTATCTTTGATCTTTGCCATCTTAATTATTATTTGTCTTGGTGTTGTCTTCCTTGGGTCCCTTGTGTTGGGAGATCTATGAGCTTCGGTGGGCTGCGAGACTACTTCCTTCCCCAGTGATGGAAACTTTTCAGCAATTATTTCTTCAAAGACACTTTCTATCCCTTTTTGTCTCTCTTCTTCCTCTGGTACTCCTATAATGCGAATATTTTTCCATTTGCATTGGTCACACAATTCTCTTAATATTCTTTCATTCCTAGAAATTCTTTTCTCTCTCTCTGCCTCAGCTGCTCTCTACTCCTGTTTTCTGTTTTCTATTCCATTAACAGTCTCTTGCATCTCATCCATTCTGCTGTTAAGCCCGTCGATCGCTTGTCTGATTTCTGCATTGTCTTTCCTCAGTTCCCTCACTTCCTCCCTCAGCTCTTGCACATTTCTCTGTAGGTCCATCAGCATGGTTATGACTTTTATTCTGAATTCTTTTTCTGGAAGACTGTGCATTTCCATCCCTTCAGACTCCCTCTCTGGGGTTGTCTGGTTGATTTTGGTCTGAACCATATTCCTCTGTCTTTTCATGGCTGTAGAATTGGTCACTGATAGTTGCCACATATGTCAGCTGGGCTCTTTAAGACTTTAAAAAGAGAAGGACAAAAAAAGGGGGGTCCGAAGAAGAAAGAAAGAAAGAAAGAAAGAAAAAAGAAAGAAAAGAAAAAACAAAAACAAAACAAAACAAAAAACAAAACAAAACAAAAAAAACAAAAAAAATGCCCACCGGACGTAGATTCTGTGGGAATGCTGTAGGGTGGCGCTATTGCCCCACTATTCCACAGCTGTGACTGCGCTGCCCCGCAGGGCCCTTTATCGCTCTGGCAGGGGTGGGAACGAATAGGAGGCTGTTGATCTCAGTGAGAAGTGGAAGTATGGCTGCGCTTCCTCAGTCGCCAGCTAAGGCATCTGAAACTCCCCCGGACTCCCAGCCTGCTGGGCTGAGTGTGCTGGGGCAATCCGGCTCCTCCGCTGGGCTCCTATCTCTTTAAGACTGCTGAGGAAAGTGTGCGCTTTTTTTTTTCCTTCCCGGGAACCGGCTGCACGCACCCTGGCGTGTCCCCCGCTCAGATTCTGCCCCTCTGTCTCTCCAATCTCCGCTGCACTGTGCAATGTGGGTCAGCGCTCCCCGTGCAGATCACCGGGGCTGGCTACTTCGTGGGGTGTACTTCCACTCCCTCCCGGCTCTGAATCCTCTCCTCCCGCCAGTGCGCTGAGGTGGGGGAGTGCTCGGGTCCCGCCGGGTCATGGCTCCGTATCTTACCCGCCTCTTGGGGTGCCGAGTCCTCTCGGGTGTAGCTGCACGCTGTGCGCTTTCCTATGTATTCTCGTCTCTCTTTTAGGAGTAGATGTATTTGCTGTGTTTTCGTAGATAAATATAGTGTTAGGAGGAAATTTCTGCCACCCTTCTCACACCGCCATCTTCCCGGAAGTCCTAAGTGACCATTTTCAATCTTAGACTTTCGCACTTCAAAACTACATCCTGTCTCTCATTGTCCGCCTCACTTCCTTTTTCACTAAGAAAAGAGAAATAGCCAAATTGAGAGCTTCCATGTGTACCCACTACCATCCCTACTGTTAAAAGATAAACAAGCCTATTGAAAATTTTAAGTTTCTTTGAGAAAAAATCAATTCGAATCAGGCAGCATCCCATCTAGCAGAGAGAAAGTAACTCTGAGAAGTTGTACAAAATTAAAGATTTTCATAGGCAGAGGGAACAGGAACAACGAAGCTATGCCAGGCAAAAATGCAGGCTGGTTAAGGCAAAGTTACTTCCCTTTGGAAAATGGCAGGGGTCTAGCAGGCAGATTACCTAATGGGTGCTGATTATGAGATACTCATGACTGCCTGGTTTAAGATTCCACTTCTGAGTACCAGGCACAAACGGTAATTAAGTTAATTCTCAGTTTGGTAACCTGGAGCTTAGCATAAGCAATTTCTTTTGAGGCCTGCTGTCTCGTTTTTCACACTACACACTTGTGTCATTTGTGACTATAAACTGTTATCTTCTCTCCTGCTGTAAAGATGAACCACCTCGGGTCCAGGCTAAGGCCAACCTCTCACTCTGGCATTAGATGCTCGGGAATACAATTAAACACGAAATGTCCTGACAACCCAGAAAACCTCTCCGCAAAGGAAGAGAAACAAAATAGTTTTATTATTGAATAAGCGTTAAACCAGGATGTGATGTTCAGCAAAGGCAGTCCACTGAGACAGAAATAAATCTCACCCTTTTATAAAGGCCAAACAGATACAGCCCATTGCTTACATGTTCTCAAGTCTTCAGAGCACCATGAGTTATACACAGTTCATCCTAAGTTCACCTAGTTAGTGTGACATTCTGTGTCAGCTAATTGTTCTTATCCAACGGAAAAACATAAACTTTTATAACTTTTTGACAGAAGGTAGTTTTGTAACAGAGAGTGAGGCATCTACTGGAGTTAGGCCCCTCCCTTCTCAGAAAGTAAAGATAAGGGCTTTATATTCCTTGATGGTTGAATTTCAAAGGTATGCCTCCCAGGTCCTAGAGAAAAACATTCTGGGACTGTAAATCAGCAAGAGGTTTATTTCGCTTTTAAAATGATTTACATACATATCAAAGGGGCAGAGAAAGAATTTACAATTACCTAAAAAAAATGTTACCTAAAGAAAATGTTCCATGAAAAGGGAAGGGAGGGAGAGGGAGCCTCTTTCCCTTTTCACATGGGAAAAGTTATTATTTTCATTTCACATTTGTATTTACCCTTACAATGCCATCTCTTTCTTTCTTCTCTATCATCAAATATTTCTGTTCTTTGGACTGTTCCTATAAACATACAAATGTGTTATAATTTCTCTCACTCAACCAAAAAATAAAAATCAAACCCCAGTCCTTCTCTTTACATAAAACTCCTTGAAAGAAATTTCTGTATAAGCTGAGTCCAATTTCTCTTTCCAGGAGTCCCTGAACTTGCTACACTTACACTAATATCCATGTTGTTGAATGTTCATGTTCCTTCGCCTGTCACCAACATATAATACATTGAATATGTACACATATATATGTGCATGTATATTTGCATTTTTAATATATATACACACACATACGTATCATCCTATATATATACATATTATATATTTCCCATGATATATATGCATATCATCATGTGTCGCTTGTCATGTGAGGTTCTCTTCTCATTGGAACTCATTCTTTCATCACCACTTTGCCACCCTGAACTTGTTTTCCTTCTCTCTCTAGCCAATATTCCACAGTAAGCTCTGCTGGATTCCCCACATCTAAGTATTTCATCATCTTAACACTACTCTGTTCAGTCACTGAACTGAGTCTTTTTCTATCTCTATTTACTTGTTTGGTGGTGTCATACATTTTCATCATTTCCCCAATCTTAGACACCATCTGCATACATACACAGATTATTCACAAATAGCTTAAAGCTCTCCGTTGAACAACAGTCTTATGAATCCCAATGAATATCAAACAAGCATAAAAAAATTAATACACCCTGAGCTGATCTCCTGATATTTTCCACATATCTGCTCATTCCACAGTCTTTACCATATTTGTAAATGGTGAACCTGATTTTCCAGTAATTTAGGTTCCAAATTTGGAGCTACTGCATCACCTCCAGAACATCTATTAGTTCCCTTTCCCTGAATTATTTTTCTCCTTGGCTTTTATAACCATATTTTGTACATTTTATGTATTTATCTTGATTACTTTCAAAAACCTTCTGTAAAAAGTAAGCTTCATGAAAAGGTATGTTCTCTCATCAGTATATTCCCAGTGTCCAATACAATGCATGTGCAGTAAGTATTTGTGGAATTAATGATTAAAAAATAAATACATATTTTCTACATTAGGCAAGTTTTATATTTAATTGTCTGGATTTGATATTATGAAGATAAGAGAAGAAATATGTTGAGCTACTTGAATGGACAAATCAAAGATTGAAATCTAATTTAGTTGGTTCAAAGTAAACTGGTATAGCATAACCAGTGAAATTCACTCTGAATTTAAAATGTCCATTCCTGTTACTGTACCTAGTTGGATTATAAGTATAATCGATCAAAAGGGATTATGATATATAAAATTCAATTTCATCAGTGAAACTACATCATGCTTAGAGATATTTATAGCCTCTTTATAGTAGGTTACTTGAAATATTTCATAAAGAACATATTGCTACCAGTGTTTTTCTTTTCTGTCCCCCTACTCCCCTCTGCCACTTGCTAATCTCTCTTCTATTACAGCTTCAGGTAATCCTACCGGCTCTGACAATTAATTATTTCCTCCAATTCTGTTTTCCTTTGTGATAAAAAGAATTGAACTTTCCCTGGAGTGAACTGAATGCAGTAGGGAGTATGCATCTTCCCTTCACTCATGGGTTTACTCTAGACTCATTTCACATTGTTAAGGTATAACTGACTGGATGACTTTTTAAAACTCTTTTTATGTTCTCTGTGACAAACAAATGAGGCAAAATCTTTTAATATCTAAGTAGAGAAAATAATTATGAATCCATGTGTTTTTCTTTGACTAGCACATCAATATTTGTTTGAGCTTTCTAAAGTCACATTTCTAATTATAAGCACCTAATAGGTAGTATATTAAAGTAGTTTTAAATCCATATAACTCTAAAAACCTGGTCATTCACTTTGCAATGAAGTTTCTTTGCTAATGTTATTAAAGAACTCTTAAACTAATAATTTAATCAATCAAATAGCAACATTGACATATACTTTTGATTACTTATGAACTGAGTCCAGTAGTTTATATATATCTATTTAACTTTTGCAAGAATACTATGTAATATTACACTAATTTTATTCCCATTTGCAAGTGAATGAACTGAGTCATAGAGATTAAGTGTATTGTTGAAACTCAGACCAGTACTAAAAGAACAGGGGTTTACAAATTGAGTGGTCTGGCTTCTATTTGCTCCCATAACCAGTGTATTCTTCGGCACAAAGACATGAGGATAGAAGCAAATATGGCAGCTGTGCACAGATGCACACTTTGCGCCTTGCAGCTCTGGCCACTGCCTGCACACTAAGATGTGGAAAGTGTGCACTGAAGTTGGGCAGTAATGCAGCCCTAATACAGTGAGAATGAGCAAATTCTGCATTTGTTCTTCCATGTCGTACATAGGATTCATAAGCCTATTATTAACTAGCGTAACAACATTGCTCATAACTACTTATCAATTTCACTTGATAAACACACTACATATAGAAGTTATATACTTTACAAACAGATTTACTAACTAGAATTATTTAGACATTTAGTTAATAATTTTATGTTTATGGCTATGTTACAATTTATCTAGATATTTGCCCTAGAAGTCTGCCCATCTTTTATTTGCCTTGAAATAAACCTATTTTTGAAACAGGTTTGGGTAAAATGCAGCACCCAAATAGATATGTAGGCACTTTTATTGATGGAATAGATAACCAGAATTTTCATATATTAGAGATTTAAGAAAAGACAATGGCAATATTAGGTGAAAAATATCACAAATGTAAATGCAGATTAATGAATTTATTTCATTAATGTGTTCTATAAATTAATAAGCTGTGACAATGATAAATGTCATATAAATTTTACATGTTACTTTGATATATATTAATGGAACAAAAGCCAATAGTCTAAGAATCAAAAACCCATATTTCAAATATAATATTTTCAAACAAAAATTGTCCTAAAAGAAGTGATAATACTCTCGTTAGAAAGTTAATAAAATCTTTAAAGTACAATAATGAAAAAATAAACAAAAATAAAAATGGTTTTGAATATTGGAATTTATATTTTAAAAATGTGAATTCCATTGTGGATACAAAACTTAGACTGTGACTTTTTTTCATTATGTGCTACAATCACAATTTTTCCATTGCATATCCTAGAAATAATACCAAGTGCATAACTATTTTTCTGAGAATTATATACGTTAATTCCATTTAAATGGAACATATTTGATCAGAAAAACTCACGAGTTTTAATTTAAAAATTTATGTTTTCAAGGCTACTCCTGTCACTTCTGAAGCCATAGTTTAACATAAGAATATCTAAATATGGATTACCATAAAAACTATGATCATTTTGAAAAACATATCCCAGTGTGTGGTGATGATAGTTACTATATGTCTCTGAAAGATCATGATGGAAGTCCTCTACTTTTTTACTGTATTCGTGTAGAAAGCTGCAAGTATGTTGAAGATTTTGCCCAGGTGAAATCACTCTCCCCTGCAGAATATATAGTCTCTCTATGTTCGTAATAAGTAACTTTGTGTCACAGGGATTTGAGAATTGTGTTAACTGTTCCTCTGCAAATGATATGTGTACTTTTCTGGCGTCCAGCACAATCTTTTAATTAATAGAACCATACTGGAAATAGAATAATCCATTATTTTGGTTAGAGATGGAAGACAAATGAAATGAATAGGTTTCATAATACACACTTTTATCCCATTACTTAACACATGCTCAAATTCATTCATTTTGTTGAATGTATGAATAATTCTGATAAATACAACTGAATGTAAAATTATCAGGATTTAGTGCACTGATATCTGGAAATCATCAAAGTTTTAAGCAGAGTGTTGCCTATATTTTTTGTTTTATTATTTCTCTTTAATCACATTTTCTGGTGGTTAGAGAGAAAAGGTGCTAAAATATTTGGTGAATGAATGAATTCTTACTGAATTCTTAATAAATATTATCTTGAAAATTATATTTCAGAGAAAAGATTTAATGGTGATTTAAGTTGAAAATAAATACAAGTTTAAGTAGCCCATGATCCTGTTTTATATAAAGATTTTTATAAAGGAACAGTTAAAGTGATCTTAGCATATTTTGAGCAACAAAAATTAAGGTACCATCACTGTAATATTTGGCAGCAAACATATAATATCTGTAATGTCTTTTCACAGCAAACAATTTTTAATGATTGAATGGAGTGAGATTAGATATAATAAATGTTTACAAGCATTGGAATGATGAAATGATTGATAATTTGATGAATACTAATTGCATACAAATAGAAATCCTTTTAAGGAAATAGAAGCAATGTGGATATCTCAAGTCAGGCATTAAGTGCTTCACAGTCTCATGAAATTTCTGAACAGGCACTGCAGTCCTGCTTATCCATGAGGAATACATTCCAAGACCTCCAAGAGGATGCCTGAAACTGAATCATACTGAATCTTATGTATACTGTTTTTCCTATACGTATATACGTATGATAATGTTTAATCTACAAATCAGGCAGAGTAAGAAATCAACAATAACTAATAATAAAGTAGAATAATTACAATACACTGTAATAGAAGTTATGTGAATGTGTGTGTCTCTCCCTCAAAATATCTTATTGTACTGTACTCACCCTTCTTCTGACGATGATGATGATGCAAGGTGATGAAATGCTTACCTGTTGAGGTGAAGTGAGGTGAATGACGTAGACATGATGATGGAGCTAGGCTACTATTGATCTGACCATACATTAGAAGGAGAATCGTCTGCTTCCACGTGGTGGTTGACTGTGGGTGACAAACTGCAGAAAGCAAAACAACAGATAAGGAAGAACTACTGTATTATTAAAAATGCATGTTACATCACATTCTTTAGAGGAGGAATAGGAATAATCCTCAATTATTAAAAAATAACAACTTCCTCAATTTGTCTTTATAGATTGTTATAAATCTTAATGTGATAAAACTAAGTGATAAATAGGCTGCCTATTTTATCTAAATACAACATAGATCTTTAGCAATTTAGATTGAATTTTTAGATGTACTAAGTCTGATGTGTTACCAGGACATTTTTTTCCTAGTAAAGAAGATTTACTTTACAAATACAGCTTGAAAGTATTAATTCTAATATTCTATGGCTTTCTTGTTTAGGTTCCAATTTTTTTTCATTTCATATATACATAAACATATATATGTATGTTTATGTATATATGAAATAAGCACATATATATGTCTATGTATAAATGAAATAAGCACATAAAAAGATCATAAATAAAATACAAATATGTTTTTCAAATAAATTAGAATCTCCTTACAATAAGGGTTCACAATTTACCTATTCGTACTTTCTATTGATAGTTCATTCTTGTGCAAATAAAATTTTCTGTGATTCTAAGGTCCAGTTGATTGTAAATTATAATATTCACTTAATTACATTAAATATATTCACTGATTTTTTCAAAATAAGAGCTTGTTAAAATATCAGCATGTCAAAGTAAGAAAATATGAATGCAATGAACCCAAAGATGTTTAATATTAATGGCCTTTGAACATTTTAGTTGTTCAATAGTAATTTGCTATTTGTGACAAAAACGCAGAGGACTATGTTTTCTAAATTCTATCCCTGATCAGCTGTGTGGCTATCAGCAAATGGTGATCCTTGCTTTTCTAAACCATCAAATAAAAATATCAATACTTTATATTTATCTTATTATTGTCTTACCCAAATATAAGTATGCCATCCAAATATAAAAAGTCTATACCAATTTATCTACATGAAAGTACATCTCTATAAGGAAAAAAAGGCAGAAAGCAGAATATTTCTAGGAATGAATAAATGACAAAGAAAACAAAAAATGGCCAATGTGAGAAAAAAGAAATGCATTCCCAGACTTAAACTTTTAAAAATATTATTGGTTAAAAAATAAAGTCTAATATTTCATCTTCCTTAAAAGAAATAAACTTCATGCAAAATGTGTTAACATTTTAAATGAAGAAAACAAATGAGCAATATGTCAGACATTCTAAATAAAATTTAGCATATGTGTGCCAAGAGATGTATCTGGATATTCATGGCAGTCCTGTTTGCAATGGGAAAAAAGGGAAAAGAAATCACCCACACCTCCATGAACAACAGAATGACTCAATGTATTCCCATGCAATTAAGCAATATAATACTAAATATTTGTAAAAATAAGTGAACTACAAGTTCAGGTACCAAGATGGATGACTCTGAAAAACAAAATGTTGAGAAAAGAAAAGGAAGTTACAGAACTTATAAAAAAATGGCTTTTAAAAATATGCAAAATTTAAGTACTCCTGGGAAATACACATATACATAACACTGTTAGGAAATGGGAGAAAAGGCTAAAACAAAATCCATAGTACTAGTTAGCCCTGTGGAATGAGAGATTTAAGCCCTCTGGGAGGAGTACTCTCCAAGAGGTGCTCAATTTTGAACTTTTTTCTTTTTCCTTATTAGTGTACCTTTTACTTAATTGTATCTGGTATGTAGAACATACTTTTTATTTCATCATATACAAATTATTTTTTCTTGTCATTCTTTACATTTATTTGTAGTAAATTTCTCCTTCTATTGTATTAATTTCTGGTTGGAAACATGGCAAGTTCCATTGAAGAAACTTTAGGTTGTAACATGGTCTCAGTATCAGCATTAAAATTTGCATGCTTCAGACTTCCAAGTAGCTGTCTTGCTGCTTGCTTCTGCTAAGGTCCATTAGTGGCAGACATGTCTTATTTGCAAAAGGTTTGTGGTCAGTTTGACTTTCTCTCCCAGTTTAGCTCACCCCCAATGTGCCCCTTGATATTTTGTTTCCTTCAAGAGTGGGATGAAAGAGATTTCCTTTCAGGGTACTGGCTGCTTCTTACCTGGATGGGTGGCTTCATTGTTTCTAGATCTCAAAGACAGTATAAAGCACCACTCTCTTGAGTGTGGAAAATTTCTTCATGTTTTCATTTTATTCTTTTGGGAGGACTCTGATCACTGGAGGCTTGACACTGTGGTGCCATAACACACGGGCAGAACAGTTTTCTTTATAATATTCCCTTAGCTTTTGGTG
>JAVSCE010014895.1:0-62043 GCA_032199065.1 Smutsia gigantea
ACGTCAGGGCTGGACCTAAATTTAACTGTAACCCTATTGTCCCCGTACACCTTGCCCAATACCTAAACATAACCCTAGAACTCTTCCCTCAACATGATCCCACAGCGTCACAATTGACGTCACCCACGCCTCAGTGAAATCCTATAACTCAATATCGCCCTCGTCCTCACATCAGAGCTGTACCCTATCCTATCATAACCCTCTCCTTGACATACACATTACCGAACAACTAAACATAATCCTATCCAAGAAGCCAGGACCTGACTCACTCTCACGTAACTCTCAAACAGAATATCGTCTTCAACCTTCCATTACAGATGCCCACAATCTTTAACGGTAAACGTATCCTCCCCATAAAACTGAACAAACACCGAACCTTAATCCTAGCCCTGGTCATTGAACTTGAACCCTCAGATGCCCACACAAACAACCGAAAGAGTGAACCTCAATATCAATGTCGCCCTCACATCAGAGCCAGACCCTAACTGTAAGTGTGACTCTATTTTTACATACACCTTACAGAACCCCTTACCCTAAACCTAGCCTTGTACACAGACGGATCCCTCACATTCATTCACTCCTCACCGTTACACAGAAAATCAATATCGCCTTCATGCTCACATCAGACCAGCACCCTAACTCTAACTGTAACCCTAATTTCCACTTACACCTTACCGAACACCTAACCCTAACCCTAGCCCTGGATACAAAGCCTGAAACCTCACATTCATTAATGCCTCACCGTAACCCAAAAACATATTGCCGCTCTCTTTCTCACATCAGGACTGGACCCTAACCAAGGCACCAGGCCTAGGGTTAAGATTAGGTGTTGGGTAAGCTGTATGGTGTGGGTTGTGTTACAGTTAGAATTAGTATCCATCTCTGATGTGAGGACGAGGGCGATATTGTTTTCCGGGTTATGGTGAGGCGAGAATGAACGTGAGGTTTCAGTTTATCAGATCAGGGCTAGGTTTAGGTTTAGGTGATAGGTAAAGTGTATGTTGAATATATTGTTACAGTAAGAGTTGGGATGCAGCTCCGATGTGAGGGAGAAGGTGATATGGTATTTCACTGATACACTGAGGCAGGAGTTATGATGAGGGTTCAGGTAAAGGCCCAGGGATAGTGTTAGGGTTAGGTGTTGTATAACCTGTACAGGACGGTTTAGGTTACTACTAGAGTTAGGGTCCAGCTCTGATATTAAGACGAGGGCAATATTGTGTTTCCGGGTTATGGTGAGGCGTGAATGAATGTGAGGTTTCAGGCTCTGTGTCCAAGGCTAAGGTTAGGGTTAGGTGATCGGTAAGGTGTAAGTGGAAAATGGCGTAAAGGTAAGAGTTAGTGTGCCGGTCTGATGTGAGCACGAGGGCGATATTGTGTGTCTGGATAATGGTGAGGAGTGAATGAAGTTGAGTGTTCCATCTCTGTGTCCAAGGGAAGGTTTAGTGTTAGGGGATCGATAAGGTGTACATGGAAAAAAGGGTTACGGTTAGAATTAGGGTCCTTGTCTGATGTAAGCGCAAGGACGATATTGTGTTTCTGGGTTATGGTGAGGAGTGAATGAACATGAGGGTTCAGGACAAGGCACCAGGGCTAGGGTTAAGCTTCGGTGTTGGGTAAGCTGTATGGTGTGGGTTGTGTAACCTTTAGAGTTAGGGTCCATCTCTGAAGGGAGAATGAGGGCATTATTGTTTTTCTGGATTATGTTGTGGCGTGAATGAACATAAGGGTTGAGGTTCTCTGCCCAGGGCTAGGATTAGTGTTAGGTGTTCAGTAAGGTGTATGTGGATTATAATATTACGGCAAGAGTTGGTTTACAGCTCTCATGTGAGGGAAATGGTGATATGGTATTTCATTGATACACTGAGGCACGAGTTACAGTGAGGGTTCAGGTCAAGGCCCCAGCTAGGGTTAGTGTTAGGTGTTGGGTAAGATGTATGGGCCGTTTTAGGTTACTATTATAGTTAGGGTCCAGCTCTGATGTGAGGACGAGTTCGATATCGTGTTTCCGGGTAAAGGTGAGGTATGCATGTTAAGTTTGTTTGTTAAGTTTTACGGATAGGATTCGTTTACTGTTAGAGTTTGTGTGTACCTTTAATGTGTAGTCGAAGGTGATATTGTGTTTAAGAGTTATGTGAGAATGAGAGTCAGGTCCTGGGTTTTTGGATAGGGTTAGATTTAAGTTGTCGGTAAAGTGTATGTGGAGGAGAGGGTTATGATATGATAGGGTATAGCTCTGATGTGAGGACGAAAGGGAAATTGAGTTATAGTATTTCACTGAGGCATGGGTGACGTCAGTTGTGATGCTGTGGGATCAGGTTGAGGGAACCGTTCTAAGGTTATGGTTAGGTGTTGGGCAAGGTGCATGGGGACGATAGAGTTATGGTTAGATTTAAGGTCCAGCCTTGACATGAGGACGAAAGCGGCAATGTGTTTCCGGGTTATGGTGAGCCGTGAATAAACTTGCGGGTTTAGTCTCTGTGTCGAGGGCTAGGGTTTGGGTTAGGTATTCGGTAAGATGTATGTGGAAAATAGGATTATGCTTAGAGTTAGCATCTGGCTCTGATGTGAGGGCAATGGTGACATTGAGGTTAACCTTTACGGTTAGGTGTGTGGGCATGTGATGATTCAAGTTCAATGGCCAGTGCTAGGATTAAGTTTTGGTGTTTGTTAAGTTTTACAGAGAGTTAGAGTTTGTGTGCACCTGTAATGTGAGGTCGAAGGCGATAAGGTGTTTGAAAGTTATTGTGAGATTGAGAGTCACGTCCTGGGTTCATGGATAGGATTAGGTTTAGGTGTTCATAATGTGTATGTGGAGGAGAGCATTGTGATAGGATAGGGTACAGCTCTGATGTGAGGACAGGGCGATATTTAGTTATAGGATTTCACTGAGGCATGGGTGACGTCAGTTGTAAAGCTATGGGATCAGGTTGAGGGGACAGTTCTAGGGTTATGGTTAGGTGTTTGGCAATTGCTCAGGGTCAATAGGGTTATGGTTAGAATTAGGGTCTAGCCCTGACTTGATGACTAAGGCAACATTGTGTTTCTGGGTTACAGTGAGACATGAATGAACATGAGGGTTCAAGTCAAGGCACCATGGCTTGGGTTACGATTAGGTGTTGGGTAAGCTGTACAATGTGGGTTGTGTTACGGTTAGAGTTCGTGTCCACCTCTGAAGGGAGGACGAGAGCGATATTGTATATCTGGGTTATGGTGAGGCGTGAATGAAGGTGAGGGTTCAGTTTCTCAGCCCAGGCGTAGGGTTAGTGTTAGTTGTTCGGTAAGGTGTACTTGGAATATAGCATTACAGTAAGAGTTGGGATCCTGTTCTGGTGTATGGGAGAGGTCGATATGGTTTTTCACCGACACACTGAACCAGGAGTTACAGTGTGGGTTAAGGTCAACATGGCAGGACTAGGGTTGTGGTTAGGTGTTGGGTAAGCTGTATGTGGCGTGTTGGGTTATGTTTAGAGTAAGCGTCCGGATCTGATGTGAGGACGAGGGCGATATTTTGTTTTCGGGTTATTGTGAGTCGTGAATGTACATGAGGGTTCATGTTCTCAGCCCAGGGCTAGGGTTAGGGTTAGGTGTTCTGTAATGTGTATGTGGATTATAGTGTTACAGTAAGAGTTGGGATACAGCTCTGATGTGAGGGAGAGGGCGATATGGTATTTCACTGGTACACTGAGGCAGGAGTTACACTGACGTTTCAGGTCAAGGCCCAGTGCAAGGGATAGGTGTGGAGTGTGGTTGGTACAGAAGGAGCAAGTGTACACCACAGGACTGATTGTGTTTTTATGCCTAGTCCCCATCTAAGGCCTGAACCAGGCCTGACTCTGAAAGAAACCTTGAAAAGTTTCCTAAATTCATGGAACAAGTACCTCAGGAATTCAGGGAGGTATTATGTCCAGGCTAGCCACCTGGACCAGGTGCCCCTAGGCGGATGTGACTTAAGTATTCGATTAATATCCCAGTGTATTGATCTGTGGGCAAAACTAAAGTGATTGAATTGAGGTCCTGAGAACGGTGTGTGAATCTAATTTGTATGCAATTCATGTGTATATAAGCCATGCCAGAATAAAGCTTCTTTGCATTCTGCATTCTGCACCAGACCGTTTGCCCTCCTGTCGTCTTGTATATACTGCCTGACGCCCCCACTCAGGAACTGTTAGACTCCTGCCAGGAGACCCGGGAGAAAGTGGTGCCTGAACAGGGACCTGAGTACGTGGGAGCAACGCCAGGGAGCCACCAAGACAGAAGACGCAGTGCTGCCGATCTGAAGCACTTCTGCCATAGCATGCAGGCAAGAAAGTGTGGGGATGGTGGTAAAGACAGGAGTTGAAGTAAAGGACCAACAGTTCGTGAGTATAATAAAATTTATAATAACCCTGGGGAACAGACACTGCCTTTCTCTTTTACTTTTCTTATTAAAAAAAAGCCGTCTGTGACTCACAACATCGGTCGCTCACCAGCTACTTAAAAGGGACTAGCGTGGCTGCCGTTCTCAAGTCTCGAGCCAAAGGTTCCCCTGTGTTTTCCTCAGTGGATCCCCCGTCTCCCTTTGGAGCC
Source organism: Smutsia gigantea (assembly GCA_032199065.1). Classification (NCBI taxonomy): domain Eukaryota; kingdom Metazoa; phylum Chordata; class Mammalia; order Pholidota; family Manidae; genus Smutsia; species Smutsia gigantea. The sequence continues at coordinate 4,570 of JAVSCE010014895.1, forward strand.
AGGACGTCAGCTGAGCAGAGGCCAGGATTCCATTTCAAAGGCACTTCCTTGGATGCCAGGGACTGAGGAAAGCCCGAGGACAACAGCAAGAGTCCAGGCTGAGGTACACATCAGCGGCTCCTCAAAGGCCCATGTGTCTGGATTCAGACCCCAAGAGCTCAATTGTGTATCCGTGAGGAGTGTCTCTTTCTCAGTCTCTGAATTCCAGCCTGCGTTTTCAGGCCACCCTGGCCTTTGAGTCAGGTGAGGGGTGCTCCTGCCTCTTTCCTACTTCGCGAGCTAAAAGTGAAAGTATAGAACCTCATTATTTATAAACAATAGTGTTACCATAGAGATAAGTATGGGAAACGGGAATAGCTGTTTGCTCTTTGCTTACGCTTTTGTTCTTTGGACTTTAATCAGAGATGGTTTAGGTCCTAGACATGAGAGGCAGAGATGAAATTTGGCTCCAGGCAAAAGTGAAACCATAAACGCTGAAGCCTGTCGAGTCATTCCTTCCGCATCACCCCAGACTGTATTGGAAGTGGTGGACCAGGAAGAATGGGAGAGTGATTGCGGTTCTTTAACAGACCTTGAAGAACAAAGGCTCGAAAAAATTAGATCTGCCAGAGGTTTGCTTGTGTAAAACTTTAGCAAGGTCATGGCTCAAGGTGCATTGAAATATACTCCTCCAACTCCCCCTCAGTCAGTTGTTGCAGGGCTTGATCCCCCTGCGCCGCTTCTTACTGGCTTGGCCATCTCACCTTTAAAACCTAGACCAGGTAAAAGACAGCTGTTGCCACTACAACAGCTTTCTCCCCTGCAAAGGCTCCGAAACAAGCTTCAGAGAGAGGGGAAGATACTATGGGTTTTGTAGCCTGTCTGGTCTTTGAGGAAGTGGATGTGCAAGGGGTGAGGCACAGAATCCATCGGCCTTTAGCATTTAAACAACTGAAAGAGCTGAAAATGGCCTGCTCATTCTATGGAACCACTTTTCCATTTACACAAGCTATGCTTGAGGCTTTTGCCGCTGATTCTCTTCCGCCACCCTCTTATTGGAAAGCTATTGCACGAGCCTGTTTAAGTGGAGGAGATTATCTATTGTGGAGATCAGAATATGAAGAGCCATGTCAAAAGACAGCTGATATTAATAGAGCTCAAAATCATCCAGTAACTTTGAAAATGCCTATGGGGGATGGGCGCTACAGTGATCTTAACAGGCAGTTAGATTTCGATGAAACTGCCCTCATGGAGGGCACAATCTGAAGATTTATCTAAAATTAGGCAACAGCCAGATGAGCCTTTTCAAGATTTTGTCTCTCGTTTAATGCAAACATTTAGCAGATTGATAGGAGATACAGATGAGGGCCTTCTTCTTGTAAAACAATTAGCCCATGTAAATGCAAATTCTGCATCCCAGGCAGCTCTTCGCCCTTTCAGAAAAAAAGGTGCAATTTCAGATTATATTTGTCTCTGTTCAGATTCCAGCCCAGATTACACACAAGGATTAGCCATGGCTGCCGTACTTCAAGGGAAAACAGTCAAAGAAGTGATTTTCAGCAGCAGACTTCCAAAACAAGGAATACTTCAGGGCCCCTTGGCAGCTGTTTAGGCTGTGGGCAAATGGGTCACCAGATAAGGCAGTGCCAAAGCAGTAATAGGAACGAGAGACTAAGAGACAGGGGAAGACAACCGGGTCTAGGTCTTCACTGCAAACGAGGCAATCTTTGGGCAACAGAATGTAAGTCAAGAAGAGATGTAAATGGAAATAAACTAGATCAGGAACAGGGAAACGGGAGGAGGGGTCAGCTGCAGGCCCCATAACAGTGTTATGGGGCTCTTCAAGCCTTCATCCCAAGTCAAGGAAATCTGTTTGTGACGCCTATCGAGCCACCACATGCAGCACAGGACGGGACCTCAGTCCCTCCTCCTACACAGTACTAACCCCAGAGATGGGAATGCAGGCCCTTCCCACAGGAGTGTATGGACCACTCTCTGCTGGATGTGTGGGATTATTATTAAGCAGAAGCAGTGTACCTTGAAAGGCCTTTTAGTAGCACCCGGTGTGATAGGCCCAGTTAATGAGAGAGAAATAAAAATTATGGCTCATTCACCAGCAGCCATAACAGTCATTCAACCCCCTCAGAGAATTGCACAATTAATCCTAATACCAAAAGTAGAATCTCCAAACAAATATATAAAGGATAAAAGAGGTCACGAGGGTTTCGACTCATCTGATGCGTATTAGGTTCAACCGATTGGCAATAAATGCCCAGAATTAACATTAACCATAAGAGGAAAAAGAATAAAAGGGCTCCTAGATACTGGAGCTGATGTATCTGTTTTTGCCAGTGATCACTGGCCCTATGAGTGGCCTAAACAACCTACAGTGACATACCTTCAAGGCATAGGCCAAAGCCAATTTCAGAGCAAAGTAATGATATTTTGTTATGGAAGGATGATGAAAATCATAGTGGCAGTTTTCAACCATATATAGTTGCCGGCCTTCCAGTCAATCTATGGGGAACAGACGTTATGAAAGAAATGGTAGTATACCTGTATAGCCCCAATGAGAAAGTCACTACCCAATTATTAGACCAAAGACTGCTTCCCACAAAGGGACTTGGGGCTAAGGGACAGCACATCAATCAACCTCTCATAACTCCATCTCTAAGAGACAGAGAAGGACTAGAATATTTTTAATAGAGACCTCTAGAATATATTTAATAGAGACCTCTGAGCCCCCTTCTCAACATGCAGTTCCAATGACATGGCTCAGCGATACCTCTCTATGGGTGGATCAGTGGCCTCTTTCGGCTGAAAAAATACAAGCGGCAGAGCAGCTAGTGCAGGAGCAACTCAACCGCGGTCATATAGAAGCTTCCAATTCGCCATGGAACTCACCTATATTTGTTACAAAAAAATAAATCAGGGAAGTGGAGGTTGCTACAAGACCTAAGGAAGGTTAATGAAACTATGGCTGAGTTTGGAAAACTTAAGTATGTCCATATTTCTATAGACACCTATTCTGGCTTTATAATGGCAACAGCACAAACTGGAGAAGCCACTAAAGACCTTACAGCCCATTGCTTAAAATGCTTTGGCATTACAGGAGTGTCAAAAGAGATTAAAACAGACAAAGGGACCGGCTACCAGACGCACATTTCAGCATTTCTTTAAGCAATTTCAAATACTTCACAAAGCAGGTGTTCCTTACAATCACCAAGGACAAGGTATTGTGGAAAGGACACACAGTACACCGAAACATCAGCTTCAAAAAATAAAAAAGGGGGACTTATACCCAGAAACTCCCACAAACTGTTTAAAGCATGCACTTTTTATTTAAATTTTTCTCACTATAGATGCACCGAGCAGGTCTGCAGCAGATAGATCTTGGCATCCAAAAACAAAAGATTCATATGCTAGGGTCAGTTGGAAGGATTCTCCCACAGTCAATGGAAGGGCCCAGATCCAGCACTAATCTGGGGATGAGGGAATGTTTGTGTTTTTCCACAGGATGCAGAAGGAGCCATGTGGCGTCCAGAAAGATTGGTCCGCCATGCTGAAGCTCTTGCTCCTCTTCATTCTGCTGACTGCTGCGGGGGCCAACCATACACACTGGGCATTTGTGCCAGACCCTCCGATTCTCCACCCAGTGGTTTGGGACGGCCGGGAGATCATTGTCCAGGTCAGATACCAGGACTCTGGGCCATCCTTCCACCTCCAGGAATTTGCCTGCCCTGAGCCCTTATCAGGATTATTCAGCTGAAGGGAAAGGAATGCCAGTGTGCTTCTGTGCTGGGCGTTCTGACAATTGTATCAATGTTATGGACAAAAAAGGTAACATAGTGCTCATGCCTGCAGTGAATATGTCCTGTCCTGGGATGACTAATGATTCCAACAGTAAATCCAAATGTGACTATGACCATGGACATCCTTTTCCCCCTCAGCAAGTGCCTTATTGTGGCACAGAGAATAGGAGGGTTAATGCAACAATCTTATGGACCCGTTGTGTAGAAAGAACCCTAAAACTGTGTAATGTGTCAACAAGGCACTATTGGGACTGGTCTACCTGCGATAACTGTTCAGATCATCAGCTGATGGCTGGAATGTGGTGGTCTAGCAATGGGCATTGTCAAACTTATATTTGAAACCTGGCAGCTGCGTCAGGATGAAGGGTGAACATGAATGATCAGAATGAGGTGTAGGGTTTTAATAATAATGCAAAAGATTTTACAGTGCTTGCTTGTGTCAATCCCTGTTATCTTCCATTAATCGGTGATTCCTATGTAAATGTGGGGAATAATACGTAATTCAATGTTAGCTGCAATAATTGTAACTTTACTTCCAGTGTAACATCTCTATCAGAAATTCAGACTGCAGATTTTTTAGATAATTTGGGTCATAATGTGTCTCTTGCCTGGGCCACCCAAGAATCAAGTGATTCCAAGGTGGAACATAAACTCCAGGCTTTAGAGCATACGTGGTTTACATGGGTGATCAAGTTAATGTGTCAAATACAAGAAAGCTACAACAAGAGATAATAGCTATCCAAGAGGCAAAATTAGATTTGTCACCAGAAAAATTAGCAGAAGAGTTTCTGGAAGGTTTAAGCTCCATGGTCCCCACCTGGGCCTCTACCAAAATAGATCTTGAGCTCCTTAATTGTCTGTGCTCTAATGCTTCTTCTTCTACTTATATTGGTCCCTACAGCACTACGTTTAGTATAAAAAGTGCTGAAGCAAATCTATGGAAGCCTCCACAAGGAAAACTTATAACTCAACCCTCCCGCCGATTTTGGTTTAGGAGGCTGGATAGCCAATGATGGGTTAGGCAAGAAGGCAAGGGACCAACCTAAGAAAAAGAATGGGTCATGTAACACTCAGACCAATGATGGGTAAGGCCATTCCCGTTCTTGACCAAACTAAGACAGGCACAGTCATCCCATACATAAAAGCATTTTAAAAAATAAAAAAGGGGTCGATGTGGAGAGTGGTTGGGACAGAAGGAGCAAGAGTACAGGACAGGACTGACTGTGTTTTTGTGTCTAGTCTCCATCTAAGGCTTGAACCAGGCCTCACTCTGAAAGAAACTTTGAAAAGTTTCCTAAATTCATGGAGCAAGTATCTCAGGATTGCCGGGAGGTCTTATGTCAAGGCCAGCCACCTGGCCCAGTTGCCCCCAGGCGGATGTGAATTAAGAATTCTATTAACGTCCCAATGTATTTTTCTGTGGGCAATACTTAAGTGACTGAACTGAGGTCCTTGAGAACAGTGTGTGAATCTAATCTGTAGGCAATTCATGAGTATATAACATATGGCAGAATAAAGATTCTTTGCATTCTGCACTAGACAGTTTGCCCTCCTGTCATCTTGTATATACAGCCCAACTCCCCCACTCAGGAACTGTTTGACTCCTGCTGGCAGGCCCCAGCAGAAAGGGTTAGGTGTTGGGTAAGCAGTAGGGGGCGGTGTATGTTACTGTTAGAGTTAAGGTCTAGCTCTTATGTGAGGACAAGGGTGATATTGTGTTTTCGTGTTATGGTGAGGCGTGAATGAGCATGAGATTTCAGGCTCTGGGTCAGTATCTAGTGTTAGGTTTAGGGGTTCAGTAAGGTGTAAGTGGAAATTAGGGTTATGGTTAGAGTTTTGGTGTTGGTGTGATGTGAGCGCGATGGCGATATTGTGTTTCTAGGTAATGGTGAGCAGTGAATGAACGTTCGGGTTTAGTCTCTGTGACCAGAGCTATGGATAGGGTTAGGAATTCAGTAGAGTGTACGTGGAAAATAGGGTTACACTTAGAGTTAATGTCCGGATTTGATGTGAAGGCAACAGTGATATTGAGGTTCACTCTTATGGTTCCGTGTTTGGGCATGTGAGGGTTCAAGTTCAATGGCCAGAGTTAAGATTAAGTTTTGGTGTATGTTAAGTTTGACAGGGAGATTTTGTTTACCGTTACAGTTTGTATGCACCTGTAATGTGAGGTCGAATGCAATATTGTGTTTGGGAGTTATGTGAGAGTGAGAGTCAGGTCATGGGTTCATGGATAGGATTAGGTTTATGTCTTTTGAAATGTGTATGTGTAGGAGAGGGTTAGGATAGCATAGGGTACAGCTCTGCTGTGAAGATGAGGGCAATATCGAGTTATAGGGTTGCGCTGAGGTGCGGGTGACATCAACTGTGATGCTGTGGGATCAGGTTGAGGGAACAGTTCTAGGGTTATGGTTAGGTGATGGGCAAGTCCTACGGGGACGATAGGGTTACATTTAGAGTTAGGGTCCAGCCCTGACGTGAGGACGAAGGCGATATTGTGTTTCCGGTTTATGGTGAGGCATGAATTAACATGAGGGTTCAAGTCAAGGCACCAGGGCTAGGGTTAATAGGTGTTGGGTAAGCTGTAAGGTATGGGTTGTGTTACGGTTAGAGTTAGGGTCCATCTCTGATATGAGGACAAGCACGATATTGTTCTTCCAGCTTATGGTGAGGCGTGAATGAATGTGAGGGTTCAGATTCTCAGCCCAGAGCTAGGGTGCGGTTAGGTGTTCGGTAAGGAGTACGTGGCATATAGTATTACAGTAAGAGTCAGGATCCTGCTCTGATGTGATGGAGAGGTCGATATGGTATTTCACTGATACACTGAGGCAGGAGTTATGGTGGGGGTTCAGGTCAAGGCCCAAGGCTACGGTTAATGTTAGGTGTTGGGTAAGCTGTACAGGGTGGTTTTGGTTACTATCAGAGTGAGGGTCCATCTCTGATGTGAGTACGAGTGCGATATTGTTTCCGGGTTACGGTGATGTGTGAATGAACGTGAGATTTCAGGAACTGTGTCTAGGGCTAGGGTTAGGGTTAGGTGTTCGGTAAGGTGTACTTGGAATATAGAGTTACGGTAAGAGTTGGGATCCAGTTCTGATGTGAGGGAGAGCACGTTATGGTATTTCACTGATACACTGAGGATGGAGTTATGGTGTAGTTTCAGGTCAAGGATAAGTTCTAGGATTAGGGTTAGGAGTTCGGAAAAGTGTATGGGGCGGTTTAGGTTACTGTTAGAGTTAGGGACCAGTTCTGATGTGAGGACGAGGGCGATATTGTGTTTCCGGGTTATGGTGAGGCATGAATGATCCTCAGGTTTCAGGTTCTGTGTCCAGGGCTAGGGTTAGGTTTAGGTGTTCGGTAATGTGTATGTGGAGGAGAGGGTTAGGATAGCATAGAGTACAGCAATGATGTGAGGATGAGGACGATATTGAGTTACATGATTTTGTTGAGGCGAGGGTGATGTCAGTTGTGATAATGTGGGATCAAGTTGAGGGAACAGTTCTAGGGTTATGGTAAGGTGTTGTGCTAGGTGTACGGGGATGACAGGGTTACGGTTAGTGTTAGAGTCCAGCCCTGACGTGAGGACGAAGGCAACATTTCATTTCCGGGTTACAGTGAGGTGTGAATGAACATGAGTGTTCAAGTCAAGGCACCGGGACTAAGGTTAAGATTAGGTGTTGGGGAATCTCTACGGTGTGGGTTATGTTATGTTTAGAGTTAGAGTCCATCTCTAAAGTGAGAATGAGAGCGATATTGTTTCTCTGGGTTATGGTGAGGCGTGAATGAACGTGGGGGTTCAGGTTCTCAGTCCAGGTCTGAGTATAGGATTAGGGGTTCAGGAAGGTGTACATGGAATATACTGATACGATAGGAGTTGGGATCCAGCTCTGATGTGAGGGAGAGGGAGACATGGTATTTCACTGATACACTGAAGCAGGAGTTATGGTGAGGGTTCAGGTCAAGGCCCAGGGCCAGAGTTAGCATTAGGTGTTGGGTAAGGTGTACAGGGCCGTTAAGGTTACTATTAGAGTTAGTGTCCAGCTCTGATGTGAGGATGAGGGCGTTATTGTGTTTCCTGGTTATGGTGATATGTGAATGAACGTGAGCGTTCAGGGCTAAGGTTACAGTTAGGTGTTCGCTAAGGTGTAAGTGGAAAATACAGCTATGTTTACAGTTAGGGTGCTGGTCTTAAGTGAGCGCGATGGCGATATTGTGTGTTTCTTGGTTATGGTGAAGAGTGAAGGAACGTGAGGGTTCCATGTTTGTGTCAAAGACTAGGTTTAGGGTTAGGGGTTTGATAAGGTGTACGTGGAACGTCGGGTTACGGTTAGAGTTAGGGTCCTGGTCTGTTGTCACGCGAGGGCGATATTCTGTTTCTGGGTTATGATGAGGAGTCAAGAAACGTGAGGCTTCAGGTTGTGTCCCTGGCTAGGGTTAGGGTTAGTTGTTCTGTAAGGTGTATGTGTAAAATAGGGTTATGCATAGAGTTAGGGTCATGCTCTGATGTGAGGTCGATGGTGATATTGAGGTTCACTCTTACTGTTAGGTGTGTGGGCATGTGAGGTTTCAAGTTCAATGGCCAGGGTTAGGATTAAGGTTTGGTGTTTGTTAAGTTTTACGGGGAGGATTCATTTGCCATTAAAGTTTGTGTGCACCTGTAACGTGAAGTCAAAGGCGATATTGTGTTTGAGAGTTACGTGAGAGTGAGAGTCAGGTCCTGGGTTCATGGAAAGGATTAGGTTTATGTGTTCGGTAATGTGTATGTGGAGGTGGGTTATGATAGGATAGGGTACAACTTTGATGTGAGCACGAGGACGCCATTGAGTTATAGGATTTTGCTGAGGAGTGGGTGACGTCAATTGTGACGCTCTCTGATCAGTTTGAGGGAACCTTTCTAGAGTAATGGTTATGTGTTGGGCAAGGTGTACTGGGACGATAGGGTTACGGTTAGTGTTAGGGTCTAGCCCTGACGTGATTACAAAGTAGCGACATTGTGTTTCTCGTTTATGGTGAGGCATGAATGAACGTGAGGTTTCAAGTCAATGCACCAGGGTTAGGGTTAAGATTAGGTGTTGGGTAACCTGTATGGTGTAGGTTATGTTACGGTTAGAGTTAAGGTCCATCTCCGATATGAGGATGAGGGCGATATGTTTTTTCTGGGTAATGGTGAGACATGAATGAACATGGGGGTTCAGGTTCTCAACCCAGTACTAGTGTTAATGTTAGATGTTAACATTAACAAGGTAAGGTGTATGTGGAATATAGTGTTATGGTAAGAGTTGAGATCTAGCTCTGATGTGAGGGAGAGGGTGATATGGTACTTCACTGATACACTGAAGCAGGAGTTATAGTGAGGGTTCAGGTCAAGGCACCAGTGCTAGGGTTAGGGTGTTGTTTAAGGTGTATGCGGAAAATAGGGTTATGTTTAGAGTTTGGGCCCTGGTCTGATGTGTGCGCGAGGTAGCTATTGTGTTTCGGGGGTATGGTGAGGCGTGAATGAATGTGAGGGTTCAAGTAAAACAACAGGGCTATGGTTCAATTAGGTGTTTTGTAAGCTGTATGGTGAGGGTAGTGTTATGGTTAGTGTTAGGGTGCATCTCTGAAGTGAGGACGAGGGCGATATTGTGTTTCTGGGTTATGGTGAATCGTGAATGAACATGAGGGTTCATGTCAAGGTGCCAGGGCTAGGGTTAGGGTTACGTTTTGGGAAAATTGTACTGTGCAGTTTGGGTTATGTTTAGAGTCAGGGTCCAGCGCTGATATGAGTACGGGGTGACAATGTGTTTCCGGGTTATGGTGAGGCGTGAATGAATGTGAGGGTTCAGGTCAACGTGCCAGCACTAGGATTAAGGTTAGGTGTTGTCTAAGCTGTATGAAGCGGAGTGGGTTACAATTAGCATTAGAACCCATCTCTGATGTGAGGACAGTGGAGATATTGTGTTTCAGGCTTAAGCTGAGGCGTGAATGAACACGAGGGTTGAGGTTCTCAGTGAAGGCCTAGGGTTAAGTACTCTGTAAGTTGTACGTGGAATATCGAGTTACAGTAAGAGTTGGGATCCAGCTCTGACATGAGGGAGATGGCGATATGTATTTCACTAATACACTGAGGCAAGAGTTACAGTGAGGTTTCAGGTCTAGGTGTGAAAGGTAGGGTTAGGTTTGGTGTTGGGTAAGCTGTATGGCGCGGTTTGGGTTACGATTAGAGTTAGGGGCCAGTGCTGATGTGAGGACGAGGGAGATATTGTGTTTCCAGGTTATGGTGAGGCGTAAATAAACATGAGGGTGCCGACATTGCGTCCAGGGCTAGGGTTAGTGTTAGGTGTTCGCTAAGGTGTAAGTGGAAAATAGCATTAAAGTTAGACTCAGGGTCCTGTTCTGTTGTGAGTGGGAAGGAGTTATTTTCTTTCCGATTTATGGTGAGGTGTGAATGAACGTGAGGGTTCAAGTCAAGGCACTAGGTCTAGGGTTAAATTAGGTGTTGGGTAAGGTGTACTCTGCCGGTAGTGTTATGGTGATAGGGTACATCTCTGATGTGACGACAAGAACGATATTGCGTTTCCATGTTATTGTGGATCGTGAATGAACGTGAGGGTTCAGGACAAGGCGCCACGATAAGGGTTAGGTTGAGGTGCTGTGTAAGCTGTACAGAGCAGGTTGTGTTACGATTAGCGTTAGAATCTATCTCTGATGTAAGGATGAAGGAGACATTGTGTTTCAGGCTTAAGTGGAGGCGTGAATGAATAGGAGGGTTTAGGTTATCAGCCCAAGGCTATGGTTAAGGTTAAGTGTTCGGTAAGGTGTACGTGGAATATAGTGTTATGGAAAGAGGACTCAAGCTCTGATGTGAGGAATGGCGTGATATGGTATTTCACTGATACACTGAGGGAGGAGTTACAGTGAGGGTTCAGGTCAAGGCTGCAGGGCTAGGGTTAGGTTTGGTGTTGGGTAAGCTCTATGGAGAAGCTTGGGTTACGATTATAGTTAGGGTCCAGCGCTGATGTGAGGATGAGGGCGATATTTTGTTTCTGGTTTATGGTGAGGCGTGAATGAACGTGAGGGTTCAGGTCAAGGAGCCAGTGCTAGGGTTAAGGTTTGGTGTTCTGTAAGGTGTACGTGGAATATAGTGTTACGGTAAGGGTTGGGATCCAGCTCTGACATGGGGGAGAGGGCGATATGGTATTTCCCTGGTACACTGAGGCAGGAGTTACAGTGAGGGTTTAGGTCAAGGTGCGAGGGCTAGGGTTAGAGTTAGGTGTTGGGTAAGCTGTACTGGGCGGGTTGGGTTATGATTAGAGTTAGAATCGAGCTCTAATGTGAGGAATATGGAGATACTGTGTTTCCGGCTTAAGTTCAGGTGTAAATGAACAGGAGTCTTCAGGTTCTTCGCCCAGGGCTAGGGTTAGGATTAGGTGTTCTGTAGGTTGTACGTGGAATATAGTGTTACGGTTAGTGTTGGACTCAAGCTCTGACGTGAGGGAGAGGGCGATTTGGTATTTCACTAATACACTGAAGCTGGAGTTACAGTGATGTTTCATGTCAAGGTGCCAAGTATATGGGTTAAGGTTTGGTGTTAGGTAAGCTGTACGGGGCATATTGGGTTATGATTAGAGTTAGGGCCCAGTGCTGATGTGAGGACAAGGGCGCTATGGTGTTTCCGGGTTATGGTGAGGCATGGGTGAATGTGGGGGTACAGGTCCAGGCACAAGCGCTAGGGTTAGGGATAGGTGTTGGGTAAGCTGTCCCGAGCATTTTGGGTTACTATTAGAGTTAGCATCAGCGCTGATGTGAGGATAACTGAGATACTGTGTTTAAGGCCTACATTGAGGCGTTAATGAACATGAGGTTTCAGGTTATCAGCCCTGGAATAGGGTGAGGGTTAGGTGTTTGGTAAGGTGTACATGGACTATAGTGTTACGGTTAGAGTTGGACTCCTGCTCTGACACGAGGGAAAGGGCTATATGGTATTTCACTGATACACTGAGGCAGGAGTGACAGTGAGGGTTCAGGTCAAGGTGCCAGGGCGAGCGTTAGGCTTAATTGTTGGGTAAGCTGTATGGAACGGGTTGGGTTACGATTACTGATAGGGTCCAGCACTGATGTGAAGACGAGGGCGATTTTGTGTTTCCAGGTCACAGTGAGGCATGAAAAATGTGAGGGTTCAGGCTCGAGGTCCAGGGCAAGGATAGGGTTAGCTTTTTGGTAAGGTGTAAGTGGAAAATAGGGTTACGGTTAGAGTTAGGGTCCTGGTCTGACGTGAGCACGAAGGAGATATTGTGTTTCCAGGTTATGGTGAGGCGTGAATGAACATGATGGTTCAAGTCATGGCAAGAGGGCTACGGGTAAGATTAGGTGCTGGGTAAGCTATAATGTGCTGGTAGACTTACAGTTAGTGTTAGGGTCCATCTCTGATGTCAAGACGACGGCAATGATGTTTTTCCGGGTTATGGTGAGGCGCAAATGAACATGAGGGTTCAGGTCAAGGTGCAAGCAATAGGGTTAGGGTAAGGTGTGTAAGCTGTATGGAACGGGTTGCGTTACAATTAGCGATAGAACCCATTTCTGATGTGACGATGACTGATATATTTTGTTTCAGGCTTAAGTTGAGGCATGAATGAATATGAGGGTTCAGGTTCTCAGCCCTGGGCTATGGTTAGGGTTTGGTGTTTTGTAAGGTGTACGTGGAATATAGTGTTACAGTAAGAGTTTGGATCCACCTTTGATGTGAGGGAGAGGGCCATATGGTATTTCACTGATAAACTGACCCAGGACTTACAGTGAGTGTTCAGGTCAATGTGCGAGGGCTAGGATTAGGGTTAGGTGTTGGGTAAGATGTACTGGGAGGTTTGGGTTACAATGAGATTTAGGGGCCAACTCTGATGTGAGGACTAGGGAGATATTGTGTTTCAGGCTTAAGTTTATACTTGAATGAACAGGAGTGTTCAGAATCTCAGCCCAGGTCTAGGGTTAGGGTCAGGTGTTCTGTAAGGTGTATGTGGAATATCCTGTTACGGTTAGAGTTGGACCCCAGCTCTGACCTGAGGGAGAGGGCGACATGGTATTTCACTGATACACTGATGCAGGAGCTACATTTAGGGTTCAGGTCAAAGCACCAGGGCTAGGTTTGGTTTAGGGGTAGGGTAAACTGCACGGGGTGGGTTGGGTTATGATTAGGGTTAGGGTCCAGCTCTGATGTGAGACGAGGGCGATACTGTGTTTCCGGGTTATGGTGAGGCGTGAATGAACGTGAGGGTTCACGTTCTGTCATCCAGGGTAGAGTTAGGGTTAGGTGTTCTGTAAGGTGTAAGTGCAAAACAGAGTTACGTTTAGAATTAAGTTCCTAGTCTGATGTGAGCTCGAGGGGGCTATTGTGTTTCCAGGTTATGGTGAGGGGAGAATGAACGTGAGCATTCTAGTAAAGGCACCAGGGCAAGGGTTAAATTAGGTGTTGGGTAAGCTGTACGGTGCGTGTAGTCTAACGGTTAGAGTTAGGGACCATCTCAGATGTGAGGAGAAAGGCGATATTTTGTTTCCGTGTTATGGTGAGGCGTAAATGCACGTGAGGGTTCAGGTCAAGGTGCCAGGGCTTGGGTTAGGTTTAGGTGTTGGGTAACCTGTATGCGGCGGGTTGGGTTATGGTTAAATTTAGGTTCCAGCTCTGATGTGATGACAGGGAGATATTGTGTTTCAGGCTTAAGTTGTTGCGTGAATGAACAGGAGTGTTCAGAAACTCAGCCCATGTCTATGACTAGTGTTAGGAGTTCTGTAAGGTGTACGTGGAAAAGAGTGTTACAGTTTGAGTTGGACTCCAGCCCTGACGTGAAGGAGAGGCGACATGGTATTTCACTGATACACTGAGGCAGGAGTTACAGTGAGGGTTCAGTTCAAGGTGTCAGGGCTAGGATAAGGGTTAGGTGTTGGGTAACCTGTAGGGGGCGGGTTGGGTTACGATTAGTGTTAGGGTCCAGCGCTGATGTGAGGATGAGGGCGATATTGTGTTTCCGGGTTGCGGTGAGGGGTGAATGAACGTGAGGGTTCAGTCTATGGGTGAAGGGCTAGGCTTAGGTTTAGGTTTTCGGTAAGGTGTAAGAGGAAAATGCAGTATCGTTTAAACTTAGGGTCCTAGTCTGATGTGAGCACCAGTTAGCTATTGTGTTTCTGGGTTATGCTGAGGCGTGAATGAACGTGAGATTTCATGTCAAGGCACCAGGGCTAGGATTAAATTAGGTGTTGGGTAAGCTTTACGGTGCGGGTAGTGTTATGGTTAGAGTTAAGGTCCATTTCTGATGTGAGGATGAGGGCGATATTGTGTTTCCGGGTTATGGTGAATTGTGAATGAACATGAGGGTTCAGGTCAAGTCGCCAGTGGTAGGGTTAAGTTTAGGTGTTGCGTAAGCTGTATGGAGCCGGTTGTGTTACGATTAGCGTTAGAATCCATTTCTAATGTGAGGACGAAGGAGATATTGTGTTTCAGGATTACGTGGAGGAGTGAATGAACAGGAGGGTTCAAGTTCTGAGCCCAGGGCTAAGGTTAGGGTTAGGTGTTCTGTAAGGTGTACGTGGAATATAGTGTTACAGTAAGAGTTGGGATCCAGCTCTGACTTGAAGAGGAGGGCGATATGGTATTTCACTGATACACTGAGGTTGGAGTTTCAGTGAGGGTTCAGGTCAAGGTTCCAGAGCTAGGGTTAGAGTTAGGTGTTTGGTAAGCTGTACCGGGCGGGTTGGGTTACGATTAGAGTTAGGGTCCAGTGCTGATGTGAGGACGAGGACGATGCTGTGTTTAGGGGTTACAGTGAGGCGTGAATGAACAGGAGGGTTCAGGCTATGGGTCCAGGGGCAGGGTAAGGGTTAGGTTTTCGGTAAGGTGTAAGAGGAAAACGGTTTTACGTTTAGAGGTAGGGTCCTGGTCTGATGTGAGCGTGAGGTAGCTATTGTGTTTCCGGGTTATGCTGACGCGTGAATGAACGTGATGGCTCAAGTCAAGGCAAGAGGGCTAAGGTTAAATTAGTTGTTGGGTAAGCTGTACGGTGCGTGTAGTTTGGTTGGAGTTAAGGTCTATTTTTGATGTGAGGACGAGGGTGATACTGTGTTACAGGGTTATGGTGAATCGTGAATGAATGTGAGGGTTCGGGTCAAGGTGCCAGCGGTAGGGTTAAGTTTAGGTGCTGCGTAAGATGTACAGAGCAGTTTGTGTTATGATTAGCATTAGAATCCAACTCTGATGTAAGTATGAAGGAGATATTGTGTTTCAGGCTTATGTGGGGGCGTGAGTGAACTGGAGGGTTCAGGTTCTCAGCCCAGGGCTAGAGTTAGGGTTAGGTGTTGTGTAAGCTGTACGGAGGGGATTGGGTTACGGATAGAGTTAGGTCCATCGCTGATGTGAGGACCAGGATGATATTTTGTTTCCAGGTTACGGTGAGGCGTGAATCAACGTGACGGTTCAGGCTCTGGGTCCAGGGCTAGAGTTAGGGTTAGGTGTTTGGTAAGGTTTAAGTGGAATATAGGGTTACAGTTAGAGTTAGGGTCCTGGTCTCGTGTGAGTGGGAGGGAGCTATTGTGTTTCCGGGTTATGGTGTGGCGTGAATGAATGTGAGGGTTCAAGTCAAGGCACCAGGGCCAGGGTTAAGATTAGGAGTTGCTTAAGCTGTATGATGCGGGTTGTCTTACGGTTTGAGTTAGGGTCCATCTCTGATGTGAAGTCGAGGGTGATATTGTGATTCTGGGTTATGGTGAGGGGTGTATGAATGTGATGGTACAGGTCAAGGCGCCAGTGTTAGGTTAGTGTTAGGTGTTGTGTATGCTGAATGGAGCACGTTGTGTTACAATTAGTGTTAGAATCCATCTCTGATGTGAGGACGAAGGAGATATTGTGTTTCAGGATGAAGTGGAGGAGTGAATGAACAGGAGGATTCAGGTTCTTAGCACAGGGCTAGCATTAGGTATAGGTGTTTGTTAAGGTGTATGTGGAATATAGTGTTACGGTAAGAGTTGGGATCCAGCTCTGACTTGAAGGGGAGGGTGATATGGTATTTCACTGATACACTGAGGTAGGAGTTTCACTGAGGATTCATGTCAAGGTTCCAGGGCTATGGTGAGGTTTAGGTGTTGGGTAAGCTGTACTGGCAGGGTTGGGTTTCGATTAGAGTTAGAAACCATCTCTGACATGAGGACTAGGGAGATATTGTTTCTGGCTTAAGTTTAGGCATGAATGAACAGGAGTTTTCGGGTTCTCAGCCAAGGGCGAGGGTTAGGAATAGGTGTTCTGTAAGTTGTACGTGAAGTATCTTGTTACGGTTAGAGTTGGACACAACTTCTGATGTGGGGGAGAGGGCGATATGGTATTTTACTAATACAATGAGGCAGGAGTTACACTGTGGTTTCAGGTCAAGGCGCCAAAGGTAGTGTTATAGTTTGGTGATGGGTAAGCTGTAAAGAGCGGCTTGGGTTACAATTAGAGTTAGGGTCCAGCACTGATGTGAGGGCGAGGGCGATATTGTGTTTCCGGGTTCTGGTGAGGCATGAATGAACATGAGGTTTCAGGCTCTTGGTCCAGGGCTAGGGTTAGGGTTCGATGTTCGGTAAGGTGTAAGTGGAAATTAGTGTTACATTTAGAGTTAGGGTCCTGTTCTGTTGTGAGCGGGAGGGAGCTTTTGTGTTTCCGCATTATGGAGAGGCGTGAATAAACGTGAGGGTTCAAGTCATGGCACCAGGGCTAGGGTTAAAATAGGGGTGGGGTAAGCAGTACGGTGCAGGTAGTGTTATTGTTAGAGTTAGGGTCCATCTCTGGTGTGAGGACGAGGGTGACATTGTGCTTCCGGGTTACTGTGGATCCTGAATGAAAGTGAGGGTTCAGGTCAATGGGCCAGCACAAGGGTTGGCTTAGCTGTTGTGTAAGCTGTACAGAGCAGGTTGGGTTACGATTACTGTAAGAATCCATCTCTGATGTGAGGACGATGGACATATTGTGTTTCAGGCTTAAGTGTAGGCGTGAATGAATAGGAGCGTTTAGGTTACCAGGCCATGGCTATGGTTAGGGTTAAGTGTTTGATAAGGTGTACATGGAGTATAGTATTATGGTAACAGTTAGACTCAAGCTCTGACGTGAGGGAATGCCTGATATGGTATTTCACTGATACACTGAGGATGGAGTTACAGTGAGGGTTCAGGTCAAGGCACCAGGGTAGGGTTAGGTTTAGGTATTGTATAATGTATACAGAGAGGGTTGGTTTACGATTAGCGTTAGAATCCAACTGTGATGTGAGGACGACTGATATATTGTGTTTCAGGCCGACGTTGAGGCATCAATGAACATGAGGGTTCATGTTTTCAGCCCTGGGCTAGCATTAGGGTTAGGCGTTCTGTAAGGAGTACGTGGAATGTAGTGTTACGGTACGTGTTCGGATCCATCTGTGGTGTGAGGGAGAGGGCGATATGGTATCTCACTGATACACTGAGGCAGGAGTTACAGTGAGGGTTCAGGTCAAGGCACCAGGGCTTAGGTTAGGATTTGGTGTTGGGTAAGCTGTACTTGGCATGTTGGTTTACGATTAGAGATAGAATCCAGCTGTGATGTGAGGACAGTTAGATATTGTGTTACCGAGTTTTGGTGAGGCGTTAATGAACATGAGGGTTCAGGTCAACGGGCCAGCACTAGGTTTGGGTTAGGTGTTTTGTAAACTGTACAGAGCGGGTTCGCTTACGATTAGCGACAGCATTCATCTCTGATGTGTGGACGACTGAGATATTGTGTTTCAGGCCGACATTGAGGCGCGAATGAACATGAGGGTTCAGGTTATCAGCCCTGGGCTAGGGTTAGGGTTAGGTGTTCGGTAAGGTGTACATGGAATATAGTGTTACGGTAAGAGTTGGGATCCAGCTCTGATGTGAGGGAGGGGGCGATATGGTGTTTCACTGATACCAAGCGGCAGGAGTTTCAGTGAGGGTTCAGGTGAAGGTGCCAGGGCTAGGTTTAGGGTTAGGTGTTGGGTAAGCTGTACGGGGCGTGTTGGGTTACGATTTGAGTTAGGGTCCAGCTCTGATAAGAGGACGAGGGCGGTATTTTGTTTCCAAGTTACGGTGAGGCATGAGTGAACGTGAGTGTTCAGTCTCTGGGTCCAGGGATAGTGTTAGGGTTAGGTGTTTGGTAAGTTGTAAGTGGAAATAGGGTTACGTTTAGAGTTAGGGTGCTGGACTGATGTGAGTGCGAGGTAGCTATTCTATTTCCGGGTTATTGTGAGTAGTGAATGAACGTGAGGGTTCAAGTCAAGGCACCAAATCTAGGGTTAAGATTTGGTGTTGGATAAGGTATATGGTGCAGGTAATCCTATAGTTAGAGTTAGGGTCAATCTCTGATGTGAATACGAGGGAGATATCGTGTTTTCGTGTTATGGTGAGGCGTGAATGAATGTGGGGGTTCAGTTCAAGGCACCAGTGCTAGGGTTAGGGTTAGGTGTTGGGTAAGCTGTAAGGAGTGGTTTGGGTTACAATTAGAGTTAGGATCCAGCGCTGTGAGGACGAGGGTGATATTGTGTTTCTGGGTTACTGTTAGGCGTGAATGAACTTGAGGGTTCAGGCTCTGGGTCAAGGTTTCGGGTTAGGGTTCGGTGTTTGGTAAGGTGTAAGTGGAAAATAGGGTTTTGCTTAGACTTAGGGTCCTGGTCTGATATGAGCATGGAGATATTGTTTTTCCGGGTTATGGTGTGGCGTGAATGAACGTGAGGGTTCAAGTCAAGGCACCAGGCCTAGTGTTAATATTAGGTGCTGGGTAAGCTATATTGTCCGGGTAGTCTTAGGGTTAGAGTTAGGGTCCATCTCTGCTGTGAAGACGAGGGCGATATTGTGTTTCCGGTTTATGGTGAGGCATGAATGAACGTGAGGATTCAGGTAAAAGCGCCAGCGATTGGGTTAGGTTTAGGTGCTGTATAACCTGTACACAGAGGATTGCGTTACAATTAGTTTTAGAATCCATCTCTGGTGTGAGGATGACAGAGATATTTTGTTTCAGGCTTAAGCTGAGACATGAATGAACATGAGGGTTCAGGTTCTCAACCCTGGACTAGGGATAGGGTTTGTGGTACTGTATGTTGAACGTGGAATATAATGTTACCCTAAGAGTTCGGATCCAGCTCTGATGTGAAGGGGAGGGCAATATGGTGTTTCACTGATACACTGAGGCAGGAGTTACTGTGAGGGTTCAGGTCAAGGTGCCAGAACTAGAGTTAGGTTTAGGTGTTGTGTAAGCTGTATGGAGCGGGTTGGGTTACGATTAGTGTTAGGGTTCAGCGATGATGTTAGAACAAGAGCGATATTGTGTTTCGAGTTTACAGTGAGGCGTGAATGAATGTCAGGGTTCAAGCTCTGGGTCCAGGGCTAGGGTTAGGGTTAGGTGTTTCATAAGGTGTAAGTAGAAAATAGGGTTACGGCTGGAGTTAGGATCCTGGTCTGAGTGAGAGCGAAGGAGCTATTGTTTTTCCGGGTGATTGTCAGGCGTGAATGAACGTGAGGGGTGAAGTCAAGGTACCAAGGCAAGGGTTAAGATTAGGTGCTGTGTAAGCTATAAGGTACGGGTACCCTTTCAATTAGAATTAGGATCCATCTCTGATGTGAAGAGGAGGGCTATATTGTGTTTCCGATTTATGATGAGGCGTGAATGAACGTTAAGTTTCAGGTCAATGTGCGAGGGACAGAGTTAGGGTTAGGTGTTGTGTAAACTGTACGGAGCTGGTTGCGTTTCAATTAGCATTACAGTCCATCTCTAATGTGAGGATGACTGAGATATTGAGTTTCAGGCTTAAGTTTAGGCATGAATGGACATGAGGGTTCAGCTTCTCAGCCCTGGGCTAGGGTTAGGTTTCGGTGTTCTGTAAGGTGTACATGGAATATAGTGTTATGTTAAGAATGGGATCCATCTCTGATGTGAGGGAGAGGGACATGTGGTATTTCACTGATACACTGAGGCAGGACATACAGTGAAGTTTCAGGTCAAAGTGCCAGGGTTAGGGGTATGGTTAGGTGTTGGGTAAGCTGTATGTGGCTTGTTGGGTTACGATTAGACTTAGCGGCCAGTTCTGATGTGAGGACTAGGGAGATATTGTGTTTCAGGCTTAAGTTTATGCGTGAATGAACAGGAGTGTTCAGAATCTCAGCCCAGGTCTAGGGTTAGGGTTAGGTGTTCTGTAAAGTGTACTTGGAATATGCTGTTATGCTTAGAGTTGGACTCCAGCTCTGACCTGAGGGAGAGGGTGACATGGTATTTCACTGATAAACTGAGGCAGGAGTTACAGTGAGGATTCAAGTCAAAGCGCCATGGCTAGGGTTAGGTTTAGGTGTTGGATAAACTATGGGCCAGGTTGGGTTACGAATAGGTTTAGGATACAGCTCTGATGGGAGGGCGAGTGAAATACTGTTTCTGGGTTATGGTGAGGTGTGAATGAACGTGAGGGTTCCGGCTCTGCATCGAGGGTTAGGTTTAGGGGTAGGTGTTTGGTAAGGTTTAAGTGGAAAAACAGAGTTATGTTTAGAGTTAGGGTCCTGGTTTGATGTGAGCGTGAGGGAGCTATTGAGTTTCCAGGTTATGGTGAGGCGTGAATGAACGTGAGGGTTCTAGTCAAAGCACAAGGTTTAGGGTTAAATTAGGTGATTTGTAAGCTGTAAGGTGCAGGTAGTGTTATGGTTAGAGTTAGGGGACCCCTCCGATGTGAGGAGAGGGTAATATTGTGTTTCAGGGTTATGGTGGATCGTGAATGAACATGACGGTTCTGGTAAAGGTGCCACTGCTAGGTTTAGGTTTAGATTCTTTGTAAGCTGTATGGAGTGGGTTGTGTTACAATTAGAATTAGAATCCATCTCTGATGTGAGGACGGAGATATTGTGTAACTTTCTAAGTGGATGTGTGAGTGAACAGGAGGGTTCAGGTTCTCAGCCCAGGGCTAGGTTTAAGGTTAGGTGTTCCGTAAGGTGTACGTGGAATATAGTGTTATGGTAAGAGTTGGGACCCAGCTCTGACGTGAAGGGGAGGGCGATATGGTATTTCACTGATACACTGAGGCAGGAGTTTCAGTGTGGGTTCAGGTCAAGTTGCCAGGGCTAGTTTTAGGGTTAGTTGTTGGGTAAGCTGAAAGGGGCGGGTTGGTTTACAATTAGAGTTCGAATCCAGCTCTGATGTGAGGACTAGGGAGATATTGTGTTTCAGACTTATGTGAAGGAATGAATGAACAGTAGGGTTTAGCTTCTCAGCCCAGGGCTAGGGTTAGGATTAGGTGTTCCGTAAATTGTACATGGAATATAGTGTTACGGTTAGAGTTGGACTCAAGGTCTGACGTGAGGGAGAGGGTGATATGGTATTTCACTCATACACTGAGGCAGGACATACAGCGAGGTTTCCGGTCATGGTGCCAGGCTAGGTTTAGGGTTATTTGTTGGGTAAGCTGTGAGGGGTGGGTTGCGTTACGATTAGAGTTAGGGTCCAGCGGTGATTTCAGGACGTGGGCGATATTGCGTTTCTGGGTTACGGTGTGGCTTGTATGAATGTGAGGGTTCAGTCTCTGGGTCCAGGGATATGGTATGGTTAGATGTTTGGTAAGGTGTAAATGGAAAATAGGGTTATGTTTAGAGTTAGGGTCCTTGTCTTATGTGAGCATTAGGGAGCTATTGTGTTTCGGGTTATGGTGAGGCATGAATGAACGTGAGGATTCAGGTCCAGGTGCCATGGCTAGGGTTATGATTATGTGTTGTGTAAGCTGTACGGAGCGCATTGGGTTACTATTAGCATTAGAATTCATGTCTGATGTGAGGACGAAGGAGATATTGTGTTTCAGACTTATGTGAAGGCATGAATGAACAGTAGGGTTTAGCTTCTCAGCCCAGGGCTAGGGTTAGGATTAGGTGTTCGGTAAGGTGTAAGTGGAAAATAGGGTTACGTTTAGAGTAAGTGTCCTGGTCTGCTGTGAGCGTGAGGGCGCTATTGTGTTTCTGGATCATGGTGAGGCGTGAGCGAAATTGCCAGTTCAGTCTCTGTGTAGAGGGCTAATTTTAGGTTTAGATGTTCAGTAAGGTGTACGTGGAATATAGTGTTATGGAGAGAGCTGAGATCCAGCTATGAATTGAGGAATATTGCTATATGGTATTTCACAGATACATTCAGGTAGGAGTTACAGTGAGTGTTCCTTTCAAGGCGCCAGGGCTATTGTTATGGTTAGGTGTGTTGTGATCTGTACAGGGTGGTTTGGGTTACGATTAGAGTTAGGGTCCAGCTCTGATGTGAGGACGAGGGTGATATTGTGTTTCCATGTTCCAGTGTGGGTGAATAAACATGAGGTTTCAGGCTGTGGGTCCAGGGCTAGCGTTAAGGTTAGGTGTCCTGTAAGGTGTAAGTGTAATATAGGATTATGGTTAGAGTTAGGGTCCTGTTCTGATGTGAGCGTGAGGACGATTTTGTGTTTCTGGGTTAAGGTGATGTGTGATTGAACATGAGGGTTCCATTTAGGTATGCAAGGTTTGGGTTAGGTTTAGGTGTTCGGTAATATGTAAGTGGAAAATAGGGTTACGGTTAGAGTTAGGGTTCGACTGTGATATGAGGGTGACGGTGATATTTGGGTTCACTCTTATGGTTAGGTGTGTGGGCATATGAGGGTTCAAGTTAATTTCCCGGCTAGTATTTAGGTTCATTTTTTAAGTTTTCCTGGGAAGATTCATTTATGTTTAGACTTTGTGTGCACCTGTAATGTGAGGTCAAAGGCGTTAATGTCTTTGAGAGTTATGTGAGAGTATGCCTCAGGTCCTTTGTTCATTGATAGTGTTAGTGTTGGGTTTCGGTAATTTGTGTGTGGAGGAGCAGGTTAGTATAGATAGGGTACAGCCCTGAAGTGAGGACGAGGGTGATATTGAGTTATAGGACTTCGCTGAAGCATGGGTGACGTCTATTGTGATGCTGTGGGATAGGTTGAGGGAACTGTTCTAGGGTTCTGGTTAGGTGTTGGGAAGGTGTACGGGGAAATTTGTTTTATGGTTAGAGTTACAGTCCCGCCCTGATGTGGGGACGAAGGTGACATTGTGTTTCCGGGTTATGGTGAGGCATGAATGAACATGAGGTTTCAAGTCAAGGCACAAGGGCTAGTGTTAAGATTTGGTGTTGGGTAAACTGTATGGTGTGAGCTGTCTTACGGTTACAGTTAGGGTCCATCTGTGATGCAAGGATGAGTGCGATATTGCTTTTCTGGGTTATGGTGTGGCGTGAAATAACGTAAGGGTTCATGTTCTCAGCCAAGTGCTGGGGCTTGGTTAGTTGTTAGGTAAGGGTTACCTTCAATATAGTGTTATGGTAAGACATGACATCCAGCTCTGATGTGAGGGAGAAGACGATATCGTATTTCACTGACACACTAAGCCAGGAGTTACGGTGAGGGTTCATGTCAAGGGCCAGGGCTAGTTTTAATGTTATGAGTTGGGTAAGCTGTATGGGGCGGTTTAGGTTACTGTTAGATTTAGAGTCCAGCTGTGATGTGAAGACGAGGGCCATATTTCGTTGCCTGGTTTCGGTGAGGCGTGAATGAATGTGAAGTCTCAGGCTCTGTGTCCAGGGCTAGGGTTGGGTTTAATGTTTTGGTTAGGTGTAAGTGGAAAATAGGGTTATGGTTAGAGTTAGGGTGCTGGTCTTATGTGAACACGAGGGCGATGTTGTGTTTCTGAGTAATGGTGAGGAGTGAATGAACGTGAGGGTTCCATCTCTGTGTCCAAGGTTAGGATTAGGGTTAAGGGTTTGATAAGGTGTACATGGAAAATAGGGTTATGGTTACAGTTAGGGTCTTGTTCTGATGTGAACGCGAGGGTGATATTGTGTTTCTGGGTAACCGTGAGGTGTTAATAAATGTGCAGAATCAGTCTCTGTGTTCAGGGCTAGGGTTAGGGTTAGGTGTTCCATAATGTGTAAGTGGAAAACAGGGTTATGCTTAGAGTTAGTGTCCTGCTCTGATGTGAGGGCGATGGTTATATTGAGGTTCACTCTTACCCTAAAGTGTGGGGGCATGTGCGTGTTCAAGTTCACACTCTTACAGTTACGTGTGTGGGCATGTGAGGTCTCAAGTTCAATGGCAAGGGCTAGGATTAAGGTTGGGTGTTTGTTAAATTTTAATTGTAGGATTCGTTTACCATTAGAGTTTGTGTGCACCTGTAATATGAGGTCGAAGGCGACATTGTGTTTGAGAGTTATGTGAGAGTGAGTCAGGTCCTTGGTTCATGGATAGGATTAGGTTTAGTTGTTTGGTAATGTGTATTTGGAGTAGAGGGTTATGAAAGGATAGGGTACAGCTCTGATGTGAAGAAGAGGGCGATATTGAGTTATAGGATTTCACGGAGGCATGCGTGATGTCAGTTGTGACAATGTGGGTTCCAGTTGAAGGTGTTCTAGGGGTATGGTTAGGTGTTGGGCAAAGTGTATGGGGACGATAGGGTTACCGTTAGATTTACGAACCAGTCCTGACTTGAGGACGAAGGGGACATTGTGTTTCCGGGTTACAGTGAGGCGTTAAAAAACATGAGTGTTCATGTCAAGGCACCAGGCCTAGTGTTACGATTAGGTATTGGGTAAGCGGTACGGTGGGGGTTGTGTTACTGTTAGAGTTAGGGTCCAACTCTGATGTGAGGACGAGGGCGATATTGATTTTCTCCACTATGGTGTGGTGTGAGTGAATGTGAGGGTTCAGGTTCTCAGCCCAGGGCTAGGGATAGGGTTCAGTGTTCAGTAAGGTGTATGTGGAATATTGTGTTAATGTAAGAGTTTGGATTCAGCTCTGATGTGAGTGAGAGGGCGATATGGTATTTCACTGATACACTGAAACAGGAGTTAGGGTAAGGGTTCAGGTCAAGGCCCAGGGCTATGGTCCTGGTTAGGTGTTGGGTAAGCTGTTCGGGGATGCTTAGGTTTCTAATTGAGTTAATGTCCTGCTTTGTTGTGAGAATGAGAGCGATATTGTTTTCCGGGTTATTGTGAGGCGTGAATGAAAATGAGGGTTCAGTTTCACATCCCAGGGCTAGGGTTAGGGTTAGGCGTTTTGTAAGGTGTACTTGGAATATGGTGTTCTGGTAGGAGTTGGGATCTAGCTCTGGTATGAGGGAGAGACCATATGGTATTTCACTGATACACTGAGGATGGAATTATGGCGAGAATTTAGGTTCTCAGCCCTGTGCTAGGGTTAGGGTTAAGTGTTGGATAAGCTGTATGGGGCAGTTTAGGTTACTATCAGATTTAGGGTCAAGCTCTCATGTGAGGACGAGGGCAATATTGTGTTTCCGAGTTACCAAGAGGCTTGAATGAATGTGAGGTTTCAGGCTTTGTGTCCAGGGCTAAGGTAAGGGTTAGGTGTTTGGTAAGGCGTATGTGGAAAATAGGGTTACAGTTAGAGTTAGGGTGCTGGTCTGATGTGAGCGCCAGGGTGATATTGTGTTTCTGGATAAAGGTGAGAAACGAATGAACATGAGGGTTGCGTTCCTGTGTCCGAGGCTACAGTTATGGTTAGCTGAATGCTAAGGTGTACGTGAAAATTAGGGTTATGCTTAGCGTTAGGGTTCGGCTCTGATGTGAGAACGACATTGATATTGAGGTTCACTCTTACGGTTAGGTGTGTGCTCATGTGACGTTTCAAGTTCATTGGCCAGGGCTAGGATTAAGGTTCGTTGTTTGCTAAGTTTTCCTGGGATGATTCGTTTATGGTTAGAGTTCGGGTGCACCTGTAATGTGAGTTCTAATGCGATATTCTTTTTGAGAGTTACGTGAGAGGAGAGTCAGGTCCTGGGTTCATGGATAGCATCAGGGTTAGGTGTTCGGTAATGTGTATGTGTAGGAAAGGGTTTTGACAGGATAGGGTACAACTGTGATGTGAGTATTGGGGCAATATTGAGATATAGGATTTCGCTGAGGTGTGGGTGACATCATTTGTGATGCTGCGGGATCAGGTTGAGAGAAGAGTTCTAGGGTTATGGTTAAATGTTGGGCAAGGTGTATGGGAAAGATAGCATACGGTTAGTTAGGTTATAGCCCTGACGTGAGGATGAAGGTGACATTGTATTTCCGGGTTATGGTGAGGCGTGAATGAACACGAGAGTTCAAGTCAAAGCACCAGGGCAAGGGTTAAGATTAGGTGTTTGGTAAGCTGTATGTTGTGGGTTTTGTTACAGTTAGAGTTAGGGTCCATCACTGATGTGAGGACGAACGCGATATTGTTTTTCCGGGTTATGGTGAGCTGTGAATGAACGTGAGGTATCAGGTCCACAACCCCCCAGGGCTAGGGTCTGGGTTAGGTGTTGCGTAAGGTGTACATGGAATATAGTGTTATGGTTGGGATCCTCTCTGATGTGAGGAAGAGGGTGACATGTTATTGCACCAATACACTGACGCAGGAGATACGGTGAGGGTTCAGGTCAAGGTCCATGGCTAAGGTTAGGGTTATGTGTTGGGAAAGCTTTTCTGGCTGTTTAAGTTACTATTAGAGTTAGGGTCCAGCTCTGATGTGAGGACGAGGGCGATATTGTGTTTTCGTGTTACAGTGAGGTGTGAATAAACGTGAAGTTTCAGGCTCGGTGTCCATGGCTAGGGTTTGGTTAGGTGTTCGGCAAGGTGTAAGTGGAAAATAGGGCTGCTGTTAGAGTTAGTGTGTTAATGTGATATGAGCGAGGGGTAGATATTGTGTTTCTGCATAATGGTGAGGAGTGAATGAACATGAAGTTTCAGGTTCTGTGTCAAGTGCTAGGGTAAGAGTTAGGTGTTCTGTAAGATGTACGTGGAATATAGTGTTACGGTAAGAGTTGGGATCCAGCTCTGATGTGAGGGAGAGGGCGATATGGTATTTCACTGATACCTTGAGGCAGGAGTTATGGAAAGGTTTCAGAATAAGGCCCAGTGATACAGTTAGGGTTAGGTGTTGGTTAAAATGTACGGGGTGGTTTAGGATACTATTAGATTAAAGTTCCAGCTCTGATGTTAGGACGAGGGTGATATTGTGTTTCTGGTTTATGGTGAGGTGTGAAGAACATGAGGGTTAAAGACAGGGCACCAGGGCTTGGGTTAAAATTATGTGTTGGGTAAGCTGTATGGTGTGGGTGGTTATGGTTAGAGTTATTGTTCATCTCTGATGTGAGGACGAGGGCGATATTGTTTTTCCTGGTTATGTTGTGGCGTGAATGAACGTGAGGGTTCAGGTTCTCAGTCCAGTGCTAGGATTAGGATTAGGGGTTCGGTAAGTTGTACGTGGAATATAATGTTACAGTAGGAGGTACGATCCAGCTCTGATGTGAGGGACAGGGCAATACGGTATTTCACTGATACACTGAGGCAGGAGTTATGGTGAGGGTTCATGTCAAGGCCCAGTGCTAGGGTTAGGGTTCAGTCTTGGTAAGCTGTACGGGATGGTTTAAGTTATTATGAAACTTAGGGTCCAGCTATGATGTGAGGACCAGAGCGATATTGTGTTTCCGGGTTACAGTGAGGAGTGAATCAACGTGAGGTTTCAGGCTCTGTGTCCAGGGCTAGGGTTAAGGTTAGATGTTTGGTAGGGTGTACGTGGAAAATAGGGTTACGGTTATACTTAGGGTCCTGGTCTGATGTGAGCACGAGTGCGATATTGTGTTTCTGGGTAACAGTGAGGAGTGAATGAATATGAAGGTACCAGCCCTGTGTCCAAAACTAGGGTGAGGGTAGCTGTTCGCTAAGGACTATGTGGAAATTAGGGTTACACATAGAGTTAGGGTTTCACTCTTACGTGAGAGCGACGGTGTTATTGAGGTCACTCTTACGGTAAGGTGTGTGGTAATGTGAGGTTCAAGTTCAATGACCAGGGTTAGGATAACGTTCTGTGTTTGTCAAATTTTACTGCAGGATTCACTTACAGTTAGAGTTTGTGTGCACCTATAATGTTAGTTTGAAGGCAATATTGTTTTTGAGAGTTATTTTTGAGTGTGAGTCAGGTCCTGGGTTCATGGATAGGATCAGGTTTAGGTGTTCAGTAATGTGTAAGTGGAGGAGAGGGTTATGACAGGATAGTGTACAGCTCTCATTTGAAGACGGGGATGATATTGAGTTAGAGGATTTTGTTGAGCGTGGGTAATGTCAATTGTGACGCTGTGGGATCAGGTTTGGGGAAGAGTTCTAGGGTTATCGTTAGGTGTTGGGTAAGGTGCATGGGAATGATAGCATTATGGTTTGAGTTATTGTCCAGCCCTGAATAGAGGACGAAGGTGGCATTGTATTTCCGGATTATGGTGAGGTGTGAATGAACATGAGGATTCAGGTCAAGGCACCAAGGCTAGGGTTAAAGTTAGGTGTTAGGTAAGCTGTACAGTGTGGGTTGTGTTACAGTTAGGGTTAGGGCCCATCATTGATGTGAGGACGAGGGCGATATTGTTTTCCCGGTTATGGTGAGGCATGAACATGAGGGTTCAGGTCCACAGCCCAGGGCTAAGGTAAGAGTTAGGTGTTCAGTAACACATATGTGGAATATAGTGTTACAGTTGGGATCCAGCTCTGACATGAGGAAGAGGTTGATATGGTATTTTGCTGATACCCTGAGGAAGGTGCTATGGTGAGGGTTCAGGTCAAGGCCCAGGGCTAGGTTAAGGGTTAGTTGTTGTGTAAGCTGTACGGGGCAGTTTAAGTTACATTAGATTTAGGGTGCTGCTCTGATGTGAGGACGAGGGCGATATTATGTTTCCGGGTTATGGTGAGGAGTGAATTAACATGAAGTTTCAGGCTCTGTGTCCAGCACTAGGGTTAGGGTAGGTTTTAGGCAAGGTGTTAAGTGGAAAATAGGATTGCTGTTAGAGTTAGTGCACTGATTTGATATGAGAGATGGGGCAATATTGTGTTCATGCATAATGGTGAGGAGTAAATGAACGTGAAGTTTCAGGCTCTGTGTCAAGGGCTAGTGTTAGAGTTAGGTGTTCTCTAAGGTTTACGTGGAATATAGTGTTACTATAAGAGTTGGGATCCATCTCTCATGTGAGGGAGAGGGCGATATGGTATTTCACTGATACACTGAGGCAGGAGTTATGGCAAGGTTTCAAAATAAGCCCCAGTGATAGTGTGAGTGTTAGGTGTTGGTTAAAATGTACAGGGCATTTTGGGATACTATTAGATTTAGGGTCCAGCTCTGATGTGAGGATGATATTGTGTTTCTCAGTTATGGTGAGGCGTGAATGAACATGAGGGTTCAAGTCAAGGCACCAGGGCTAGGGTTACAATTGCGTGTTTGGTAAGCTGTATGGTGTGGGTTGTTATGGTTAGTTATTGTCCATCTCAGATGTGAGGACGAGAGTGATATTGTTTTTCCTGGTTATAGTGTGGCGTGAATGAACGTGAGGGTTCAGGTTCTCAGTCCAGTGCTAGGGTTATGGTTATGGTTTTGGCAAAGTGTACGTAGAATATAGGGTTACGGTAAGAGTTTTGATCCAGCTGCGATATGAGGGAGAGACTGATACGGTATTACACTGATACGCTGAGGCAGGAGTTACATTGCAGTTTCAGGTCAAGGCCCAGGGCTAGGGTTAGGGTTAAGTGTTGGTTAAGTTGTAAGGGGCGGTTTAGGATACTATTAGATTTAGGGTCCACCTCTGATGTTAGGACGAGTTCAATATTGTGTTTATGGGTTACAGTGAGGCATGAATGAACATGAGGGTTCAAGTCAAGGCACCAGAGCTAGGTTTAAAATTATGTGCTGTGTAAGCTGTACAGTGTGGGTTGTTTTACGGTTAGAGTTATTGTCCATCTCTGATGTGAGGATGAGGGCGATATTATTTTTCCAGGTTATGGTGAGGCGTGAATGAATATGAGGGTTCAGGTTCTCAGTCCAGTGCTAGGGTTAGGGTTATGGGTTTGCTAAGGTGTACGTGGAATATACTGTTACGGTAAGAGTTGGTTTCCAGCTCTGATGTGAGGGAGAGGGCGAAACGGTATTTCACTGATTCCCTGAGGCAACAGTTACGGTGATGGTTCAGGTCAAGGCCCAGTGCTAGGGTTAGGGTTAGATGTTGCATAAGTGGTATGGTGTGGTTTAAGTTATTATGAAACAGGGTCCAGGTCTGATGTGAGGACCAGAGAGATATTGTGTTTTGGGGTTATGGTGAGGAGTGAATGAACATGCGCTTCAGTCTCTGTGACCAGGAGTAAGGTTAGGGTTAGGTGTTCGGTAAGTTGTACATGGAATATAGGTTTATGCTTAAAGGCAGTGTTTGGCTCTGATGTGAGGTCGATGGTGATATTGAGGTTCACTGTTATGGTTAGGTTTGTGGGCATGTGAGGGTTCAAGTTCAAACACCATGCCTATGATTATGTGTCGGTGTTTTTTAAGTTTTATAGGGAGGTTTGGTTTACCGTTAGAGATTGTGTGCATCTGTAATGTGAGTTCGAAAGTGATATTGTGTTTGAGAGTTACGTGAGAGTCATTTCCTCGGATCATAGATAGAATTAGGTTTAGGTGTTCGGTAATCTGTGGTAGAGAGGGTTAGGATAGAATAGGGTACAGCTCTGATGTGAGGACAAGGGTGACACTGAGTTATAGGATTTCACTTAGGCGTGGGATACGTCAATTATGATGCAGTGGTAATAGGTTGAGGGAACACTTCTAGGGTTATGGTTAGGTGTTGGGCAAGGTGTATGGGGATGATAGGGATATTGTTAGATTTAGGGTTCAGCCCTGACGTGAGGAAGAATGCAACATTGTGTTTCCAGTTTATGGTGAGGCATGAATGAACATGAGGGTTCAAGTGAAGACACAAGGGCTTGGACTCAGATTAGGTTTTGGGTAACCTGTAGAGTGATGTTTATGTTATGGTTAGAGTTAGGGTAAATCCCTGATATGAGAAAGAGGGGAATATTGTTTTTCGGGGTTATCATGAAGAGTGAATGAACGTGAGGTTTCAGGTTCTTAGCCCAGGGCTAGGGTTAGGGTAGGAGTTCGGTAAGCAGTATGGGGTGGTTTAGGTTACTGTTAGAGTTAGGGTCCAGCTCTGATGTGAGGAATAGGGTGATGTTGTGTTGCTGGGTTACAGGGAGGCGTGAATTAACCTCAGGTTTCAGGCTCTGTGTCCACAGTTAGGGTTAGTGTTACGTGTTCAGTAAGGTGTAAGTGGAAAATAGGGTTACGGTTAGAGTTAGGTCCTGGTCTGATGTGAGCGTGAGGGTGATATTGTGTATCTGGGTAACAGTGAGGAGTGAATGATTATGAGGGTTCTGGGCCTGTGTCCAAGGCTAGGGTTAGAGATAGCTGTTCTCTAAGGACTATGTGGAAATTAGGGTTACACTTAGAATTAGGGTTCAGCTCTTATGTGAGAGCGATGGTTATATTGATGTCACTCTTACGGTTATGTGTGTGGTCCTGTGAGGGTTCAAGTTCAATTGCCAGGGCTAGGATTAACGTTCGTTGTTTGTTAAGTTTTACGGGGAGGATTCGTTTACTGTTAGAGTTTGTGTGCACCTGTAATGTATGTTCGAAGGCAATATTGTTTTTGAGAGTTACGTGACACTGAGAGTCAGGTCCTGGGTTCATGGATAGTATCAGGTTTAGGTGTTCAGTAATGTGTATGTGGAGGAGAGTGTTATGTAGGATAGGGTACAGTTCTGATATGAGGACGGGCTCAATATTGAGTTAGAGGATTTCGCTGAGGGGTGGGTGATGTCAATTTTGATGCTATGGGGCCAGGTTGAGGGAAGAGTTCTAGGATTATGGTTAGGTGATGGGTAAGAGGTATAGGAATGATAGCCTTACGGTTTGAGTTATTGTCCAGCCCTGAATAGAGGACGAAAGCCACATTGTATTTCCGGATTATGGTGAGTTGTAGATGAACATGAGGTTTCAAGTCAAGGCACCAGGGCTAAGGTTAAGATTAGGTGTTGGGTAAGCTGTATGGGGTAGGTTGTGTTACGGTTAGAGTTAGGGTCCACCTCTGATGTGAGGACGTGTGCGATATTGGTTTTCTGGCTTATGGTGAGGCATGAATGAACGTGAGGGTTCTGGTTTTCATCTAGAGTTAGGTGTTCAGTAAGGTGTACGTGCAATACAGTTTTACGGTAAGAGTTGGAATCCATCTCAAATGTGAGGGAGAGGGCAATATGGTATTTCACTGATATACTGAGGCCGGAGTTACAGTGAGAGTTCAGGTCATGGCCCAGAGCTTGGGTTAAGGTTAGGTGCTGTGTAAGGTGTAAGGGGTGCTATCAGTTACTATTACAGTTAGGGTCCTGCTCTGATGTGAGGATGAGGGCGATATTGGTTTTCTGGCTTATGGTGAGGCATGAATGAACGTGAGGGTTCTGGTTTTCATCTAGAGTTAGGTGTTCAGTAAGGTGTATGTGCAATACAGTTTTACGGTAAGAGTTGGGATCCATCTCAAATGTGAGGGAGAGGGCAATATGGTATTTCACTGATATACTGAGGCCGGAGTTACACTGAGAGTTCAGGTCATGGCCCAGAGCTTGGGTTAAGGTTAGGTGCTGTGTAAGGTGTAAGGGGTGCTTTCAGTTACTATTACAGTTAGGGTCCTGCTCTGATGTGAGGATGAGGGCGATATTGTGTTTCCGTGTTACAGTGAGGTGTGAATAAACGTGAAATTTCAGGCTCTGTGTCCAGGCTAGTGTTACGGTTAGGTGTTCGGTAATGTGTACGTGGAATATCGTGTTTCAGTAAGAGTTGGGACTAAGCTCTGATGTGAGGGAGCGGTCAATATGTTATTTCACTAAAACAGTGACGCAGGAGTTGCTGTGAGGTTTCAGGTCAATGAAAGGTCTAGGGTTTGGCTTAGGAGTTGGGCAAGCTGTATGGGGCAGTTTAAGTTACTATTAGAATTAGGGTCCTTCTCTGATGTGAGGACGAGGGCGATATTTTGTTTCCCGGTTACAGTGAGCAAAAATGAACGTGAGGTTTCAAGCTCTGTTTCCAGGGCTCTGGTAAGGGATAGGTGTTCAATAAGGTGTAAGTGAAAATAGGGTTATGGTTAGAGTTAGGCTGCTCGTGTGATGTGAGCATGAGGGCGATATTTTGTTTTCGGGTTATGGTGAGGCGTGTATGAACGTGAGGGTTCAGGTTCTCAGTCCAGGGCTAGGTTAAGGTTAGGTGTTCGGTAATGTGTATGTGAAATACAGTGTTATGGTAGGAGTTGGGATCAAGCTCTGCTGTGAAGTAGAGGGCCATATGGTATTTCACTGATACACTGAGGCTGGAGTTACTGTGAGGGTTGAGTCAACGCCGAGGGCTAGGGTGAAGGTTAAGTGTTGGGTATGGTGTACGGGCCAGTTTAGGTTAGTAATTTAGTTAGGGTTGAGCTCTGATGTGAGGATGAGGGCGATATTCATTTCGGGGTTCTGGTGAGGCGTGAATGAAAGTGAGGGTTCAGTTCTTCAGCACAGGTCTAGGGTTAGCATTAGTTGTTCGGTAATTTGTACATGGAATACAGATTTACGGTAAGAGTTGGGATCCAGCTCTGATGTGAGGGAGAGGGCCATATGGTATTTCACTGATACACTGAGGCAGGAATTACGGGGAGGGTTAAGGTCAAGGCTTAGGGCTAGGGTTAGGATTAGGAGTTGGGTAACCTGTATGGGGCAGTTTAGGTTAATATTACAGTAACAGTCCAGCTCTGATGTGAGGACGAGTTCAATATTCTGTTTCTGTGTTTCGGTGAGGTGTGAATGAATGTGAGGTTCTGGCTCTGTGTCTAGGGCTTGGGTCATGGTTAGGTGTTCGGTAAGTTGTATGTGGAAAATAGGGTTACACTTTGAGTTACGGTCCGCTGCAGATGTTAGGGCGACTGTGATATTGAGTTTCACTCTTACGAGTAGGTGTGTGGGAGTATGAGGGTTCATGCTCAACGGCCAGGGCTAGGATTAAGGTTCAGGGTTTGTTATGTTTTACAGGTAGGATTCATTTACCGTTAGAGTTTGTGTGCACCTGTAATGTGAGGTCGAAAGTGATATTGTGATTGAGAGTTATGTGAGAGTGAGAGTTAGGTCCTGGGTTCATAGATAAGATTAGGTTTAGGTGTTCTGAAATGTGAATGTGGTAGAGAGGGTTATGATAGGGTACGGTACAGCTATGATGTGAAGACAAGGGAGATATTGAGTTGTAGAATTTCTCTAAGGTGTGGGTGCCTTCAATTGTGATGCTGTTGGATCAGGTTGTGGGAAAAGTTCTAGGGTTATGGTTAGGTGTTGGGCAAGTTGTATGGGGACGATAGTGTTACATTTAAATTTACAGTCCAGCCCTGGCGTGAGGACGAAAGCCACATTGTTTTTCTGTTTTATGGTGAGGCATAAAGGAACATGAGGGTTCAAATCACGGCACCAGGTATCGGGTTATGATTAGGTGTTGGGGTAGCTGTACAGTGTGGGTTGTGTTAGGGTTAGAGTTAGGGACCACCTCTGATGTGAGGACGATGGCGATATTGATTTTCTCAATTATGGTGAGGCATGAACGAACATGAGGGTTGAGGTTCTCAGCCCAGTGGTAGGGACAGGATTAGGTGTTCGGTAAAGTGTACATGGAATAAAGTGTTATGGTAAGATTTGGGATCCAGCACTGAAATGAGGGAGAGGGAGATATGGTATTCACTGATACACTGAGGCAGGAGTTACGGTAAGGGTTCTGGTCAAGCCCCATGGCTACAGTTATGATTAGATGTTGGGTGGTCTGTACGGGGTGGTTTAGGTTACAAATTGAGTTAGTGTCCAGCTCTGACGTGAGGAGGTCGGTATTGTATTTCAGGGTTATGGTGAGTCGTGAATGAAATTAGGGTTCAGGTTCTTGGCCGAGAGCTAGGGTTATGGTTAGATGTTTGGTAAGGTTTACATCGAATATAATGTTACGATGGAGTTGGGATCCAGCCCTGATGTGTAGGAAAGGTCCATATGGTATTTCACTGATACACAGAGGCCGGAGTTACAGTGAGGGTTCAGGTCAAAGCCCAGGGCCACGGTTAGGGTTAGGTGTTGTGTTAGCTATATGGGGCGGTTTAGGTTACTATTAGAACTTGAACCCTCATATTCATTCACACCTCACCATAACCCGGAGAAACTATATCGCCCTCGACGTCACTTCAGAGCTGGACCCTAAGTCTAATAGAAACCGTAACCACCCCGTACAGCTGACCCAACACCTAACCCTAACACTCTCCCTGGGCCTTGACCTGAACCCTCACCATAACTCCTGGCTCAGTGTATCAGTGAAATACAATATCGCCCTCTCCCTCACATTTGAGCTGGATCCCAACTCATACTGTAACACTGTATTCCATGTACACCTTACCGAACCCCTAACCCTAACCTAGCCCTGGCCTGAGAACCTGAGCTCTCGTTAATTCATACCTCACCATAATCCAGAGAAACAATATCGCCCCCATCCTCACATTAGAGAGGGACCCTAACTCTAACCCTAAAACAACCCACAATATACAGCTTCCGCAAAACTTAAACTTAAACCTAGCCCATGTGCCTTGACTTGAACCTTCATGTTCATTCATGCCTCACCATAACCCAGAAACACAATGTTGCCTTTTTCCTCACATCAGGTTGGACCCTAACTCTTACCATAACCCTATCGTCCCCATGCAGCTTGCCCAACACCTAACCATAAGCCTAGAACGGTTCCCTCAACGTGTTCCCACAGCATCACAATTGACATCATCCATGCTTCAGCGAAATCCCAAAAGTCAATATTACCCTCGTCATCACATCAGAGCTGTACCCTATCCTACGTTAACCCTATCCTCCCCATACACATTACCAAACACTTAAAACTAATCCTATCCATGAACCCAGAACCGGACTATCAATCTCACATAACTCTGAAACACAATATTGCCTTCGACCTCAAATTACAGGTGCACACGAACTCTAACGGTAAATGAATCCTCCCCTTAAAACTTAACAAACACCGAACCTTAATTCTAGCCCTGGTCATTGAACTTGAACCCTCACATGCCCACACACCGAACTGAAAGAGTGAACCTCAATATCACCATCGCCCTCATATTAGAGCCAGACCCTAACTCTAAGCATAAAACTATTTTCCACTTACACCTAACAGAACACTGAACCCTAACCCTAGGCCTTAACACAGAGACAGAAACCGCACGTTCATTCACTCCTCACCATAACACAGAAACACGATATCTCTCGCACTCACATCAGACCTGCACCCTAACTCTAACCATAACGCTATTTTCCACTTACACCTTAATAGCTAAATCTAACCCCAGCCCTGGACACAGATCCTGAAATCTCACGTTCATTAATGGCTCACCGTAACACGGAAACACAATATCGCCCTCGTCCTCATATCACAGCTGGACCTTAACTCTAGCAATAACACAACCCATAACGTACAGCTTACCCCACACCTAATCTTAACCCTAGTCCTGGAGCCTTGACTTGAACCCTCATGTTCATTCACGCCTCACTGTAACCCAGAAACACAATGTCGAATTCGTCCTCATGTCATTGCTGGACCCTAACTCTAACCATAACCCTATCATCCGCGTAGAGCTTGCTCAACCCCTAATCATAAGCCTACAACTGTTCACTCATCCTGATCTCACAGCATCACAATTGATGTCATGCACGCCTCAGTGAAATCCTATAACTCAATATCGCCCTGGTCTTCACATCATTGCTGTACCCTGTCTTCTCCTAACGCTCTTCTCCACATACATCTTACCGAACACCTAAACCTAATACTGTTCATGAACCCAGCACCTGACTCTCACTCTACACAACTCTCAAACACAATATTGCATTCGACCTCACATTACAGGTGCACACAGACTCTAACGGTAAACAAAATCTCCCCATCAAACTTACGAAACACCAAAACTTAATACTGGCTCTGGCCATTGAACTTGAACTCACACATGCCCACACACCTAACCATAAGAGTGAACCTCAATATCAACGTCTCCCTCACATCACAGCTGGACCCTAACTATAAGCGAAACCTTATTT
Source organism: Smutsia gigantea (assembly GCA_032199065.1). NCBI lineage: Eukaryota > Metazoa > Chordata > Mammalia > Pholidota > Manidae > Smutsia > Smutsia gigantea. Next base: position 41,335 of record JAVSCE010014895.1, read on the forward strand.
TCCACGTTCAACCTAAAGAACCCCTAACCCCAAGCGAAGCTCTGGACACAGACACTGAACCTGCACATTCATTCACTCCTCACCCTTACCCAGAAACACAATATCGCCCTCACCCTCACATCAGAACAGCACCCTAACTCTAACCGTAACCCTATTTTTTACTTACACCTTACCTTACAAATAACCCTAACCCTAGAACAGGACACAGAGCCTGAAATCTCACGTTCATTCACACCTCATTGAACCCGGAAACACAATATCGCCTTTGTCCTCACATCAGAGCTGGGCCTTAACTCTAATAGGAATATATACCGCCCTGTACAGCTTACACAACTCCCTAAATCTGTCCCTAGCCCTGAGCTTGACCTGAACCCTCACCGTAACTTCTGCCTCAGTGTAGCGGTGAAATATCATATTGCCCCCTCCCTCACATCAGAACTGGATCCCAATTCTTACCATAATACTACATTCGACATACACCTTACCAAACACCTAACCCTAACCCTAGCCCTGGGCTGAGAACCTGAAGCCTCACGTTCATTCACGCCACACCATAAACGGGAGAAACAATATATCACTTGTTCTCACATCAGAGATGGACCCTAACTCTAACAGTAACAGAACCCACATCATACACCATACCCAACACCTAATCTTAAACCTAGCCCTGGTGCCTTGGCTTGAACTGTCATTTCCATTCACGCCTCAATGTAACCCGGAATCACAAATTCGCCTTCGTCCTTACGTCAGGGATGGACACTAACTTTAACTGTAACACTATCGTCCCCGAACACGTTCCCAACACCTAACCATAACCCTAGAACTGTTCCCTCAACCTGATACCACAGCATCACAATTGACATCACCCAGGCCTCAGCGAAATCCTATAACACAATATCACCCTCTTCCTCACATCTGAGATGTACCCTATCTAACATAACACTCTAATGCACATACACATTACCGAACAACTAAATCTAATCCTATCCATGAACCCAGGACATGACTCTCGATATCACGTAACTCTCAAACACATTATCGCTTTCGACCTCATATTACATTTGCACACAAACTCTAATGGTAAACGTATCCAACTCATAAAACTTAACAAACACCGAAACTTAATCCTAGCCCTCGCTATTGAACTTGAACCCTCACATGTCTACACATGTAACCCTAAGTTTGAATTTCAATATCACCATCGCCCTCACATCAGAGACTGAACCTAAGTCTAAATGTAACTCTATTTCCATGTACACCTTACCGAACACCTAACCCTAACCCTAGCCCTGGGTACAGAGACATTCTGCATGTTCATTCACTCCTCACCATAATCCAGAAACACAATATCGCCCTTACGCTTACATCACAGCAGGACCCTAACTCTAACCGGAACCCTATTTTCCATGTACACCTTATCGAACCCTTAACCTTAACCCTACCCTTGGACACAGAGACAGTGTCCTCCCTTTCATTCACTCCTCACCTGTACTCCAAAACACAATATCGCCCTGTCCTCACATCAGAGATGGCCCATAACTCTAACCGTAACACAACCAATACTGTACAGCTAACCCAACACCTAATATTAACCCTAGACCTGATGCCTTGACTTGAACCCTTATGTTCATTCACGCCTCACCAGAAACCGGAAACACAATGTTGCTTTCGTCCTCATGTCAGGGATGGAATCTAACTCTAACCGTAACGCTATCGCCCAATAAACCTTGCCAAATACCTAACCATAACCCTAGAACTGTTCCCTAAACGTGATCCCACTGTGTAACAATTGACATCACCGACGCCTAAGCAAAACCCTATAACTCAATATCACCCTCGTCCTCACATCAAGGCTCTACCCTATACTATCATAACCCTCTCCTCCATATACACATTACTGAACACCTGAAGGCAACCCTATACATGAACCCAGGACCTGACTCTCATTCTCATGGAACTCTAAAACAGAATATTCCCTTTGACCTCACATTACAGGTGCACACCATCTCTAACTGTAAACTAATGCGCCAGGTAAAGCTTAACATACACCGGACCTTAATCCTATTCCTGGCCACAGAGTCTGAAACCTCATGTTCATTCATGTCTCACTGTAAACCAGAATCACAATATCGCCCTCGCACTCACATCAGACCAGCAACCTAACTCTAAACGTAACCCTATATTCTACTTATACCTTACCGAGCATGTAACCCTAACCTTAGTTCTGGACACAGAGCCTGAATCCTCACGTTCATTCATCCCTCACCGTAACCCGAAAACACGATATCGCCCAATTCCTTGCATCAGAGCTGGACTGTAACACCAATAGTATCCTAAACCGCCCCGTACAGTTTCCCAACACCTAAACCTAACAGCAGGTACCTGCCAGCAGGAGCCAAACAGTTCCTGAGTGGGGGCATTGGGCTGTATATACAAGACGACAGAAGGGGAAACTGTCTGGTCCAGAATGCAGAATGCAAAGAAGGTTTATTCTGGCATATCTTATATACACAAGAATTGCCTACAGATTAGATTCACACACCTTTCCAAGGACCTCAATTCAATCACTTAAGTATTGCACACAGATCAATACAACAGGACATTAATCGAATACTTAAGTCACATCCACCTGGGGGCATCTGGTCCAGGTGGCTGGCCTTGACATAAGACCTCCCTGCATTCCTGAGCTATTGTTCCTGGAACTTAGGAAACTTTTCAAGGTTTGTTTCAGAGTCAGGCCCTGTTCATTCCTTAGATGGAGACTAGGCACAAAAACACAATCAGTCCTGTCCTGTACTCTTGCCCCTTCTGTCCCAACCACTCTCAACATCTCCCCTTTATTATTATTAAAATGCTTGAATGTATGGGATGACTGTGAATGTCTTAGGTTGGTCAAGAACGGGGTTGGCCTTACCTGCCATTGGGATGAGAGTTGCATGATGAATTCCCTGTCTTAGGTTGGTTGACTCCACTTCTTGCCTTACACATCACTGGCTATCCAGCCTCCTAAGCCAAAATTGGCTGTGGGGGTTGAGTGATAAGTTTTGCTTGTGGAGGCTTCCATAGATTTGCTTCAGCACTTTTTCTACCAAACGTAGTGCTGTAGGGACCAATATTAGTAGAATAAAGAGTATTAGAGCGCAGACAATGAAGGAGCTCAAGATCTATTTTGGTAGAGGCCCAGGTGGGGACCATGGAGCTTAAACATTCAAGAAACTCTGCTAATATTTCTGGTGACAAATCTAATTTTGCTTCTTGGATAGCTATATTCTCTTGACGTAGCTTTCTAGTATTCAATACTTTAACTTGATCACCCAAGTAAAACACATGTGCTCTAAAGCCTGGAGCTTATGTTCCACCTTGGAATCACTTGACTCTTGGGTGACCCAGGCAACAGACACATTATGAGCCAAATTACCTACAAAATCTGCAGTCTGAATTTCTGATAGAGAAGTTACAAAGGAAGTAGTTACAATCACTGCAGCTAACATTGAATTATGAATTATTCCCCACATTTAATAGACATCACCTATTAATAGAAGAGAAGAGGGATTGACACAAGCAAGCACTGTAAAATCTTTTGCAATATAATTAAAACCCCACTCCTCATTTTGATCATTCATGTTCACCCTTCGCTCTGATGCAGCTGCCAGGTTCCAAATATAAGTCTGAGGATGCCCATTACTAGACCACCACACTCCCGCCGTCAGCTGATGATCTGAACAGTTATCGCAGGTAGACCAGTCACAAAAGTGCCCGGTTGACACATTACACAGTTTGGGGGTTCTTCCTACACAACGGTCAATAAGAATGTTGCATGAACCCTCCTATTCTCTGTGCCACAATAAGGTATTTGCTGAGGGGGAAAAGGATGACCATGATCATAGTCACATTTGGATTTACTCTTGGAATAGTTAGCCATCACAGGACAGGACATATTCGCCGAAGGCATGAACACTCTGTTACCTTGGATGACCATAACATTAATACAATTATCAGAAGGCCCAGTAAGGAAGCACCCTGGCATTCCTGTTCCTTCGGCTGAATAATTCTGATAAGGGCTGAGGGCAGGCAAATTCCTGGAGGTGGAAGGATGGCCCAGAATCCTGGTATCATTGACCTGGGCAATGATATTAAGGCCGTTCCAAACCACTGGGTGGAGAATCAGAGGGACTGGCACAAATGCCCAGTGTGTGTGGTTGGCTCCCATGGCGGTCAGCAGAATGCAGAGGAGTATGAGCTTCAGCATGGCGGACCAATCTTTCTGGACGCCACATGGCTCCTTCTGCATCCTGTGGAAAAACACAAATATTCCCTAGTCCCCAGATTAGTGCTGGATCTGGGCCATTCCATTGACTGTGGGAGAATCCTTCCAACTGACCCTAGCATATGAATCTTTTGTTTTTGGATGCCAAAATCTATCTGCTGCAGACCTGCTCGGTGCATCTATAGTGAGAAAATTTTAAATAAAAAGTGCACGCTTTAAACAGTTTGTGGGAGTTTCTGGGTATAAGTCCCCCTTTTTTATTTTTTGAAGCTGATGTTTCGGTGTACTGTGTGTCCTTTCCACATTACCTTGTCCTTGGTGATTGTAAGGAACACCTGCTTTGTGAAGTATTTGAAATTGCTTAAAGAAATGCTGAAATGTGCGTCGGGTAGAGCCGGTCCCTTTGTCTGTTTTAATCTCTTTTGACACTCCTGTAATGCCAAAGCATTTTAAGCAAGGGGCTATCACGTGCTTAGTGGCTTCTCCAGTTTGTGCTGTTGCCATAATAAAGCCAGAATAGGTGTCTACAGAAATATAGAAATATGGACATACTTAAGTTTTCCAAACTCAGCCATAGTTTCATTAACCTCCCTTAGGTCTTGTAGAAACCTACAGTTCCCTGATTTACATTTTATAACAAATATAGGTGAGTTCCTTGGTGAATTGGAAGTTTCCATATGACTGCAGTTGAGTTGCTCCTGCACTAACAGCTCTGCCGCTTTTTTTTTCAGCTGAAAGAGGCCACTGATACACCAATAGATGGGTATCGCTGAGCTATGTTATTGGATCTGGATGGGGAGCAGGGGGCTCAGAGGCCTCTATTAAAAATATCCTAGTCCTTGTCTGTCTCTACTGGAGGGATTTATGAGCGGTTGATTGATGCACTGTCCCTTAGTCCCAAGTCCCTGTGTGGGAAGAAGTCCTTGGTCGAATAATTGGGTAGTGACTTTATCATTGGGGCTATACAGGTATACTCCCATTCCTTTCATAGGATCTCTTCACCATACATTGCATGGAAGACCATCCACTATATACGGTTGAAAGCTGCCACTGTGATTTCATCATCCTTCCATAACAAAATATCACTACACTGCTCTGAATTTTGACTTTGGCCTATGCATTGAAGGTGTGTCAGTGTAGGTTGTTTAGGCCACTCACAGGGCCATTGATCACAGGCAAAAACAGATACATTAACTACAGTAGCTAGGAACCCTTTTATTCTTTTTCCTGTATGGTTAATGTTAATTAGGGGCATTTATTGCCAATGGATTGAATCCAATATGCATCAGATGAGTCAAAACCAGCCTGACCTCTTTTTTCCTTTATATATTTGTTTGGAGATTCTACTTTTGGTATTAGGATTAATTGTGCAAGTCTCTGAGGTGGTTGAATGACTGTTATGACTGCTGATGAATGAGCCATAATTTTTATTTCTCCCTCATAATCTGTGCACACCTGGTGCTACTAAAAGGCCTTTCAAGGTGGCACTGTTTCTGCCTAATAATAATCCTACACATCCAGCAGCGAGTGGTCCATAAACTCCAGTGGGAAGTGCCTGCATGCTCATCTCTGGGGTTAGTACTGTGTAGGAGGAGGCACTGAGGTCCTTTTCTGCACTGCCTAAGGCGGCTCAAAAGAGGTACAAAATGGGTCTCCTTGCCTTGGCACGAAGGCTTGAACAGCCCCATAACACTGTTTCAGGGCCTGGAGCTGATCCCTCCTCCCGGTTCCCTGTTCCTGATCTAGTTTATTTCCATTTACATCTCTCCTTGACTTACATTCTCTTGCCCAATTGCTGTCTTTCCGTTTCTCCTAGACTCTTGTTCTTATTTCTGTTTTGGCACTGCCTTATCCGGTGACCCATTTGCCTACAGCCAAAGGAGCTGCGAAGGGGCCCTGAGGTATTCCTTGTTTTGGAAGCCTGCTGCTGGAAAATCACTTCTTTGACAGTTTTTCCTTGACGTTTGGCACCCATGGCCAACCCTTGTGGGTGAGCTGGGCCGATGTCTGAACAGAGACTAATATAATCTGAAATTCCAGATTTTTTCTGCAATTTTTTTCTGAAAGTGCGAAGAACTGCCTGGCATGCAGGATTTGCAATCTTACAGGCTAATTGTTTTACAAGAAAAAGGCCCTCATCTGTATCACCTATCAATCTGCTAGATGTTTGCATTAAACGAGAGATAAAATCTTGAAAAGGCTCATCTGGTCCTTGGCTCATTTTATATAAATCTTCAGATTGTGCCCCCCATGAGGCCAGTTTCATTCAAGCTTGCTTAGCAGGGGCATTTATTTGTGCATAGGCAGCAGGATCGAAATCTAACTGCCTGTTAATATCACTGTATGGTCCTTCCCCCATAAGCATTTCAAAAGTTACTGGATGATTTTGAGTTTTATTAATATCAGCTGTCTTTTGACATTGATCTGCATATTCTGATCTCTACAGTATATAGTCTCCTCCAAGTAAACAGGCTCCTGCAATAGCTTTCAAATCAGGGCAGGAGAAAATCAGCCGCAAAAGCCTCAAGCATAGCTTGTGTAAATGGAGCAGTGGCTCCATAGGATGAACAGGCCATTTTCAGCTCTTTCAGTTGTTTCAATGCTAAAGGCTGATGGATTCTGTGCCTCCCCCCTTCCTCATCCAGTTTCTCAAAGACCAGACAGGCTACAAAACCCATAGAATCTTCCCCTCTCTCTGAAGCTTGTTTCAGTGCCTTTTGCAGGGGAGAAAACTGTTGTAGTGGCAACAGCTGTCTTTTATCTGGTCTAGGTTTAAAAGGCGAGATGGCCAAGGCTGTACAGGGCAGCACAGGGCATCAAGCCCTGCAACAACTGACTGATGAGGAAATGGAGAAGTATATATCAATGCACCTTCAGCCATGAGCCTGCTAAAGGTTTTACACAAGCAAACCTCTGGCAGATCTTATTTTTCAGGCGTTTGTTCTTTAAGATCTCTTAAGGAGCCACAATCACTCTCCCATTCTTCCTGGTCCACTACTTCCAATACAGTCTCGGGTGGTGCGGAAGGAATGACTCTACCGGCTTCAGCGTTTATGGTTTCCCTTTGGCCTGTAGCCAAATTTCATCTCTGCCTCTCATGTCTAGAACCTAAACCAATTCGGATTAAAGTCCAAAGCCTAATAGCGTAAGCAAGGAGCAAACAGCTATTCCCGTTTCCCATACTTATCTCTATGATTACTATTGTTTATAGATAATGACGTTTCATATTTTCACTTTTAGCTAGCAAAGTAGGGAAGAGGTAGGAGCGTTCGTTGCCTGACTCAAAGGCCAGGGCAGCCTGAATAAGAAGGCTGGAAGTGAGACACCAAGGAAGAGATACTCCTCATGGATAACCAGTCAGGCTGTCGTGGTCTGAATCCAGGCACATTGGCCTTTTTGGAGCCGATGAAGGGTAGCCTCAGCCTGGACTCTCACAGTTGCCCACAGCCTTTCCTCAGTCCCTCTCATCCAAGTAGGTCCCATTGAAAGGGAATCCTGGCCTCCGCTCAGCTGATGTTCCAGGCTCCCAAGGGGAAAGGGCAATCTACTGAGGGAAACACAGAGGAACCTGCTTGAGACTTGAGAACGGCAGCCAGGCTAGTTCCTTTTAAGTGGCTGATGAGCAGCCGATGTTGTGAGCCAGAGACGGCTTTTTTTTAAATAAGAAAAGTAAAAGAGAAAGTCAGTGTCTGTTCCCCGGGATTACTAAAAATTTTATGCTCACGGACTGCTGGTCCTTTCTTTCAACTATCTTTAACACAGTCCCGGCCCTTTCCTGCCTGTGTGCTGTGGCAGAAGTGCTTCAGATGAGCAGCACTGCGTCTTCTATCTTGGTGGCTCCCTGGCGTTGCTCACCGTACTCAGGTCCCTGTTCGGGTGCCACTTTCTGCCGGGACCTGCTGGCAGGATTCAAAAATGCTGAGTGGGGCGTCGGGTTGTATATACAAGATGACAGGAGGGCAACCTTTCTGGTGCAGAATGTAGAATGCAGAGAAGTTTTATTCTGGCATGGCTTATATACACATGAATTCCCTACAGATTAGATTTACAAACCGTTCTCAAGGACCTCAATTCCATCACTTAAGTATTGCCCACAGATCAATACAATTGGACATTAAAGGAATACTTAAATCACATGCGTCTGGGGGCATCTGGTGTAGGTGTCTGGCCTTGACATAAGACCTCCTGCATTTCTGAGATGCTTGCTCCTGGAATTTAGGAAACATTTCAAAGTTTCTTTCAGAGTCAGGCCGTGTTCAGCTCTCAGATGGAGACTAGGGACAAAATCACAATCAGTCCTGTCCTGTACTCTTGCTCCTTCTGTCCCAACCGCTGTCCACACTTAATTCTAGCCCTGTACTTTGACCTGAAATGTCAATGTAACTCCAGCCTCAGTGTATCAGTGAAATAACATATCGCCCTCTCCCTCACATCAGAGCTGAATCCCAACTCTTTCCATAACCCTATATTCCACGTACACCTTACTGAACACCTAACCCTAACCCTAGCCCTGGGCTGAGAACATGAACTCTCACGTTCATTCACGCCTCAACATAAACTGGAAACACAATATCGCCCTTGTTCTCACATCAGATCCAGACCCTTACTCTAATCATTACCCACCACGCCACGTACAACTTACTGAACACCTAACCGTAAACCTAGCCCTGGCGCCTTGACCTTAACCCTCACTGTAACTCCTACCTCAGTGTATCAGTGAAATACCATATCATTCTCTCCCTCACATCAGAGCTGGATCCCAACTCTTACTGTAACACTGTATTCCATGTACACCTTACAGAACACCTAACCCTAAACCTAGCCCTGACCTGAGAACTTGAACCCTCAGGTATATTCAAGCCTCACCATAACCAGGAAAAACAATATCGCCCTCGTCCATGCTACAGAGATGGACCCTAACTCAAACTGTAACACAACACACACTGTACAGCTTACTTAACACCTCATCTTAACACTAACCCTGGTGCCTTGACTTGAACCCTCATGTTCATTCATGTGGGGAGCGGATATTGTCAAACAAGCCTCCATTTTGTGTTAAGACTCCATCTTGTCGTACTTAGGTTTTAGTTTTCTATTTATTTCGTGCCACATCTTCCCACCTAAGTAAGTGTTCTCACTTAGGTCTGTTATTTACATCAGAGACAACTGCACATGCACACAACTCGGTGCATAATTGGAATTTTAAGATCGCTTCATTAGCATAAGGTGTAACCAATCAGAAGAGACCACACCCTGTAATGTGCTCATATTCCATGCTCTAAGATGCAATAAACGAGATTTGATCAGAGTCCTGTCTTGTCTCCATTTCTCACATCCCTTGTCCCCCTCATTCCCTCTCCCTCTCTCCAGGTTCACGTTGCAGACCTGCAGGCTGGGTCATGTGGTGCCCAACGTGGGGATTGAGAAGGGGGGATCCAGAGAGGACCACAGATGAAGGGGTCTGCAGCCCTTTTCTGTTGGCCGAGTTCTTGTTTTCTCTTTTAGAAATAAGGTGTGTTTGTGGTATTTCCATAGATATATATAGTTTTGGGAGATTTCCTTGCCTGACAATTCTGCCACCCTGCTCACACCGTCATCTCAGACCTTGATATTGTTCTCCTTACATAAACTTGCGCTACACGTTGGTACCACCACCATTCATTATCACTGAATAACATTGTGTGGGCTGGTCATCCAATGACGGGTAAGAGAGAATCAGTCACCCTACCAACCTAAGACAGTCATACAACCAATGCTGTTGTGATCGCCAAAGACGGGTAAGGAGGGTATGCCATTCTCCAACCGGACAGGCGCAGTCCCTTTGCAATTATTAACTGCAGATCTTTTTCTGTGGTTTATGGTGGTTTGTTTGGCCTCTGCCTAACGTGGTGCCTTTTCTTTGGCTGTTTGCCTGTTTCATTTTATTAAAATTCAGAAGAGGGACATGTGGGGAGCTGATATTGTCAAACAAGACTCCATTTTGTTTCAAGACTCCATCTTGTCGTACTTAGGTTTTAGGTTTCGATTGTTTTCGTGCCACAGCTTCCCGCCGAGTGTTTTCATTTTTTAGGTCAAATGCTTACATCAGAGACAACTGCGTGTGCACACAACTCGGTGCGTAATTGGAATTTGAAGATTGCTTCATTAGCATAAGGTGTAACCAATCAGAAGAGACCACACCCTGTAATGTGTTTATATTCCATGCTCTAAGCTGCAATAAAAGAGACTTGATCAGAGTCCTGTCTTGTCTCCATTTCTCACATCCCTTGTCCCTCTCATTCCCTCTCCCTCTCTCCAGGTTCACGTTGAAGACCTGTAGACAGTGTCATATTAACAGCTCACCATAACCCAGAAAAACAATGTCGCCTTCGTCCTCACTTCAGGGCTGGAACCTAACTATAACCATAACCCTATAGTCCCCGTGCACCTTGCCCATAACCATAACCCTTGAACTATCCACTAAACCTGATCACATAGCATCAAAATTGACGTCACCCACGCCTCAGCAAAATCCTGCAACTCAATACCACCCTGTACTCACATCAGAGCTGTACCCTATACTAAAACAACCCTCTCCTCTACATACACATTACCGAACACCTAAGCCTAATCCTATCCATGAACCCAGGACGTGACTCTCACACTCATGTAACTCCCAAACAAATATCGCCTTTGACCTCACATTACAGGTGCACACAAACTCTAACGGTAAACGAATCCTTCCCGTAAAATGTAACGAACACCAAAACTTAATCCTAGGCCTGGCCATTGAACTTGAAGCCTAACATGCCCACACCTAAAGGTCAGAGTGAACCTCAATATCACCGTCACCCTCACATCAGAGCCGGACCCTAACTCTACGCATAACCCTATTTTCCACATATACCTTACCAAACACCTAACCCTACCTATCCCTGGACACAGAGACTGAACCTGCACGTTCATTCACACCTCGCCATTACCCAGAAACCCAATATCGCCCTCACGCTCACATCAGACCAGTACCCTAAGTGTAACTGTAACCCTATTGCTACTTAAACCTTACTGAACACCTAATCCTAAAATTAGCCCTGGACACAGAGCCTGAAACCTAACGTTCATTTACGCCTCACCATAACCCGGAAACACAATATCGCCTTTGTCCTCACATCAGAGCTGGACCCTAACTCTAACAGTAACCTAAACCACCCAGTACAGCCTACCGAACACCTCACCCTAAACCTAGACCTGTGACTTGACCTGAACCCTCACAATAACTCCTGCCTCAGTGTATCTGTGGAATGCCATATCAGCCTCTCCCTCACATCAGAGCTGGATCCCAACTCTTACCGTAACACTATATTCAATATACAACTTACTGAACATGTAACCCTAACCCTAGCTCTGGGCAGCGAACCTGAACCCAAACGTTCATTCATGCCTCACCATAAACCGGAGAAACAATATCTCCCTGGTTCTCCCATCAGAGATAGTCCGTAAGTCTAAACGTAACACAACCCTCACCGTCATTGTGGAGAGCGGTTGAGATAGAAGGAGCAAGAGTACAGGACAGGACTGATTGTGTTTTTGGGCTAGTCTCCATCTAAGGCCTGAACTGGGACTGACTCTGAAAGAAACCTTGAAAAGTTTCCGAAATTCCAGGAACAAGTATATCAGGAATGCAGGGAGGTCTTATCTCAAGGCCACCCACCTGGACCAGCCTATTGTATTTATCTGTAGGCAATTCAGGTGTATAATATCCATGCCAGAATAAAGCTTTTTTGCATTCTGCACCAGAAAGTTTGCCCTCCTGTCATCTTCTTTATACAGCCCGATGCCCCCACTCAGAAACTGTTCGAACCCTGCCTGCAGGACGTGGCCGAAAGTGGCACCCGAACAGGGACCTGAGTATGTGGGAGCAACGCCAGGGAGCCACCAAAAGAGAAGATGCAGCGCTGCGGATCTGAAGCACTTCTGCCATATTACGCAGGCAAGAATGTGTGGGGACGGTGGTAAACACAGGAGTTGAAGAAAAGGACCAACAGTCCGTGAGTATAATAAAAGACATAATAAATGTGGGGAACAGACACTGCCTTTTTCTTTTACTTTTCTTATTAAAAAAAAGCCGTCTGTGTCTCACAACATCGTGCGCTCATCAGCCTCTTAAACGGGACTAGCCCAGCTGCCGTTCTCAGGACTCGAGCGACAGGTTCCCCGGCATCTCCCTCAGTAGATTCCCCTTCTCACTTGGGAGCCGGGAACATCATCTGAGGAGAGGCCAGGGTTCCCTTTCAGAGGCATCTCCTTGGATGCAAGGGACTGAGGAAACCTGTGGGCAACTGCGAGAGTCCAGGCTGAGGCTACACTTCAGTGGCTCCTCAAAGGCTCGCGTGTCTGGATTCAGACCCCGACAGCCCGACTGAGTATCTGGAAGGATTGTCTCTCTTTCTCAGTCTCTGAATTACAGCCTGCTTCTCCAGGCCGCCCTGGCCTTTCAGTCAGGGGAGGGGCACTCCTAGCTATTTCCTACTTCTCTAGCTAAAAGTGGAAGTATAAAACTTCATTATCCATAAACAACAGTGTTACAATAGAGATAAGTATGGGAAACGGGAATAGTCGTTTGCTCTTTGCTTGTGCTTTAGGCTTTGGACAATAACAGAGATACTTTAGGTCCTAGATATGAGAGGCGGAGATTAAATTTGTCAACAGGACAAAGTGAAACTATAAACGTGGAAGACAGTCTAGTTATTCCTTCTGTACCACGCGAGAATTCATCAGAAGTTGTGGACGAGGAAGAATGGTAGAGTGATCGTGGCTCTTTAATAGACCTTAAAGAACAAAGGCCCGAAAAATTAGATCTGCCAGAGGTTTGCTTGTGTAAAACATTTAACAAGCTCATGGCTGAAAGTGTATTGAAATACACCCTTCCAATTCCCCTCAGTCAGTTGTTATGGGGCTTGATCCCCCTGCACCACCTCATACAGCCTTGGCCATCTTGCCTTTAATACCTAGACCAGATAAAAGACAGCTGTTGCCACTGCAAGAGCTTTCTTCCCTGCAAAAGGCTCTGAAACAAGCTTCAGAGGGAGGGTAAGATACTATGAGTTTTGAAGCCTCTCCGGTCTTTGAGGAAGTGAATCAGCAAGCGGTGAGACACAGAATCCATCAGCCTTTATCATTCCAACAACTGAAAGAGCTGAAAATGGCCTGCTCATCCTATGGAGCCACTGCTTCATTTACACAAAGTATGCTTGAGGCTTTTAAAGCTGATGTCCCGCCTTCTGATGGAAAGCTCTTGTATGAGCCTGTTTAAGTGGAGGAGATTATCTATTTTGGAGATCAGAATATGCAGAGCAATGTCAAAAGACAGCTGATATTAATAAAACTCAAAATCATCCAGTAAATTTTGAAATACTTAAGGGAGAGGGCCCTACAGTGATCTTAACAGGCAGTTAGATTTCGCTCCTGCTGCCTATGCACAAATGCATGCCGCTGCTAAGCAAGCTTGGATGAAACTGCCCTCATGGGGGGCACAATCTGAAAATTTATCTAAAATGAGCCAAGGGCCAGATGAGCCTTTTCAAGATTTTGATCTCTCGTTTAATGCAAACATCTAGCAGATTGATAGGTGATACAGATGAGGTCCTCTTTGTAAAATAATTAGACTATGAGAATGCAAATTCTGACTGCCAGGCAGCTCTTTGCCCTTTCAGAAAAAAGGGCACAATTTCAGATTATATTCGTCTCTGTTCAGACATCGGCTCAGTTTACACACACAGGTTAGCCATGGCTGCCGCACTTCAAGGGAAAACAGTCAAAGAAGTACTTTTCCAGCAGTAGGCTTCGAAAACAAGGAATACTTCAGGGCCCCTTGGCAGCTCTTTTGACTGTGGGCAAATGGGTCACCAGGTAAGGCAGTGCCAAAACAGAAATAGGTACCAGAGGATAGGAGACACGGGAAGACAACCAGGTCTCTCTCTTTGCTTCAAACAAGTTAATCATTGGGCAAAAGAATGTAATTCAAGAAGAGATGTGAATGGAAATAAACTAGATCAGGAACAGGGAAATGGGAGGGGGGCCAGCCCCAAGCCCAAAACAGTGTTATGGGGCTCTTCAAGCCTTTGTCCTGAGGCAAGGAAATCCATTTGTGACCTCTATTGAACCATCTCAGGCAGCCCAGGAAAGGACCTCAGTCCCTCCTCCTACACAGTACTAACCCCAGAGATGGGCATGAAGGCCCTTCCCACAGGAGTGTATGGACCACTTCCTGCTGGATGTGTAGGATTATTATTAGGTAGAAGCAGTGCCACAATGAAAGGCTTTTTAGTAGCACCCGGTGTGATAGAACCAGATTATGAGGGAGAAATAAAAATTATGGTTCATTCACCAGCAGCCATAACAGTCAATCAACACCCACAGAGAATTGCGCAATTAATCCTCCTTCCAAAAGTAGAATCTGCAAACAAATATGCAAAGGATAAAAGAGGTCAGGCTGGTTTTGGTTCGTCTGATTTATATTGGGTTGAACCCATTGGCAATAAACGCCAGGAATTAACATTAATAGTAAGAGGAAAAAAAAGTAAAAGGGCTCCTAGATACTGGAGCTGATGTACCTGTTTTTGCGAGTCATCAATGGCCCTATGAGTGGCCTAACAACCTACAGGGACACACCTTCAAGGCATTGGACAAAGTCAAAATTCAGAGCAGTGCAGTGATATTTTGTTATGTAAGGATGGTGAAAATCATAATGACAGCTTAAAACTGTATAGAGTGGCTGCCTTCCAGTCAATCTATGGTTAAGACATGTTATGAAAGAAATGGGAGTATACCTGTAGAGCCGCAATGATAAAGTTACTACCCAATTATTAGACTCAAAACTTCTTCCCACACAGGTACTCTAGGCTAAGAGGGCATCAATCAACCTCTCATAACTCACTCTAGAAGAGACAGACAAGGACTAGGATATTTTTAATAGGGGCCTCTGAGTCCCCTGCTCCCCATGCAGATCCAGTAACATTGCTCAGCAATACCCCTGTATGGGTGGATCAGTGGTCTCTTTCAGCTGAAAAAATACAAGCGGCAGAGCTGCTAGTGCAGGAGCAACTTGACCGCGGTCATGTAGAAACTTCCATTTCGCCATGGAACTCACCTATATTTGTTATAAAAAAGAAATCAGGGAAGGCGATGTTGCTACATGACCTAAGGAAGGTTAATGAAACTATGGAATTAATTGGAGCATTATAACCTGGGTTCCCTTACCCATGTGCTATTCCACAGGGCACCTTTAAAGTGATATTAAACCTGAAATATTGCTTTTATACCATCTGCCTGGCAGAAAAGATAGAAAAAGATTTGCCTTTAGTGTGCCATCTGTCAATTTTAAAGAACCCATGAAACGTTATCAAACGAAAGTTCTGCCTCAAGGTATGGCAAATAGCCTGACCCTTTGCCAAAAGTTTGTAGACAATGCTATAGAATTAACCAGAAAGAAATATGAACAAGTGTATATTATACATTATATGGATGATATTCTCATTGCTCATCAGAATGAAGGGATAGTCCTCGCAGCCTTCACTTCTATACAGAAATATGTAGCTAGTGCAGGGCTTGTTATTGCTCCAGAGAAGATTCAATCTCAGCCGCCCTTTCAGTAGTTAGGAAAAACTGTGTATACAAAGGTCATTCTACATCAGAAAATACAATTAAGAAAAGATAATATGAAAAGATTGAATGATTTTCAAAAATTACTAGGAGACATAAACTGGGTCTGACCTCATTTAAAATTATCTACAGGAGAGTTAAAAATTTTGTTTGAAATCTTAAAATGTGATCCCGACCCACCTTCTGCCAGAATATTCACTCCTGAAGGGAGAGCTGCCTTGAAAATGTAGAACAGGCCATAGAAAATCAGCAACTTTCATATATTGATTATTCAAAAGATTTGGAAGGTTATGTGTTGGCTTCCTCACATACCCTGACTGCTGTAATATGGCAGGAAGGACCTCTTTTGTGGATACACTTCACTGTCTCACCTGTGAAAGCACTTACCCCCTACCATGAAGCAGTCTCTGCCATAGTTCAACTTGCCAGAGAAAATGCACGTAGGTAATTGGCAGAGACCCAAATTACATCAGGGTCCCATTTAAGAAGGATCAGATTACTTTGTTGTTTGCCTCTTTTGATGCCTGGGGGATAGCATTTGCTAGCTTGGCAGGATAGATAGGTATCCATATGCTCAATAATAAGTTGCTTCAATTCGCAGACATACAAGAATTAATTTTTCCAAAAATAGTGCATAAAGCACCTATTGTGGAGTTGAGAATGCGTTTACTGATGGATCCTCAAATGGAAAACCTGTCTTTGTATTTAGAAACCAAACTTACCCATTTTTTAGTCCCACCTCTTCAGCACAAATAGCAGAACTTCGTGCTGTTGCAGCTTTGTTTTCTGCTACCCCCACTGAGCCTTTCAACTTATGGACAGACAGTTAATCTGTTGCAAAAGCTATCCCCCCCCAGAAACTGCTGTAACTATAGAATATCCCAATATAAAAATAAGAAATTTATTCACCCAGATACAAACACACATAGAAAGTCGTAAAGTCCCCTGTTTTGTGGGACACATCAGAGCACACACAGGCTGACCAGGTGCCTTATCCTCAGGAAATGCTAAGGCTGACATTCCTACCCGCAATGTTTTCCTCTCCCAATTACAGCAAGCTCAGCAATCCAATGCTTTACATCATCAAAATAGTCAAACTTAAGATAACAATTCAAAATGTCCCAAGAGCTGGGAGACAGATTGTAAAGTAATGTCCCAGATGTCCCACTATCACGCTGTTCAACACCAGGGAGTTAATCCACGGGGTAGAGTGCCTAATCAGCTGTTGCAGATGGAGTTTGGAAAATTTAAGTATGTCCATATTTCTATAGACACCTATTCTGGCTTTATTATGGCAACAGCGCAAACTGGAGAAGCCACTAAACACGTTATAGCCCATTGCTTAAAATGCTTTGGCATTACAGGAGTGCCAAAAGAGATTAAAACAGACAATAGGACAGGCTATACCAGCTGAGCATTTCAGCATTTCTGCAAGCAATTTCAAATCCTTCACAAAACAGGTATTCCTCACAATCCCCAAGGACAGGGTATTGTGGAAAGGACACACAGAACCCTGAAGCATCAGCTTCAAAAATTAAATAAGGGGGAGTTATGCCCAGAAACTCCCACAATCTAAACCATACTTTTTATTTTGAATTTTCTCACTCTAGATACAGAGAGCAGTTCTGCAGAGGATAGATTTTGGCATCCAAAAACATAAGATTCATTTGCTAGGGTGAGTTGGAAGGATCCTCTCACAGGTCAATGGAATGGCCCTGATCCAGTACTAATCTGGGGACAAGGGTATGTTTGTATTTTCCACAGGATGCAGAAAGAGCCATGTGGCTCCCAGAAAGATTGGTCTGCCACACTGAAGCTCATACTCCTCTGCATTCTGCTGAATGCCACGGGGGCCAACAACACAAACTAGGCACTTGTGCCAGACCCTCTGATTCTCCATCCAGCGGCTTGGGATGGCCTGGAGATCCTTGTCCAGGTCAATGATGCCAGGATTCTGGGCCATCCTTCCACCTCCAGTAATTCGCCTGCCCTCAGCCCTTATCAGAATTATTCAGCCGAAGGAAAAGGAATGCTGGTTTGCTTCTGAGCTCAGCCTTCTGACAATTTTATCAATGTTATGGACAACAAAAGTAATAGAGTGCTCATGCCCACGGTGAATATGTCCTATCCTGGGATGACTAACGATTCCAGGAGTAAATCCAAATGTGACTATGGCCATGGACATCCTTTTCCCCCTCAGCAAGTGCATTATTGTTTCAAAGAGAATAGGAGGGTTCATGCAACAATCTTATGGACCCGTTGTGTAGAAAGAACCAAAAAACGGTGTAATGTGTTAACAGGGCACTATGGGGACTGGTCTACCTGCGATAACTCTTCAGATCATCAGTTGTTGGCTGGAGTGTGGTGGGCTAGTAATGGGCATCCTCAAACTTATATTTGGAAGCTGGCAGCTGCGTCAGGACAAAGGGTGAACATGAATGATCAAGATGAGGAGTGGGGTTTTAATGATAATGCAAAACATTTTAGAGTCGTTGCTTGTGTCAATCCCTGTTATGTTCTATTAATCTGTGATGTCTGTGTAAATGTGGGGAATAATTCAAAATTCAATGTTAGCTGCAATAATTGTAACTTTACTTCTTGTGTAATTCTCTAACATAAATTCAGACTTCAGATTTTGTAGATAATTTGGGTCATAATGTGTCTCTTGCCTGGGCCACCCAAGAATCAAGTGATTCCAAGGTGGAACATAAGCTCCAGGCTTTAGAGCTTAGGTGCTTTACTTGGATGATTAAGTTAATGTTTTGAATACAAGAAAATACATCAAGAGATAGCAGCTATCGAAGAGGCAAAATTAGATTTTTCACCAGAAAAATTAGCAGAAGAGTTTTTGGAAGGTTTAAGCTGCATGGTCCCCACCTAGGCGTCTACCAAAATAGATCCTGAGCTCCTTCATTGTCTGCACTCTAATGCTCTTCTTCTTATATTGGTCACTACAGCACTACGTTTCATAGAAAAATTGCTGAAGCAAATCTATGGAAGCCTCCACAAGCAAAACTTATCGCTTAACCCCCCAGCCAGTTTTGGCTTAGGAGGCTGGATAGCCAGTGATATGTAAGGCAACAAGGGGAGTGGACCAACCTAAGACAGGAAATTGGTCATGCAACATTCAGCCTGATAACGGGTAAGGCCATCCCCATTCTTGACCAACCTAAGAGAAGCACAGTCATCCCATGCATTCAAGCATTTTTAAAAAATAAAAAAGGGAGAGATGTCGAGAGCGGTTTTGACAGAAGGAGCAGGAGTACAGGACAGGACTGATTGTGTTTTTGTGCCTAGTCTCCATCTAAGGCGTGAACCGAGCCTGACTCTGAAAGAAACTTTGAAAAGTTTCCTAAATTCCAGGAACAAGTATCTCAGGAATGCAGGGAGGTCTTATCTCAAGGCCACCCACCTGGACCAGCCCATTGTATTGCTCTTTTTGCAATTCCGGTGTATATAAGCCATGCCAGAATAAATCTTCCTTGCATTCTGCATTCTGCACCGGTTTGTCTTCCTGTCGTCTTGTATATACAGCCCGATACCCCCACTCAGGAACTGTTTGAACCTTGCCAGCAGTCCCTGGCATTACAGCTTACTCCACACCTAAGCTTAACCCTAGCCCTGGTGCCTTGACTTAAACACTCATGTTCATTCATGCCTCACCATATCCCACAAGAAAATGTTGCCTTCGTCCTCACATGAGGGCTGGACTGTAACTTTAATTGTAACCCAATTGTCCCTGTGCACCTTGCCCAACACCTAACCATAACATTAGAGCTGTTCCCTCAACCTGATCTGCCAGGGTGACAATTGACGTTACGCACGCCTCAGCAAAATCCTATAACCCAATATCACTCTCGCCCTCACACAAGAGCCATATCCTAACTCTAAGCGTAACCCTACATTCCACGTTCACATTATCGAACCCCTAATCTTAACCCTAACATTGGATACAGAGACGGAACACTCACGTGTATTCACTCCTCACCATTACCCAGAATCACAATATCGCCCTTGCGCTCACATAACACCAGCACCCTAGCTGGAACTGTAACCCTATTTTCCACTTACACATGTCAGCCCTCTTCGTGAGTAGGCGACAAGATGGGATATCAAAGACCTGAAAGGACCAGGCAGGGGACTCAAGGCGTAAGAGCTCAAGAGTGATGCTGAGAGAACCCCTCTCACATTTATTGAGTAAATGCTTGCTAACAACAAAAGATTTCTGCATAGGGAACTCAATACATTATCATTAATCAATTCCAAGCTTAATTCTCAACAGTCTCCATAACAAAACAAGTTCTAACATAGTGAACAAGTTCTTACATTGTGAACGATGCAAGGATAGTCATATCAGAGAAACTAATTCAATTACAATAATCAATCAAATCAACTAACGGTCATACCATAGAAACTGATTCAGTTATCATAAACAATCACAGTTACTATAAACAATCACAATTACTATAAACAATCACAGTTACTATAATCGGTTACTATAAACAATCAAGTCAACTGTAATTACTCATATAATTTATATACTTAAATTATAAGTAAATCCCACATTTCCCCCTTTTTTGTTTTCATTGACAGAAATGCATATTCATATATTTGTGGAAGGTACCAGAATAATGATTAGCTGGGCTCAGCCTGTGACATAGCCTGACACAGGCAATATCTCTCTCATCTGGTGGGTTGAGGTTCTATGCCTCACCTTAGTTGGCCCCCACGTTGCTCTCCTGAGTTCCCTTGCGACTGTGCCTGTCTTAGGTTGTTACTCCCGTGAGGAATCTTATACGTCT
>JAVSCE010014896.1:0-27964 GCA_032199065.1 Smutsia gigantea
ACAGGGCAAGTACCTCCACATAATAAAGGCCATATATGACAGACCCACAGCCAACATCATACTTCACAGCGAGAAGCTGAAAGGTTTTCACCTAAGATCGGGAACAAGACAGGGATGCCCACTCTCCCCACTGTTATTCAACATAGTACTGGAGGTCCTAGCCACGGCAATCAGACCAAACAACGAAATACAAGGCATCCAGATTGGTAAAGAAGAAGTTAAGCTGTCACTGTTTGCAGATGGGTGACATGATATTGTACGTAATAAACCCTAAAGACTCCACTCCCAAACTACTAGAACTCATATCTGAATTCAACAAAGTTACAGGATACAAAACTAATATGCACAGAAATCTGTTGCTTCCCTATCTGTACAGCAACGATGAACTACCAGAAAGAGAAATCAGGAAAACGAGTCCATTCAAAATTGCATGAAAAGGAATAAAATACCTAGGAAGCTATACTGCTCTCAGAAAAAAAATAGGCAAAAAAATGAACAAGTGGGACTACATCAAGCTGAAAAAAATGAACCTAACCAAAGAAGTGAAAGACCTATACCCTGAAAACTGCCAGACACTCTTAAGGGAAATTAAAGAGGACACTGGCAAATGGAAACTCACCCCATGCTCTTGGCTAGGAAGAAGTAATATTGTCAAAATGGCCATCCTGCCTAAAGCAGTCTACAGCTTCAAGGCAATCCCTATGCAGATACCAACAGCGTTCTTCAACGAACGGGAACAAAGAGTTCTAAAATTCATATGGAAGCACTAAAGACCCCGAATAGCCAAAGCAATCCCGAGAAGGAAGAATAAAGCCGGGGGGATCTCGCTTCCCAACTTCAAGCTCTACTACAAAGCCACAGTAATCAAGACAATTTGGTACTGGCACAAGAACAGACTCACAGACCAGCGGAACAGAATAGAAAGTCCAGATATTAACCGAAACATATATGGTCAATTCATACCCGATAAAGGAGCCATGGATACACAATGGGGGAAATGACAGCCTCTTCAACAGCTGGTGTTGGCAAAACTGGCCAAGTCCACGTAAGAGAATGAAACTGGACCATTGTCTGAGCCCATACACAAAAGTAAATTCAACATGGACCAAAGGCCTGGATGTAAGTCATGAAACCATAAAGCTCTCAGAAAAAAAAGAGGCAAAAAAATCTCCTGGACATAAACGTGAGCAAGTTCTTCATGAACATATCTCCCCGGGCAAGGGAAACAAAAGCAAAAATGAACAAGTGGGACTACATCAAGCTGAAAAGCTTCCGTACAGCAGAGGACACCATCAGCAGAACAAAAAGGCATCCTACAGTATGGGAGAATATATTCATAAATGACATATCCGATAAAGGGTTGACATCCAAAATATATAAAGGGCTCACGCACCTCAACAAACAAAAAACCAACAGCCCAATTAAAAAATGGGCAGAGGATCTGAACAGGCACTTCTCGAAAGAAGAAATTCAGATGGCCAACAGGCACATGAAGAGATGATGCACATCGCTGATCATCCGAGAAATGCAAATGAAAACCACAAGGAGATATCGCCTCACACCAGTGAGGATGGCCACCATCCAAAAGACAAACAACAACAAATGTTGGCGAGGATGTGGAGAAAGGGGGACCCTCCTTGCGACATTGCTGGTGGGAACGTCAGTTAGTTCAGCCATTGTGGAAAGCAGTATGGCGGTTCCTCAGAAAACTCAGAATAGAAATACCATTTCACCCAGGAATTCCACTGGCAGGAACTGTACCCTAAGAATGCAGCAGCCCAGTTTGAAAAAGACACATGCACCCCTGTGTTCATCACAGCACTATTTACAATAGCCAAGAAATGGAAGCAACCTAAGTGTCGATCAGTATAGATGAATGGCTAAAGAAGAGGTGGTACATATACACAATGGAATATTATCCAGCCATGAGAAGAAAACAAATCCTACCATTTGCAACAGCATGGATGGAGCTAGAGGGTATTACGCTTAGTGAAATAAGCCAGGCGGAGAAAGGCAAGTATCAACTTGATTCCACTCATCTGTGGAGTACAAGAACGAAGAAAAAAACTGAAAGGGACAAAACAGCAGCAGACTCACAGAACCCAAGAATGGACTAACAGTTACCAAAGGGAGAGGGACTGGGGAGGATGGGGGGGAAGGGAGGAAAAAACGGGCATTACGAGTAGAGGGGGCCACGGGGAGGGCTGTACAACAGAGGGAAGACAAGTAGTGATTCTAGAGCATCTTACTACGCTGATGGACAGTGACTGTAATGGGGTATGTGGGGGGACTTGATGATGGGGGGAGTCTAGTAGACATAACGTTGCTCGGGTAATTGTAGATGAATGACACCAAAATAAATAAATAAATAAATAAATAAAAAGAATCTTTCTTCTTAAGCTTCCTGGGTTTTTTTCAAAATGCGATTTTGGCTTTACGGTGGGATCTCCCTGTCTTTAGTATGCTGCTTATAGGTGGGCCCTTTAGCAGCTTGAGCCCCCGGCGGGCGTCCCGCTCGTCCCTGCGGAGCTGCTGCTTGCTCGCTCTCGTCGTTGATCCGCCGGGCTTCCTTGGCCTCCTCCCTCAGGCAGCGCGCCGTGATGACTCGACGGCGTCATCCTTCCACAGCGCCTGCGCGGCAGCCCCGCCGGCCCCCTCTGCTCACACGCAGGCGCGCGCGCACACCTTCCCGCTCTGGCTGCGCCGAGGCCGCGTTGGCCGTTGGCCGCCGAGCCCCTGCCGCCCGGGCCCGCCTCCGGGGCGAGCCCGGGGAACCTCCGGGCCGGGGATGCAGCGGGCCGGGACGAGCGAGGCCGGTGCGGGTGAGGGCGCGGGCTCGGCGGCGGGCGCGCGAGGGAAGGCCTCCCCGCCCGGCCTCGGTCAGACGCCCACGCCTCCTTCCCCAGGAAGCGGCGGCTCGCTCCGCCGCCGCCGCCGCCGCCGCCGCCGTGCCGAGGTTCCCTGAAGGCCTGCCCCCGCCGGCGACAGGAGAGCCACCGGGTCGTCCCTGCAGCGAGAGGCCGCTCGCCGGCGTGCTCCGCCCCTCGCCGCCGCCGCCGCCGCCGCCTGACACCGCTCTGGGGCGCCCCCGGCCCTGCCCGCGCCCACCGCTCTGATGGAGCCCCTGGACTGGTAAGTTTTTAAGTGCTGCTGGCTAATTCTAAAATTACAGTTTTACAAGGAAATATATTGACATATCGCATTGTGTTTTAGGTGTACAGCATAATGATTTGATCTGTGTATTACACGTTGTGAAATGATTACAACAGTAAGAAGTTTAGTTTACATCCATCACTATATATAGTTAGGAGTCTTCTTGCGATGAGAGCTTGTAATATCTACTCTCTCACATTTAAGTATACAGTACAGCATTGTTAACTATATTCACCATGCTATATATCACATCCCAGGGCTTATGTGTCTGGTAACTGGAAGTTTGTAACTTCTGACTTTCACCCATTGTGCCTATCCCCTACCCCTCACCCCCGCCTTCTCTTGTATTCACCAGTCTGTTCTCAATATGTGTGAATTCTTTCTTTTTTGTTTTGTTTTCTTTTGTTTTAGATGCCAAATGTAAGTGATACGATACAGTATTTGACTTATTTCACTTAGGGTACATCCATGTTGTTACAAATGGCAAAATTTCCAATTTTTTTTTTTTTGGTAACTGAGTAATTTCCCATTGTGTATATGTTTATATGTGTGTGTGTGTGTGTGTGTGTGTGTGTGTGTATATATGTGTGTATATATATGTATATATGTATATATATATATATATATATATACACAACATTTTCTTTATCCATTCATCCATCAGTAGACACTTAGCTTAGATTGTTTCTGTTATCTGGCTATTGTAAACAATGCTGCAGCGAACACAGCATATATTTTAAGATTGTGATTTCACGTCCTTTGGATAAATACTCAGAAGTGGAATTCCTGGATCACGGAATTTTTTAGTTTTATTATTTTATAATTTATTTTGGTATCATTTATCTACAAGTGATTGTGCAATATTATGGTTATTAAACTACCACCTTCATCAGGTTCCCCCCCACCAACCCCAGTAGATTCACTGTCCATCAGCATAGTGAGATGCTATAGAATCACTACATGTCTTCTCTGAGTTGTACAGCCCTCCCCATGCCCCCCCACCCCCAACATTACGTCTGCTAATCGTAATGCCCCTTTTTCCGTCTTATCCCTCCCTTCCCACCCATCTTCCCCAGTCCCTTTCTCTTTGGTAACTATTAGTCCATTCCTGGGTTCTGTGAGTCTGCTGCTGGTTTGTTCCTTCTGTTTTTTTCTTTGTTCTTCTACTCCACATAGGAGTGAAGTCATTTGATACTTGTCTTTTTCGGCTTGGCTTCTTTCACTGAGCATAATACCCTCTAGCTCGATCCATGTTGTTGCAATTGGTAGGATTTGTTTTCTTTTCATGGCTGAATAATATTCCATTGTGTATATGTACCACATCTTCTTATCCATTCATCTACTGATGGACACTGAGGTTGCTTCCGTTTCTTGGCTATTGTAAATAGTGCTGCGATAAGCATAGGGGTGCATATGTCTTTTTCAAACTGGGCTGCTGTAGTCTTAGGGTAAATTCCTGGGAGTGGGATTCCTGGGTCAAACGTTATTTCTATTTTGAGTTTTTTGAGGAACCTCCATACTGCTTTCCACAATGGTTGCACTAATTTGCCGCCCCACCGGCAGTGTAGGAGGGTTCCCTTTTTTCCACATCCTCGCCAACATTTGTTGTTGTTTGTGTTTTGGATGTCGGCCATCCTCACTGGTGTGAGGTGATGTCTCATTGTGGTTTCAATCTGCATTTCTCTGATGATTAGCGATGTGGAGCATCTTTTCATGTGCCTGTTGGCCATCTGAATTTCTTCTTTAGAGAAGTGTCTATTCATGTCCTCTGCCCATTTCTTAATTGGATTATTTGCTTTTTGTTTGTTAAGGTGCGTGAGTTCTTTATATATTTGGTGTCAACCCCTTCTCAGATACGTCATTTATGAATATATTCTCCCATACTGTAAGATCTCTTTTTGTTCTTCTGATGGTGTCCTTTGCTGTACAGAAGCTTTTCAGCTTGATATAGCCTAGTCCCACTTGTTCATTTTTGCTTTTGTTTCCCTTGCCCGGGGAGATATGTTCATGAAGAAGTCGCTCATATTTATGTCCAAGAGATTTTTGCCCATGTTTTTTTCTAAGCACTTTATGGTTTCATGACTTACATTCAGGTCTTTGATCCATTTTGAGTTTACTTTTGTGTATGGGGTCAGACAATAATCCAGTTTCATTCTCTTAACGGGGAGCTGTCCAGTTTTGCCAACACCAGCTGTTGAAGAGGCTGTCATTTCCCCATTGTATGCCCATGGCTCCTTTATCGTATATGAATTGACCATATGTGTGTGGGTTAATACCTGTGCTCTCTAGTCTGTTCCACTGGTCTATGGGTCTGTTCTTGTGCCAGTACCAAATTGTCTCGATTACTGTGGCTTTCTAGTAGAGCTTGAAGTTGGAGAGTGTAATCCCCCGAGCTTTGTTGTTCCTTTTCAGGGTTGCTTTGGCTATTCGGGCTCTTTTGTGGCTCCATATGAATTTTAGAACTATCTGCTGTAGTTTGTTGAAGAATGCCATTGGTATTTTGATAGGGATTGCATTGAATCTGTAGATTGCTTTAGGCAGGATGGACATTTTGACAGTATTATATTTCTTCCTATCCATGAGCACAGGATGTATTTCCATTTATTGTTGTCTTACTTAAGTTTTCGTGAGTGTCTTGTAGTTTTCAGGGTGTATGTTTTCCACTTCCTTCGTTAGGTCTATTCCTAGGTCTATTTTGTTGTTTTTGGGGCAATTGTAAATGGAATTGTTTTCCTGATTTCTCTTTCTACTAGTTCGTCATTAGTGTATAGGAAAGCAACAGATTTCTATGTATTAATTTTGTGTCCTGCAACTTTGCTGAATTCAGATATTAGTTCTCGTGGTTTTGGGGTGGATTGTTTAGCGTGTTTTATGTACAGTATCATGTCATCTGCAAACAGTGACAATTTAACTTCCTTAACAGTCTGGATGCCTTTTATTTCTTTGTGTTATCTGATTGCCGTGGCTGGGACCACCAGTACTATGTTGAATAAAAGCAGGGAGAGTGGGCATCCCTGTCTTGCTCCCGATCTTAGATGAAAAGCTTTCAGCGTTTCGCTGTTAAGTGTGATGTTGGCTGTGGGTTTGTCATATATGGCCTTTATTATGTTGAGGTCCCTGCCCTCTATACCCATTTTCTTGAGAGTTTTTATCATGAATGGGTGTTGAATTTTGTCAAATGCCTTTTCAGCATCTGTGGAGATGATCATGTGATTTTTGTCCTTCTTTTTATTGATATAGATAGTGGATGATGCTGTCCTTCTCTTTATTGATATAGATAGTGGATGATGATTTTCTGATGTTGCACCATCCTTGTGCATCCCTGGGAAGTATCCCACTTAATCATATGTATGATCCTCTTGATGTGTTTTTGTATTCGGTTAGCTAATATTTTGTTGAGTATTTTTGCATCTATGTTCATCAGCGATACTGGTCTGTCGTTTTCTTTTTTTGTGGTGTCTTTGCCTGGTTTTGGTATTGGAGTGATGCTGGCTCCATAGAATGAGTTTGGAAGTATTCCCTCCTCTTCTGTGTTTTGAAAAACTTTAAGGAGATTGGGTATTATGTTTTCTCTAAATGTCTGATAAAATTCAGCAGTGATTCCATGTGGTCCGGGAGTTTTGTTCTCGGGTAGTTTTTCGAGTATCAAATCAATTTCATTGCTGGTAAGTGTTGTGTTTAGATTTTCTGTTTCCTCCTGGGTCAGTCTTGGAAGGTTGTATTTTTCTAGAAAGTTGTCCCTTTCTTGTAGGCTATCCAGTTTGTTTGTGTCTAATTTTTCATAGTATTGTCTAATAATTCTTTGTATTTCTGTTGTGTCTGTCATGATTTTTTCCTTTCTCATTTCTGATTCTGTTTACGTGTGTTGTAGATTCTGTTTTTCTCTTAATAATTCTGGCTAGGGGCTTTTCTATTTTGTTTATTTTCTTAAAGAACTGGCTCTTGGTTTCGTTGATTTTTTTTTTCTATTGTTTTATTCTTTTCAATTTTATTTATTTCTTCTCTGATCTTTATTATGTCCCTCCTTGTGCTCTGACTCTGGCCCTCATTTGTTCTTCTTTTTCCAGTTTCAATAATTGTGACTTTAGACTTTCGTTTGGGATTGTTTTTCCTTCTTTAATTAGGCCTGGAATGCTATGCACTTTCCTCTTAGAACTGCCTTCTCTGCGTCCCACAGAAGTTGGCGCATTATGCTGTTGTTTTCGTTTGTCTCCATATATTGCCTGATCTCTGTTTTAATTTGGTCATTGATCCATTGATTATTTAGGAGCATGTTGTTAAGCCTCCATGTGTTTGTGTGCCTTTCGGGTTTTCTCTGTACAATTTATTTCTAGTTTTATACCTTTGTGTTCTGAGAAGTTGGTTGGTAGAATTTCAGTCTCTCTGAATTTGCTGAGGCTCTTTTTGTGGCCTAGTATGTGGTCTGTTCTGTAAAATGTTCCATGTGCACTTGAGAAGAATGTGTATCCTGCTGCTTTTGGGGGTAGAGTTGTGTAGGTGTCTGTTCGGTCCATCTGTTCTAGTGTGTTGTTCAGTGCCTCTGTGTCCTTTCTTATTTTCTGTCTGGTTAATCTGTCCTTCGGAGTGAGTGGTGTGTTTAGGCCTCCTAAAACGAGTACATTGCATTCTATTTCCTCTTTTAGTTCTGTTAGTATTTGTTTCACGTATATGTAGGTGATCCTGTGTTGGGTGCATAGAGATTTATAATGGTATATCCTCTTGTTGGAATCACCCCTTTATCATCATGTAATGTCCTTCTTTGTATCTTGTGACTTTCTTTGTTTTGAAGTCTGTTTTGTCTGATACGAGTACTGCAACACCTGCTTTTTTCTCCCTACTGTTTGCATGGAATATCTTTTTCCATCCCTTCACTTTTAGTCTGTGTGTGTCTTTTGGGTTTGAAGTGAGTCTCTTGTAGGTAGCGTATAGATGGGTCTTGTTTTATATATATGTACTGTTGAAGTTTATATTTAATTTAATTTATTTATTAATTTATTTTGGGTATCATTCATCTACAATTACATGTGCAATATTATGGTTATTAAACTACCCCCTTCATCATGTCCCCCCACCAACCCCATTACAGTCACTGTCCATCAGCGTAGTGAGATGCTGTAGAATCACTCCTTGTCTTCTCTGAGTTGTACAGCCCTCCCCATGCCCCCCCAACATTACATCTGCTAATCATAATGCCCCTTTTCCCCTCTCATCCCTCCCTTCCCACCCATCTTCCCCAGTCCCTTTCCCTTTGGTAACTATTAGTCCGTGCTTGGGTTCTGGGAGTCTGCTGCTGTTTTGTTCCTTCAGTTTTGTTCTTTGTTCTTCTACTCCACATAGGAGTGAAGTCATTTGATACTTGTCTTTTTCGGCTTGGCTTCTTTCACTGAGCATAATACCCTCTAGCTCCATCCATGGTGTTGCAATTGGTAGGATTTGTTTTCTTCTTATGGCTGAATAATATTCCATTGTGTATATGTACCACATCTTCTTATCCATTCATCTGCTGATGGACACTGAGGTTGCTTCCGTTTCTTGGCTATTGTAAATAGTGCTGCGATAAACATAGGGGTGCATCTGTCTTTTTCAAACTGGGCTGCTGTAGTCTTAGGGTAAATTCCTGGGAGTGGGATTCCTGGGTCAAATGTTATTTCTATTTTGAGTTTTTTGAGGAACCTCCATACTGCTTTCCACAATGGTTGCACTAATTTGCCGCCCCACCGGCAGTGTAGGAGGGTTCCCTTTTTTCCACATCCTCGCCAACATTTGTTGTTGTTTGTGTTTTGGATGTCGGCCATCCTCACTGCTGTGAGGTGATGTCTCATTGTGGTTTCAATCTGCATTTCTCTGATGATTAGCGATGTGGAGCATCCTTTCATGTGCCTGTTGGCCATCTGAATTTCTTCTTTAGAGAAGTGTCTATTCATGTCCTCTGCCCATTTCTTAATTGGATTATTTGCTTTTTGTTTGTTAAGGTGCGTGAGTTCTTTATATATTTTGGGTGTCAACCCCTTCTCAGATACGTCATTTATGAATGTATTCTCCCATACTGTAAGATCTCTTTTTGTTCTACTGATGGTGTCCTTTGCTGTACAGAATCTTTTCAGCTTCGTATAGTCCCACTTGTTCATTTTTGCTTTTGTTTCCCTTGCCCGGGGAGATACGTTCATGAAGAAGTCGCTCATGTTTATGTCCAAGAGATTTTTGCCTATGTTTTTCTCTAAGGGTTTTATGGTTTCATGACTTACATTCAGGTCTTTGATGATCCATTTTGACTTTACATTTGTTTATGGCGTTAGACAGTAACCCAGTTTCATTATCGTACAGGGAGCTCTCCACCATAGACAACACCACGTGGTGAAGAGCCTGTCATCTCCCCATTGTATGCCCATGGCTCCTTTATCGTATATTAATTGACCCTATATGTGTTTGTTAAAAGCTGGGTTCGCTACTCTGTTACACTGGTCTATGGGTCTGTTATTGTGCCAATACCAAATTGTCTTGATTATTGTGTTTTTGTAGTCGAGCTTGAAGTTGGGGAGCATAAGGCCGCTTTTTTTGTTGTTGTTTCTCCGAGTTGCTGTGGATATTCGGTGTCTTTTCTGATTCCATTCGAGTGGTAGAACTATTTATTCTTATTTCTTGAAGAATGCCTTTGGTATTTTCACAGGGAATACATTGAATATGTAGATTGCTTTAGGCAGGATGTCCATTAGGGAATATTAATTCTTCCTATCCGTGAGGATGTGATTGATTTCCAATTATTTGTGTCTTCCTTAATTTTTCTGATCAGTGTCTTGTAGTTTCAGGGTACAGGTCCTTTATCTCCTTGGTTATGTTTATTCCTCGGTATTTTATTCTTTCTGATGCAATTGTAAAATGAGTGGTTTTCCTGATTTCTCTTTCTGCTACTTGGTTGTTAGTATATAGGAATGCAGCAGATTTCCCTGTGTTAGCTTTGTGTTGTGCAACTTTCCTGAATTCAGGTATCATTTCTAATAGTGTTTTGGTATAGTGTTCTTGGTGTTTATGTATAAAATATGTCTCCAGGAAAGAGTGACAGTTTAACTTCTTCCATACCAATCTGAATGCCGTTTATTTCATGGTGTTTTCTGTTTGCCATTTCTAAGACCTCCAGTACTATGTTAAATAAAAGTGGTGATAGGAGGCATCCTTGTCTTGTTCCGAATCTGAGAGGAAGAGTTTTTATGTGTGATGATTCAGAGAATCCAAGTGTAAAAGAAAGAAGAAGTTACTGGATTTGGAAATTAGTTGACTGGAGGACAGGGTGGTACAACAGATGTGA
Organism: Smutsia gigantea; assembly: GCA_032199065.1. Lineage (NCBI taxonomy): Eukaryota > Metazoa > Chordata > Mammalia > Pholidota > Manidae > Smutsia > Smutsia gigantea. The sequence goes on from JAVSCE010014896.1 coordinate 10,457, forward strand.
ACACTTTCCTGTAGAGTCAACAGATTAAGGAGTGAACAGCAAATGAAGAGGTGAAAATAGGCTGCTGTGTACCCTGCAAGAATTCAAGAGCTGAAAGGATACACGGAGGACGGACACGTAGTGGACGTGAAGGAAGCTGGGTGAAATGAGCTTTTTTTTTTTTTTTAGTCAGCGTCCCTATTTTTAGCATGAGCATGGACCCGGCAATGGGGGGAGGCCTCAATATGTGGGGATGAGCAGAGATGGGTAGAGCCCCGTCTTGGAAGGGGGGCAGGATGAGGTGATGGGACCTGCTGTCCTCTTAACATAGGGTGAGGAGGAGAGGCAGAGGGTGATGGGAGTGAGCAGGGGAGAGCTGAGGGGTTTTGCCTGAGAGACTTGTTGGACAGGGTGTAGGGATCCAGTGTTCTGCTGGACGTGAGGGTGGCAGGTGTGGGATAGGGGCCTGAGGAAAGAAAGTCAAGACGGTTTGGTAGTCAAGCTCTTTGAGACAGTTAATCCCGTGCCCTCCTTACAGAAGTGGCTCAGCCGGCAAGCTTCTGAGGTGTCATGCGCCGGACTTTGCGGGGGCGGGGGCAGCCTAGTTGTTCTTCGTCTGCGTCCGTCGACGTTGGACGTCGCTTCGGAGCCCGCCTGGGGCCTGGCACCTCTCCCTCCACCTCTGCTGGGGTGGCTCTGCCAGCACGCTCCTCGGGGGTCAGCCTCTGGATTTTGGGCGGGGGGCCACCTAGCTGCTCGTCTGACTCCGCCGCAGCTCGCTGCCTCTTGCGGGCCTGCCTGGGGACTGGCTTCTCCGCTGGCCCCGTGGCTGGGGTGGCCATAGGCGCATCTCCATAGAGCCGGTAGCCACCAGCCAGGCAGTATGTCTCTCCATGCCAGCTCACCTGGGTTTCGCCAGGCCCTCGGTAGAAGGCGTGGTAGCGACCAGGTGTCGGAGAGGGGGAGGCCGCCGCTGCTGGGAAAGAAAACCAGAACCGCTCGGTCACTCCTCCTTTTTTACCCAGTGTCCTGCCAGGGCCTTCCCTCTGTCGCGTGTCTCTCAGTTTCTGGCCGAAGCCAGTTGACCTGCTTGGCACCTAAAACCCAGACTTGGCCCATCCCCTCCCCTCTATGAGTCCCCTAGAGAAAGGGATGTTGGCTGCAAAAGAAATTCTGTGGAGCCTGTTGGCAGCAGGAGACCGGGAAATCTGTTCCCCGTTCCCAGAAAAAGAACAGTAGAACCTGAAAGTGGTTGCAGTCAGGATCCCCTCCATCTCTCCCTTCCACAACAGAGGACACATCTGTGAAAGTGTGTCACTTCCGAGGCGGCTTTAATGGGAAGACCTTTCAAGTTTGGGGAAAAATGACCTAACACGAATCAGTTAAGAACCCCTCTCCCCTTGAGCCCCATTTGTATTGCCATTTTTCAACCACACTGACCTCTCGCCCTCTGACGCTTTCATGTAGATTTGAAAAAGGCCAAATACCGAAGCAGAGCGACCAGGAGGTTCAGGCCAGGTGGCGGGTACCTAGTCTAGGCGCCCATCGGCGCAACCTCCTGGCACATCTTTCCCTCAGCCGTTTAGGTCTCGGTGTCCCTTTCTCACTCCCCTTGGCTCTTCTTCCGCTCTTCCCATCGGTATGACACCCTTTCCCCCGCTACTCAGCGGCTCAGTCTGGGGTGTGTCTCGAGGGGACCCCGTGTGGACAGCGTGGTGAAGGTGCCTGCCCAGGCTTGAAGGTGAGGTTAGGAGTGGCCCTCAACAGCTCTTCCTCAAACTGCTCCATTTACACAAAAATGCACTTGACTTCTGCCAAGAGGCCAATCAGGAAAGGGTCCAGAAGGGAAGCGTTTGGAGCCCAAGGGTGGGGGGGTTGGGGGGGAAGGCTACAGCCCTAAAGATGGGAAACTTTCCGAACACTTGCCCAGGGATGACATTTCACTCGTCCTCGGCAGTGAGCGGGAATTAGTAAGTGGTGTTAGTTAACGGCCGGGGAAGTTCTGAGGTATTGCGGGCAAGCCCGGAAAGAACACGTGGGCAGCCAGGTGAGGCTGTGGGCACACCAGTGACTCTTGTGCGGATGTCCAGCCTAGGCCTACCTGCTGGTGGCACAGAGGATAAGGTAGACTGCGTATAGACGATGCGGTCACACAGCATTCTCTCTCTCTCAGGCAGCCAGACTGGGATCTGGTCACAAACTGACCGTTAGGAGTGCTTCTCCAGGAAGACTACGCTGCCGTGGAAACGGTGGAACCGTGAGGTCATCAGCAGCCAGTGTGGGGTCACCTGCCGAATCTGCGACTTAAAGGGGCAGGCTTCAGGCCCTCTTGTGGAAGAGAGCAGGGTGGAGGCAGAGGGGCACCCTTCCTCTTGGCCCTCACATCTAGCCCTCCCTATCCATGCCCTAGTCAAGTAGCCACTTCCCGCGGAATGTACCTGTGGGCTGGCACGGGAGGGCAAGGGGACCCACATTCTGAGGTGGGCTCGAAAGGCAAGATGAACAACCTAAGAGGCAGGCAGGTTGTTTGGCGCCGACCCTACGGACTCCACAGTTGGAAAGGCAGGGACTTGTGTGGACTAGGGAATCGGGAAAGGCTCCTTGGCAGTGGGCCCGAAGGGCGAGTGAAATTGGGACCGTGTGGAGAGGAGCGGAAAGGCAGTCCACAGTCGGGAAAAATAAAAGCAAAGACACGTTCTTCTTAACCTTGCCCTGCCCCAAGTGTTAATTATCATAGGGCCTTCGTGATTTCACAACTAAGAATCCCAAAAACCAAGAGGGTAAGGGGCCTAGATTAACACAGGCAGTGGGAAGGTGTTCTGCTCAGTGGTAGAGTTTCCCCCCCCCACCCCCGGGGCTCTGGATGTAATGACAAAGTGACATAACACAGAGTGACAACCTAATCACTACACCCCTCTCCCACAAAAAGGTGTAAGGGATGACTGTCCGACCACCGTGAAAGGATACGTGGGCGCAGCGGCAGCCCAGGTGAAAAACATCATGAACGCTGTAAAGAGACGTTAGGAAAAGGCAGATTTAGTTCTACTCAGAGGGGGAGGAGATAGGCAGCTGTCCTTAGCCTGACGAGACCCACAGTAAGGCAGCACATTCGGGAGGCAGCCTTTGATACAGCGTGTCCAGGAACTTTGGAGCAATGAGAGAGGACCTTCCTCAGGAGGGGGCTCCCCGTCACTGACCTTGAAGAAGCAAAGATGGGACATTGGTTTACTGGGGCTGTTGCCGAGGAGGTGTACCCGAGGTGGTAAGGGGAATCCTTCCTCCTCGGTCCCCATCAGAGCCTTCCCTGCTGACCTAGACTCCTATAACCTCGTGCAGCTGCTCTTCATGGCGCTGGACGCAGTTGTAGCTTCACACACATTTGTAAGTTCCCCTTAGGTAAGCCTCTCTTCCTACTGTAGGTGTTTACCTCACGTCGCCTCACCTCCTCATTTTAATTCTAGTGCACCCAGTGCTTGGCGTATCATAGGGGTCCCATAAATGTCTGTTGATGAATAAACGAAGACAGAGACGGCAGTTCCAGAAGAAAGATTGACTCTTTTTTTTTTTTTTTTTTACACATATTTAGTGTAACTACGCACCCTGAAGACGTCTGAGTGGGGGTGTGATGGGGCATTTGGTGTGAGGCAGCGATACCTCTGGAAATGACCAGCCTCTCGCCAATATGTCAACCCGTGGGAGCTAATAGATTCACAGGGGAGTGTGTGTGGACTTAGGGAGGGAGAAGGCCTAAGACTAAGGAGGAGCCTCGACTTATGAGCAGAGGAGGTAAAACCTGCCAAGAAGACCAAAAAGCAGGGGCAGAGAGGTAGGCTTTATAAAAATCAGGAGAGTGCAGGATCAGGGAAGCCCCGGGAGGAGAAAGATCAGAGAAGGAAGACGGAGGCCCAACCGAGTCGCCGACTGTTAGCGAAACAAGATCGAGGATTAGTAAGTGTCGGGTAGATGGAGCAACTCTGAGGTGACTTTGGTGACTTCCCTTCACTCGGAGCAGTTTTGGCAGAGTGGTGCAGGTGGAGGCCAGACTGGAATGGGCTGGGGAGTAAAAGAAAGAGGAGCCTGTCGTACTCACTCTGGGCAGAGCATACCTTGCTAGCTTTATGACTTTTTAGAGGGGCCATATTTGCTTAGAATAAATAAATTACCAGTTTTCTCTGTTGATGTGGATATGGGGTTTTTAATTTCCTTTTACGTCTGTTACCTCTACCTTCGAAGTAGGTTTAGGATGTGACCCCGTCTCACTGCCTCCACTACTAGGTGCCCAGCCTGAGCACTGTCATCTCTCCCGTTGGCTACTGAAGAGCCTTCTAATTGATCTCTGTGTCTACCCTGGCCCCCAGTAGCCTGCTCTTCGCAGAGCAATCACCGTGACTGTGGCTAAAAAAAACCAAAAAACACGTGATCAGTCATGCCTCCCCTCTGCTGAAAACCCTTTCTTGGCTCTCCTTCTGTAAAGAACTCACAAACTCTGGAGAGTGTCCTACAAGGCCACACGGAGGGATGTGACGGACCGTGTCCTATCGGCTTACTGCTGTCACATCATGTGTCTGACTTCCACTACTCTCTCTCTTCTCCTTTTGGTGCTCCAGCCAAGTTGGCATCCTTGCTGTTCCTGTAACGCACCGGTCAGGCTGCTGCCCGAGGGCCTTTGCACTGGCTGCTTCCTCTGCTGTGCGCTCCTCCGCTAGATACCAGCGTGGCTCGCTCCAATCCCATCTTCTCGTTGAAGCCAATATTGGCTTCTTTATTCGAAATTTTAACCTCTGAAGGGGGTTCAGAGTTTCAGGGTTGTCAGTCACGTACAGCATGGTGAAATATAGTTAGCACTACTGTAGCGTATGTCTGGAAGTTGCCAGGAGAGTACGTCTTAAAAATTGTCACGACGAGAAAATATAAAAAGTTTAAGTATGTGAGGTGGTAAATGTTAACTAAGCTTATTGTGATAATCGTTTCCCACTCTACATACATCAGATCATTATGTTGTGTACCGTAAACTAATATAATGTTAAATGTCAAGTATATCTCATAAATTGGAAGAAAGTTTTAACCCATCCCCTGCATTTTCAATCACCTTGATCCCTGCTCTTTTCTTGTCTACAGCACTACCAGTTTTCCAACATACTATATATACACTTTACTTAACCTGTTGCCCAGGCGGGCTCCGGAGAGACGTCCGACGTCGACAGACGCAGAGGAAGAACAACTACGTTGAAGGATCGGCGCATGACACCTCAGAAGCTTGCCGGCTGAGCCACATCTGTAAGGAGGGCACGGGATTAACTGTCTGATTAACGGGCTTGTTGTACTTAATGTTTGTTGCCCCCTCACCAGAAGGAACGCTCTCCCAGGTCCCAGAGCAGGCATTTTTGTCTGTTTTTGTTGTTGTTGTTGTTGTTGTTGTTGGTTTTTGTGTTTTCTTTTTGTTTTTGGTTTTTTTCCACCCCCCCACCCGCCCCCCCCCCGCCGTAACATATCCCAAAAGACAGGAGAGTGACTGGCCCAGACTACTAGGCACTTCAGAAATATTTATTGGATGAATGACTGGGCATTGTTTTTATGTTGGGCAGAAAGGGAAACAAAGTGGTGTGTGTTGAAAGGAAGAAGGAAGGCCTGCCCTGGATAACAGAAGAGGTTTTCTTCATTTGACTTTCTCTTGCTTTGCCTCTCTTCAGGGTGTAGCAGAGGAGGAGTGATTGTGGACGGCCTCTCACTGTGCTACCGCAACAAACTCATCGTGGCCCCAGTGGTTCGGGTAGGGACTCTCCCCGTGCGGCTGCAGGCCCTGGCTCGTGGAGCGGACGTCGTGTACGGTGAGGTAAGGGGCTCGCGGTTTCCCCAGAGAGGCCTGTACGAGGGCAGCCTCTCCGTGTGTCGGTGGGAGTGGTCAGGAGCAGGGAGTGGGGGCAGAATGGGCACTCGCTTCGCAGATGCTCACGGAAGGTGGCAGGAGGCAAGCACATGACACTCATGAGCTCTGCGAGCCCAGCTGAGGCCCAGAAGCCTGAGCAGCACGGAGGGCGTGTGCGATAGCGGCCAGGCATACGGGAGTTCGGTGAGCATTGAGTTAGGTTGCTGCCCTGGCACCTAGAGCAGTTCATACACATTCAGTACTGCATTCAGTGAATGAACGAACTCAAGGTTAGGAAGAGGAGACCAGATGTAGGTGAGGGAAACCGAATGGGCTTGGTTTGGGGAGCCCTAGGATTTTCTGGTGTTGGTAGCTAGTGGGTCAGTTCAACTTGCCAGTGGCTCTGGAGAATATTAGGACTTGAGACCCAGGTTTAGAGAGCATCTTCTAGGAAAAATAAGATTACAGGTGTAACTGATAACTGGATGGCGAGAGAGTGTGAGCAGTGGTTCTCAGCTGGGCACAGTTTAGAATTTTCTGGAGAGCTTCCCCACAGTCCTCAAACCCGGCATGTCCCCTCAGTGGGTGTGAGAAGTTTTACGAAGTAGCCACCTAAGCGTGTCTTATATGTCCGTCTTTTAAGAGGCACGGGTGGTGGGATGAGGACTGTGGCTACAAGGGGCCCGCGTGTGGAGTCCCTGTGGTAACGGAACTGTTCTGTGTCTTACTGAGTTAATGTCAGTGTCCTGCCTGTGGTATTTATTTTAGTCCGGTTTTGTCAGAGGTTACCACTGAGGGAGATTGGGCGAGGGGTGCGTAGTATCTCACATTCTGAGACACCACTGCACGCGAGTCTCCAGTTATCTCAAACAAAAACTTTAATGCAGAAGAAAGCTACCGGGGAAGAGGAAAGGGAGTGCTTACGAGGGGATTTGGGAAGAATATTAACCTTACGTACTGGGCGTGTGGGGGGCGGGGGCAATTAACGATAAGGGTGAGAGAGATAGGGTAATTGAGGAAAGGGGCGTGTCAGGCAGAAGTCCCGGGTCTGTTAGCTCCCTCTGATGGTCCGAGGATGGCGCGAATCCAGCTGTAAAAGATAAAGAAGGCATTTGATTTGGAAATGAGTTGACTGGAGGACAGTGTGGTACAACAGATGTGAACACTTGTCTGTAGAGTCAACAGCTTGAGGAGTGAACAGCAAATGAGGAGGTGAAAATAGGGCTGCTGACTACCCTGCGAGAACTCAAGAGGTGAAAGGATAGGGGGAGGACGGGCAGGTAGTGGAGGTGAAGGAAGCTGGGTGAAATGAGCTTTTTTTTTTTTTTCTTAGGCCGCTTGCCTATTTGTAGCATGAGGACAGACCCGGCATCGAGGGGAGGCCTGGAGATGTGGGGGATGAGCGGAGATGGGTAGGGCCCGGTCTTGGAAGGGGGGGCAGGATGAGGTGGTGGGACCTGCTGTCCTCTTAACGTAGGGTGAGGAGGAGAGGCAGAGGGTGATGGGAGCGAGCAGGGGAGAGCTGAGGGGTTTTGCCTGAGAGACTTGTTGGACAGGGTGTAGGGATCCAGTGTTCTGCTGGACGTGAGGGTGGCAGGTGTGGGATAGGGGCCTGAGGAAAGAAAGTCAAGACGGTTTGGTAGTCAAGCTCTTTCAGACAGTTAATCCCGTGCCCTCCTTACAGAAGTGGCTCAGCCGGCAAGCTTCTGAGGTGCCATGCGCCGGACTTTGCGGGGAGGGCAGCCTAGTTGTTCTTCGTCTGGGTCCGTCGACGTTGGACGTCGCTTCGGAGCCCGCCTGGGGACTGGCACCTCTCCCTCCACGTCTGCTGGGGTGGCTCGGCCAGCACGCTCCTCGGGGGTCAGCCGCCGGATCTTGGGCGGGGGGGCACCTAGCTGCTCGTCCGGCTCCGCCGCAGCTCGCTGCCTCTTGCGGGCCCGCCTGGGGACTGGCACCTCTCCCTCCACCTCTGCTGGGGTGGCTCGGCCAGCACGCTCCTCGGGGGTCAGCCGCCGGATCTTGGGCGGGGGGGCACCTAGCTGCTCGTCCGACTCCGCCGCAGCTCGCTGCCTCTTGCGGGCCCGCCTGGGGACTGGCTTCTCCGCTGGCCCCGTGGCTGGGGTGGCCATAGGCGCATCCCCATAGAGCCGGTAGCCACCAGCCAGGCAGTATGTCTCTCCATGCCAGCTCACCTGGGTTTCGCCAGGCCCTCGGTAGAAGGCGTGGTAGCGACCAGGTGTCGGAGAGGGGGAGGCCGCTGCTGCTGGGAAGAAAACCAGAACCGGTCGGTCACTCCTCCTTTACCCAGTGTCCTGCCAGGGCCTTCCGTCTGTCGCGTGTCTCTCAGTTTCTGGCCGAAGCCGGTTGACCTGCTTGGCACCTAAAACCCAGACTTGGCCCATCCCCTCCCCTCTATGAGTCCCCTAGAGAAAGGGATGTTGGCTGCAAAAGCAATTCTGTGGAGCCTGTTGGCAGCAGGAGACCGGGAAATCTGTTCCCCGTTCCCAGAAAAAGAACAGTAGAACCTGAAAGTGGTTGCAGTCAGGATCCCCTCCATCTCTCCCTTCCACAACAGAGGACACATCTGTGAAAGTGTGTCACTTCCGAGGCGGCTTTAATGGGAAGACCTTTCAAGTTTGGGGAAAAATGACCTAACACGAATCAGTTAAGAACCCCTCTCCCCTTGAGCCCCATTGGTATTGCCATTTTTCAACCACGCTGACCTCTCGCCCTCTGACGCTTTCATGTAGATTTGAAAAAGGCCAAATACCGAAGCAGAGCGACCAGGAGGTTCAGGCCAGGTGGCGGGTACCTAGTCTAGGCGCCCGTCGGCGCAACCTCCTGGCACATCTTTCCCTCAGTCGTTTAGGTCTCGGTGTCCCTTTCTCACTCCCCTCGGCTCTTCTTCCGCTCTTCCCATCGGTATGACACCCTTTCCCCCGCTACTCAGCGGCTCAGTCTGGGGTGTGTCTCGAGGGGACCCCGTGTGGACAGCGTGGTGAAGGTGCCTGCCCAGGCTTGAAGGTGAGGTTAGGAGTGGCCCTCAACAGCTCTTCCTCAAACTGCTCCGTTTACACAAAAATGCACTTGACTTCTGCCAAGAGGCCAATCAGGAAAGGGTCCAGAAGGGAAGCGTTTGGAGCCCAAGGGTGGGGGGGGGGTGGGGGGTGGGGGGCTTTGGGGGGAAAGGCTACAGCCGTAACGATCGGAAACTTTCCGAACACTTGCCCAGGGATGACATTTCACTCGTCCTCGGCAGTGAGCGGGAATTAGTAACTGGTGTTCGTTAACGGCTGGGGAAGTTCTGAGGTATTGCGGGCAAGCCCGGAAAGAACACGTGGGCAGCCAGGTGAGGCTGTGGGGCACACCAGTGACTCTTGTGCGGATGTCCAGCCTAGGCCTACCTGCTGGTGGCACAGAGGATAGGTTAGACTGCGTATAGACGATGCGGTCACACAGCATTCTCTCTCTCAGGCAGCCAGACTGGGATCTGGTCACAAACTGACCGCTAGGAGTGCTTCTCCAGGAAGACTACGCTGCCGTGGAAACGGTGGAACCGTGAGGTCATCAGCAGCCAGTGTGGGGTCACCTGCCGAATCTGCGACTTAAAGGGGCAGGCTTCAGGCCCTCCTGTGGAAGAGAGCAGGGTGGAGGCAGAGGGGCACCCTTCCTCTTGGCCCTCACATCTAGCCCTCCCTATCCGTGCCCTAGTCAAGTAGCCACTTCCCGCAGAATGTACCTGTGGGTTGGCACGGGAGGGCAAGGGACCCACATTCTGAGGTGGGCTCGAAAGGCAAGATTAACCTAAGAGGCAGGCAGGTTGTTTGGCGCCCACCCTACGGACTCCACAGTTGGAAAGGCAGGGACTTGTGTGGACTAGGGAATCGGGAAAGGCTCCTTGGCAGTGGGCCCGAAGGGCGAGTGAAATTGGGACCGTGTGGAGAGGAGCGGAAAGGCAGTCCACAGTCGGGAAAAATAAAAGCAAAGACACGTTCTTCTTAACCTTGCCCTGCCCCAAGTGTTAATTATCATAGGGCCTTCGTGATTTCACAACTAAGAATCCCAAAAACCAAGAGGGTAAGGGGCCTAGATTTAACACAGGCAGTGGGAAGGTGTTCTGCTCAGTGGTAGGGTTTCCCCCCCCTGGGGCTCTGGATGTAATGACAAAGTGACATAGCACAGAGTGACAACCTAATCACTACACCCCTCTCCCACAAAAAGGTGTAAGGGATGACTGTCCGACCACCGTGAAAGGATACGTGGGCGCAGCGGCAGCCCAGGTGAAAAGCATCATCAACACTGTAAAGAGACGTTAGGAAAAGGCAGATTTAGTTCTACTCAGAGGGGGAGGAGATAGGCAGCTGTCCTTAGCCTGACGAGACCCACAGTAAGGCACCACATTCGGGAGGCAGCCTTTGATACAGCGTGTCCAGGAACTTTGGAGCAATGAGAGAGGACCTTCCTCAGGAGGGGGCTCCCCGTCACTGACCTTGAAGAAGCAAAGATGGGACATTGGCTTACTGGGGCTGTTGCCGAGGAGGTGTACCCGAGGTAGTAAGGGGAATCCTTCCTCCTCGGTCCCCATCAGAGCCTTCCCTGCTGACCTAGACTCCTATAACCTCGTGCAGCTGCTCTTCATGGCGCTGGACGCAGTGGTAACTTCACACACATTTGTTAAGTTCCCCTTAGGTAAGCCTCTCTTCCTACTGTAGGTGTTTACCTCGCCTCGCCTCACCTCATCATTTTAATTCTAGTGCACCCAGTGCTTGGCGTATCATAGGGGTCCCATAAATGTCTGTTGATGAATAAACGAAGACAGAGACGGCAGTTCCAGAAGAAAGATTGACTCTTTTTTTTTTTACACATATTTAGTGTAACTACGCACCCTGAAGACGTCTGAGTGGGGGTGTGATGGGGCATTTGGTGTGAGGCAGAGAGACCTCTGGAAATTACCAGCCTCTCGCCAATATGTCAACCCGTGGGAGCTAATAGATTCACAGGGGAGTGTGTGTGGACTTAGGGAGGGAGAAGGCCTAAGACTAAGGAGGAGCCTCGACTTATGAGCAGAGGAGGTAAAGCCTGCCAAGAAGACCAAAAAGCAGGGGCAGAGAGGTAGGCTTTATAAAAATCAGGAGAGTGCAGGATCAGGGAAGCCCCGGGAGGAGAAAGATCAGAGAAGGAATTCGGAGGCCCAACCGAGTCGCCGACTGTTAGCGAAACAAGATCGAGGATTAGTAAGTGTCGGGTAGATGGAGCAACTCTGAGGTGACTTTGGTGACTTCCCTTCACTCGGAGCAGTTTTGGCAGAGTGGTGCAGGTGCAGGCCAGACTGGAATGGGCTGGGGAGTAAAAGAAAGAGGAGCCTGTCGTACTCACTCTGGGCAGAGCATACCTTGCTAGCTTTATGACTTTTTAGAGGGGCCATATTTGCTTAGAATAAATAGATTAACAGTTTTCTCTGTTAATGTGGATATGGGGTTTTTAATTTCCTTTTACGTCTGTTACCTCTACCTTCGAAGTAGGTTTAGGATGTGACCCCGTCTCACTGCCTCCACTACTAGGTGCCCAGCCTGAGCACTGTCATCTCTCCCGTTGGCTACTGAAGAGCCTTCTAATTGATCTCTGTGTCTACCCTGGCCCCCAGTAGCCTGCTCTTCATAGAGCAATCACCGTGACTGTGGCTAAAAAAAAAAAAACCAAAAAAACACGTGATCAGTCATGCCTCCCCTCTGCTGAAAACCCTTTATTGGCTCTCCTTCTGTAAAGAACTAACAAACTCTGGAGAGTGTCCTACAAGGCCACACGGAGGGATATGACGGACCGTGTCCTATCGGCATACTGCTGTCACATCATGTGTCTGACTTCCACTACTCTCTCTCTTCTCCTTTTGGTGCTCCAGCCAAGTTGGCATCCTTGCTGTTCCTGTAACGCACCGGTCAGGCTGCTGCCCGGGGGCCTTTGCACTGGCTGCTTCCTCTGCTGTGCGCTCCTCCGCTAGATACCAGCGTGGCTCGCTCCAATCCCATCTTCTCGTTGAAGCCAATATTGGCTTCTTCATTTGAAATTTTAACCTGTGAAGGTGGTTCAGAGTTTCAGGGTTGTCAGTCACGTACAGCATGGTGAAATATAGTTAGCACTACTGTAGCGTATGTCTGGAAGTTGCTAAGAGAGTACGTCTTAAAAATTGTCACGACGAGAAAATATAAAAAGTTTAAGTATGTGAGGTGGTAAATGTTAACTAAGCTTATTGTGATAATCGTTTCCCACTCTACATACATCAGATCATTATGTTGTGTACCGTAAACTAATAGTAATGTTAAATGTCAATTATATCTCATAAATTGGAAGAAAGTTTTAACCCATCCCCTGCATTTTCAATCACCTTTCTCCCTGCTCTTTTCTTGTCTACAGCACTACCAGTTTTCCAACATACTATATACTTTACTTAACCTGTTGCCCAGGCGGGCTCCGGAGAGACGTCCGACGTCGACAGACGCAGAGGAAGAACAACTACGTTGGAGGATCGGCGCATGACACCTCAGAAGCTTGCCCGCTGAGCCACATCTGTAAGGAGGGCACGGGATGAACTGTCTGAAAGAGCTTGTTGTACTTAATGTTTGTTGCCCCCTCACCAGAAGGAAAGCTCTCCCAGGTCCCAGAGCAGGCATTTTTGTCTGTTTTTTTGTTGTTGTTGTTGGTTTTTGTGTTTTTTTGTGTCCCCCCCCCGCCCCCCCCGTAACATATCCCAAAAGACAGGAGAGTGACTGGCCCAGACTACTAGGCACTTCAGAAATATTTATTGGATGAATGACTGGGCATTATTTCTATGTTGGGCAGAAAGGGAAACAAAGTGGTGTGTGTCGAAAGGAAGAAGGAAGGCCTGCCCTGGATAACAGAAGAGGTTTTCTTCATTTGACTTTCTCTTGCTTTGCCTCTCTTCAGGGTGTAGCAGAGGAGGAGTGATTGTGGACGGCCTCTCACTGTGCTACCGCAACAAACTCATCGTGGCCCCCGTGGTTCGGGTAGGGACTCTCCCCGTGCGGCTGCAGGCCCTGGCTCGTGGAGCGGACGTCGTGTACGGTGAGGTAAGGGGCTCGCAGTTTCCCCAGAGAGGCTTGTACGAGGGCAGCCTCTCCGTGTGTCGGTGGGAGTGGTCAGGAGCAGGGAGTGGGGGCAGAATGGGCACTCGCTTCGCAGATGCTCACGGAAGGTGGCAGGAGGCAAGCACATGACACTCATGAGCTCTGCGAGCCCAGCTGAGGCCCAGAAGCCTGAGCAGCACGGAGGGCGTGTGCGATAGCGGCCAGGCATACGGGAGTTCGGTGAGCATTGAGTTAGGTTGCTGCCCTGGCACCTAGAGCAGTTCATACACATTCAGTACTGCATTCAGTGAATGAACGAACTCAAGGTTAGGAAGAGGAGACCAGATGTAGGTGAGGGAAACCGAATGGGCTTGGTTTGGGGAGCCCTAGGATTTTCTGGTGTTGGTAGCTAGTGGGTCAGTTCAACTTGCCAGTGGCTCTGGAGAATATTAGGACTTGAGACCCAGGTTTAGAGAGCATCTTCTAGGAAAAATAAGATTACAGGAGTAACTGATAACTGGATGGCGAGAGAGTGTGAGCAGTGGTTCTCAGCTGAGCACAGTTTAGAATTTTCTGGAGAGCTTCCCCACAGTCCTCAAACCCGGCATGTCCCCTCAGTGGGTGTGAGAAGTTTTACGAAGTAGCCACCTAAGCGTGTCTTATATGTCCGTCTTTTAAGAGGCACGGGTGGTGGGATGAGGACTGTGGCTACAAGGGGCCCGCGTGTGGAGTCCCTGTGGTAACGGAACTGTTCTGTGTCTTACTGAGTTAATGTCAGTGTCCTGCCTGTGGTATTTATTTTAGTCCGGTTTTGTCAGAGGTTACCACTGAGGGAGATTGGGCGAGGGGTGCGTAGTATCTCACATTCTGAGACACCACTGCACGCGAGTCTCCAGTTATCTCAAACAAAAACTTTAATGCAGAAGAAAGCTACCGGGGAAGAGGAAAGGGAGTGCTTACGAGGGGATTTGGGAAGAATATTAACCTTACGTACTGGGCGTGTGGGGGGCGGGGGCAATTAAGGATAAGAGTGAGAGAGATAGGGTAATTGAGGAAAGGGGCGTGTCAGGCAGAAGTCCCGGGTCTGTTAGCTCCCTCTGATGGTCCGAGGATGGCGCGAATCCAGCTGTAAAAGATAAAGAAGGCATTTGATTTGGAAATGAGTTGACTGGAGGACAGTGTGGTACAACAGATGTGAACACTTTTCTGTAGAGGCAACAGATTGAGGAGTGAACAGCAAATGAGGAGGTGAAAATAGGGCTGCTGACTACCCTGCGAGAACTCAAGAGGTGAAAGGATAGAGGGAGGACGGGCAGGTAGTGGAGGTGAAGGAAGCTGGGTGAAATGAGCTTTTTTTTTTTTTTTCTTAGGCCGCTTGCCTATTTGTAGCATGAGGACAGACCCGGCATCGAGGGGAGGCCTGGAGATGTGGGGGATGAGCGGAGATGGGTAGGGCCCGGTCTGGGAAGGGGGGGCAGGATGAGGTGGTGGGACCTGCTGTCCTCTTAACGTAGGGTGAGGAGGAGAGGCAGAGGGTGATGGGAGCGAGCAGGGGAGAGCTGAGGGGTTTTGCCTGAGAGACTTGTTGGACAGGGTGTAGGGATCCAGTGTTCTGCTGGACGTGAGGGTGGCAGGTGTGGGATAGGGGCCTGAGGAAAGAAAGTCAAGACGGTTTGGTAGTCAAGCTCTTTCAGACAGTTAATCCCGTGCCCTCCTTACAGAAGTGGCTCAGCCGGCAAGCTTCTGAGGTGCCATGCGCCGGACTTTGCGGGGAGGGCAGCCTAGTTGTTCTTCGTCTGGGTCCGTCGACGTTGGACGTCGCTTCGGAGCCCGCCTGGGGACTGGCACCTCTCCCTCCACGTCTGCTGGGGTGGCTCGGCCAGCACGCTCCTCGGGGGTCAGCCGCCGGATCTTGGGCGGGGGGGCACCTAGCTGCTCGTCCGGCTCCGCCGCAGCTCGCTGCCTCTTGCGGGCCCGCCTGGGGACTGGCACCTCTCCCTCCACCTCTGCTGGGGTGGCTCGGCCCGCACGCTCCTCGGGGGTCAGCCGCCGGATCTTGGGCGGGGGGGCACCTAGCTGCTCGTCCGGCTCCGCCGCAGCTCGCTGCCTCTTGCGGGCCCGCCTGGGGACTGGCTTCTCCGCTGGCCCCGTGGCTGGGGTGGCCATAGGCGCATCCCCATAGAGCCGGTAGCCACCAGCCAGGCAGTAGGTCTCTCCATGCCCGCTCACCTGGGTTTCGCCAGGCCCTCGGTAGAAGGCGTGGTAGCGACCAGGTGTCGGAGAGGGGGAGGCCGCCGCTGCTGGGAAAGAAAACCAGAACCGCTCGGTCACTCCTCCTTTTTTACCCAGTGTCCTGCCAGGGCCTTCCCTCTGTCGCGTGTCTCTCAGTTTCTGGCCGAAGCCAGTTGACCTGCTTGGCACCTAAAACCCAGACTTGGCCCATCCCCTCCCCTCTATGAGTCCCCTAGAGAAAGGGATGTTGGCTGCAAAAGCAATTCTGTGGAGCCTGTTGGCAGCAGGAGACTGGGAAATCTGTTCCCCGTTCCCAGAAAAAGAACAGTAGAACCTGAAAGTGGTTGCAGTCAGGATCCCCTCCATCTCTCCCTTCCACAACAGAGGACACATCTGTGAAAGTGTGTCACTTCCGAGGCGGCTTTAATGGGAAGACCTTTCAAGTTTGGGGAAAAATGACCTAACACGAATCAGTTAAGAACCCCTCTCCCCTTGAGCCCCATTGGTATTGCCATTTTTCAACCACGCTGACCTCTCGCCCTCTGACGCTTTCATGTAGATTTGAAAAAGGCCAAATACCGAAGCAGAGCGACCAGGAGGTTCAGGCCAGGTGGCGGGTACCTAGTCTAGGCGCCCGTCGGCGCAACCTCCTGGCACATCTTTCCCTCAGTCGTTTAGGTCTCGGTGTCCCTTTCTCACTCCCCTCGGCTCTTCTTCCGCTCTTCCCATCGGTATGACACCCTTTCCCCCGCTACTCAGCGGCTCAGTCTGGGGTGTGTCTCGAGGGGACCCCGTGTGGACAGCGTGGTGAAGGTGCCTGCCCAGGCTTGAAGGTGAGGTTAGGAGTGGCCCTCAACAGCTCTTCCTCAAACTGCTCCGTTTACACAAAAATGCACTTGACTTCTGCCAAGAGGCCAATCAGGAAAGGGTCCAGAAGGGAAGCGTTTGGAGCCCAAGGGTGGGGGTGGGGGGTGGGGGGTGGGGGGCTTTGGGGGGAAAGGCTACAGCCGTAACGATCGGAAACTTTCCGAACACTTGCCCAGGGATGACATTTCACTCGTCCTCGGCAGTGAGCGGGAATTAGTAACTGGTGTTCGTTAACGGCTGGGGAAGATCTGAGGTATTGCGGGCAAGCCCGGAAAGAACACGTGGGCAGCCAGGTGAGGCTGTGGGGCACACCAGTGACTCTTGTGCGGATGTCCAGCCTAGGCCTACCTGCTGGTGGCACAGAGGATAGGTTAGACTGCGTATAGACGATGCGGTCACACAGCATTCTCTCTCTCTCAGGCAGCCAGACTGGGATCTGGTCACAAACTGACCGCTAGGAGTGCTTCTCCAGGAAGACTACGCTGCCGTGGAAACGGTGGAACCGTGAGGTCATCAGCAGCCAGTGTGGGGTCACCTGCCGAATCTGCGACTTAAAGGGGCAGGCTTCAGGCCCTCCTGTGGAAGAGAGCAGGGTGGAGGCAGAGGGGCACCCTTCCTCTTGGCCCTCACATCTAGCCCTCCCTATCCGTGCCCTAGTCAAGTAGCCACTTCCCGCAGAATGTACCTGTGGGTTGGCACGGGAGGGCAAGGGACCCACATTCTGAGGTGGGCTCGAAAGGCAAGATTAACCTAAGAGGCAGGCAGGTTGTTTGGCGCCCACCCTACGGACTCCACAGTTGGAAAGGCAGGGACTTGTGTGGACTAGGGAATCGGGAAAGGCTCCTTGGCAGTGGGCCCGAAGGGCGAGTGAAATTGGGACCGTGTGGAGAGGAGCGGAAAGGCAGTCCACAGTCGGGAAAAATAAAAGCAAAGACACGTTCTTCTTAACCTTGCCCTGCCCCAAGTGTAAATTATCATAGGGCCTTCGTGATTTCACAACTAAGAATCCCAAAAACCAAGAGGGTAAGGGGCCTAGATTTAACACAGGCAGTGGGAAGGTGTTCTGCTCAGTGGTAGGGTTTCCCCCCCCTGGGGCTCTGGATGTAATGACAAAGTGACATAGCACAGAGTGACAACCTAATCACTACACCCCTCTCCCACAAAAAGGTGTAAGGGATGACTGTCCGACCACCGTGAAAGGATACGTGGGCGCAGCGGCAGCCCAGGTGAAAAACATCATGAACGCTGTAAAGAGACGTTAGGAAAAGGCAGATTTAGTTCTACTCAGGGGGAGGAGATAGGCAGCTGTCCTTAGCCTGACGAGACCCACAGTAAGGCAGCACATTCGGGAGGCAGCCTTTGATACAGCGTGTCCAGGAACTTTGGAGCAATGAGAGAGGACCTTCCTCAGGAGGGGGCTCCCCGTCACTGACCTTGAAGAAGCAAAGATGGGACATTGGCTTACTGGGGCTGTTGCCGAGG
>JAVSCE010014897.1:0-30231 GCA_032199065.1 Smutsia gigantea
AAAATCACGACGGACCCCACAGAAATACAAAGAATTATAAGAGAATATTATGAGAATCTATGCTAACAAGCTGGAAAACATAGAAGAAATGGACAACTTCTTAGAAAAATACAACCTTCCAAGACTGACCAAGCAAGAAACAGAAAAACTAAACAGACCAATCACCAGTGACGAAATCGAATTGGTAATCAAAACCTACCCAAGAACAAAACCCTGGGTCTGATGGATTTACCTCTGAATTCTACCAGACATATAGAAAAGAAATAACACCGATTCTCCTTAAAGTTTTCCAAAAAATAGAAGAGGAGGGAATACTTCCAAACTCATTCTATGAAGCCAGCATCACTCTAATACCAAAACCGGGCAAAGACCTCACCAAAAAAGAAAATTACAGACCAATATCCCTGATGAACGTAGATGCAAAAATACTCAACAAAATATTAGCAAATCCAATTCAAAAATACATCAAGAGGATCATACACCATGATCAAGTGGGATTCATCCCAGGGATGCAAGGATGGTACAACATTTGAAAATCCATCAGCATCATCCACCACATCAACAAAAAGAAGAACAAAAACCACATGATCATCTCCATAGATGCTGAAAAAGCATTTGACAAAATTCAGCATCCATTCATGATTAAAACTCTCAACAAAATGGGTATAGAGGCAAGTACCTCAACATCATAAAGGCTATATATGACAAACCCACAGCTAACATCATACTTAACGGCGAGACGCTGAAGGCTTTTCATCTAAGATCGGGAACAAGACAGGGATGCCCACTCTCTCCACTGTTATTCAACATAGTACTGGAGGTCCTAGCCACAGCAATCAGGCAAAACAAAGACATACAAGGCATCCAGATTGGTAAAGAAGAAGTCAAATTGTCACTATTTGCAGATGACATGATACTGTACATAAAAAACCCTAAGATTCCATTCCAAAACTACTAGAACTAATATCTGAATTCAGCAAAGTTGCAGGATACAAAATTAACACACAGAAATCTGTGCTTTCCTATACACTAATGATGAACTAACAG
The DNA here is from genome assembly GCA_032199065.1 of Smutsia gigantea. Classification (NCBI taxonomy): domain Eukaryota; kingdom Metazoa; phylum Chordata; class Mammalia; order Pholidota; family Manidae; genus Smutsia; species Smutsia gigantea. Next base: position 1,048 of record JAVSCE010014897.1, read on the forward strand.
AAAGAGAAATCAGAAAAACAATTCCATTCACAATTGCATCAAAAAGAATAAAATACCTAGGAATAAACCTAACGAAGGAAGTGAAAGACCTGTACTCTGAAAAGTACAAGACACTCCTAAGAGAAATTAAAGAGGACACTAACAAATGGAAAAGCATCCCATGCTCTTGGCTAGGAAGAATCAATATTGTCAAAATGGCTATACTACCTAAAGCAATCTACAGATTCAATGCAATCCCTGTCAAACTACCAACAGCTTTCTTCAATGAACTGGAACAAATAATTCTAAAATTCATATGGAACCACAAAAGACCCGAATAGCCAAAGCAATCCTGAGAAGGAGGAATAAAACAGGGGGAATTACACTCCCTGACTTCAAGCTCTACTACAAAGCCACAGTAATCAAGACAATTTGGTATTGGCACAAAAACAGACCCACAGACCAGTGGAACAGAATAGAAAATCCAAACATTAACCCAAACATATACAGTCAATTAATATTTGATAAAAGTGCCTTGGATATACAATGGGGAGATGACAGCCTCTTCAGCAGCTGGTGTTGGAAAAACTGGACAGCTACATGTAAGAGAATGAAACTGGACTACTGTCTATCCCCATACACAAAGGTAAACTCAAGGTGGATCAAAGACTTGAATGTAAGACATGAAACCATAAAACTCTTAGAAAAAAACATAGGCAAAATCTCCTGGACATAAACATGAGCAACTTCTTCATGAACATATCTCCCCGGGCAAGGGAAACAAAAGTAAAAATGAACAAGTGGGACTATATCAAGCTGAAAAGCTTCTGTACAGCAAAGGCCACCATCAGTAGAACAAAAAGACGTCCTACAGTATGGGAGAATATATTCATAAAAAACGTATCTGATAAAGGGTTGACATCCAAAATATATAAAGAACTCATGCACCTTAACAAACAGAAAGCAAATAATCCAATTAAGAAATGGGCAGAGGACATGAATAGACACTTCTCCAAAGAAGAAATTCAGATGGCCAACAGGCACATGAAAAGATGCTCCACATCGCTAATCATCAGAGAAATGCAGATTAAAACCACAATGAGATATCACCTCACACCAGTGAGGATGGCCAACATCCAAAACACAAACAACAACAAATGTTGGCGAGGATGTGGAGAAAAGGGAACCCTCCTACACTGCTGGTGGGAATGCAAATTAGTTCAACCATTGTGGAAAGCAGTATGGAGGTTCCTCAAAAAACTCAAAATAGAAATACCATTTGACCCAGGAATTCCACTCCTAGGAATTTACCCTAAGAATGCAGCAGCCCAATTTGAAAAGACAGATGCACCCCTATGTTTATTGCAGCACTATTTACAATAGCCAAGAAATGGAAGCAACCTAAGTGTCCATCAGTAGATGAATGGATAAAGAAGATGTGGTACATATACACAATGGAATATTATTCAGCCATAAGAAGAAAACAAATCCTACCATTTGCAACAACATGGATGGAGCTAGAGGGTATTATGCTCAGTGAAATAAGCCAAGCCGAAAAAGACAAGTATCAAATGATTTCACTCATATGTGGAGTATAAGAACAAAGAAAAAAACTGAAGGAACAAAACAGCAGCAGACTCACAGAACCCAAGAACGGACTAATAGTTACCAAAGGGAAAGGGACTGGGGAAAATGGGCGGGAAGGGAGGGATAAGAGGGAAAAAGGGGCATTACGATTAGCAAATGTAATGTTGGGGGGGCACGGGGAGGGCAGTACAGCTCAGAGAAGACAAGTAGTGATTCTATAGCATCTCACTACGCTGATGGACAGTGACTGTAATGGGGTTGGTGGGGGGGACCTGATGAACGGGTAGTTTAATAATCGTAATATTGCACATGTAATTGTAAATTAATGATAATAAAATAAATTAAAAAAAAATACCTCTCTGTAGGGCTGATAAGAAGATTAAATGCAATAATTTAAACATGCAAAGAAATTTACCACAGTGCTTGGTATCTGGTAAGGAATCAATAAAAAAAAAAAAAATTTAAAACCCAATTAGTTAAAAAGTAAGTTTCTTAACTTACTCTTTAACAAACAATAACTCAGCCCACCTTGGGAGTAAGGCAGGCAGTCTGACTGATATGCCCCCAGACCAGGAAGCTTCTATCCTGAGAGGGAATCAGAGCAGTAAATTTCTTATAAATAATCCTGAAGACTAATAAGAAACTTAATGTCTCTTCAAAGATAAACATTTTGGGACCACTTAGCAGGTCTTCATCCCTAGCCCTTTGTCTCTCAACTGCCTATAAATCCCCTAGACAACGCACCACCCCGGGACCCAGGAGCTCTGTCCTCTCACTTTATCCCTAAATAAAAGCCTCTGCGTTGCTCTCCTACCTTGAGTGTTTGTGAAGTTTTTTCTTTGACTCCACGAACAAGAACCCCAGCATCAACATGACTCTTAATTCTGCTTCAAGGCTATAGATAAACTTTTGACTCATGTATCCTTCAGATGTTTTGCAGAAATTCAGACCCCCACCAGATGAGCCACTTCCTGACAACAAGTATGTTGACCCCAGCCTGGGTGGAGCCAGAAAACTGACGGCTAAGATTCCTGAAACAGCTGCCTGTTGCCTCACCACTGACCAACCTAAGAATGTGCATGAGCTGATCACACACCTGGCAACCCTTTCCCATAATTTTGCCTTTAAAAATCCCTGCTTGTAACCCTACAGCGAGTTTAGGACCTTGGGCATTAGCTGCCCCCCTGCCCGTGTTCCCCTTGCGTGGCAACCTGCAATAAATGCCCTCTTTCTTTCACTGCATCCTGATGTCAGTTTTTGGCTTTGCTGCACGTCAGGTGAGCACATCCAGGTGTGTTTGGTTGGTAACACTAGGACCCACCCAGGACCCACACACTGATGTCTCTGCAGTTAAGATACTGCATTATGAAGGATGAACAAAATGAATTCTGCCTTCAGAATGCTTTTCTTGTTTTATCTTTGAAGCTGAGGGTGTCAAAAATTTTATTCAAATAAACTCTATGAGAGAAAGGTGACTTATTCATTCCTTTTTTCAAAACGAGAATTTGCCCACTACCTACAATGTGGGCTGCCCTGGACATTATAAAGGACCCACAGATGTGGGGAGGACGAGCCTGTTTACCCCATGGAAAGGAGGCACTCGTTCTACCCCTGAAAGCAAAAGAGGCAGGAAGTAGGTGAGTATTGATAAACTGCCCAGAGGCTGTTGAGAACCAATTTTAAAATGCATTTTGTGCTTGATGGTGAGTGAGTAGTCCATCAGAAATCATGGAAAAGGGGAGGGGGAAAAAGAAAACGTTTCATGAGTTGACTGGAGTAAACCTGATCACATGGTGTTCTTTGATGAAGATACTGTCATATTTCTAGAGTTCTTGGACGGTTACGTTTGGTTTGTGTGTGTGCTTCAGGAGTTGAGGGGATTTTTTTACACTGTGTCATCCTCGCCATCCTGGACTTTGCCTCTCCCTATTTCAGCTTCCCTATGGTGCTCACTTCAGAGGTGTCAGGCCCCAATGACTAAGCAATAAAACCAGGACAGCCTTAGCACCTTCAGAAAGAAATGAAGACCATCCGCGAGAGAATGAACAAAGATTATTTATTCCCAACTAGCAAGGAGGTTAGCCACCATCCCCTGCATTTGGCAGAGCCTCCACCATAAGCAGTGGGAAAGCTTTACAGTGGACAGAAAACAAGGCTTCAGGGATGCCCCGACTGAGGCTTTTGGCTTGGGAAGTTGGAGGCAGGCTAACTAGAAACAGGGAAACCTATGTAATCAGTTAGGGAGTTTATTTGACTCTCTCTGGTTGCTTCTAAATTGGAAGTGGGGTTGGAATTAGGGAAGCTGGCATTTGTTGCCCAAGTCCTGACGAGCTGGGGTTGACTGCTGCAGGGATTGTGGTTTGTCCTCCCAGACCGGTGGCTGCAGAGGTAACTGGGTCAGAATTCTGTTGTCACTATGGCCTGGCCATTGTCCATTGCATATCTAATCTCTCACATCCCTCCTCATCCCTCTACTGGCAGGGCTAGGATAACTATTTACAAAGCTGGTGGAGACATGGGACCCTCCCCAGCAGAGAGCTGGAAGGAGTGGCTGATAGGATAAGTCCTGGATTGGATGGCAGAAATGCACAGAGGTTTCCCAGAGGAACTAAAGCTAGCTGGGTAGAAGTGGAGCCTATATGGCTTTCTTCTTGGAGAGAATGAGGATGTCACTGTCTCGGATACCATAGCTCCCCAGAGCCACCCAGTCCTGCAGGACTTGGCCCCGGAACTCCAGTTGTTGCTGCCTTTTGAGCATCCCTTGCTTGTCTTCAATCTGCTGCTTCAAGCCCACGATGAAACTCCTGGGGTCGATGGTGTAGGCGTGGCTCCCACCATCAGGATTCTTCACAATGACCCGGATATCGGAGGAGAGGGCTTCCAGCAGATAGATGCGAGTGTTGGAGAATATCCCATAGCTGGCCAAGGAGCAGCTGCTGCTCAGGAGCTGCTGCTCACCACTGGGATCCTGGAAGGACAGATGCTGCTGTCCTGAGAAGCCCCAACTCCACCGAATCTTCTTCTTAAGCTTCTTTATGGGCTCATAGGGGTTCACTGTGAGGATCAAATCTGAGCAACCCCTCTGCTCCACTGTCACTTGGATGTCTCGTGCCCTCTGGAAGGGAGAGGAACCGGGGAGGGGTTTAGTCCACACTCCTCTGTGTGATGTGCAAAAGTGCCCTTTACCTGTTCTCATGTTTTCAGCAGCACTTAGCAAGTGCCAGCCAACATCCAGGCCCTGTGCCGGGCACTTTTCATACTCTTCTGAATGCATTTTGTTCTCCCAGCTTCCCTATGAGGTTGGTTCCTGTACTGTCCCATTGTACAGGTGAGGAAATTGTGGTTAATCAGGGCTAAGTAATTAAATAACCAACACAGAGGTGGTGAGGAGCAGAACAGATATTTGAACCAAGGTCAGTCAGACTCTGAAGACCGTTTTTCACCACCATCGGAGGCCATGCTCAAAGGCCTGAGAGTCCCAGGTGGTTGAAGCATACCCCCTGGAAGGTGCTGGGGTGGGCCTGATCTCTAGTAGATCCTTTCAAGAAGGAATATATAGGCCCAGCATTGCCTGGTTTTTCAAGATAAAGATCTTTGTAAAAAAGTTTTCAGGAAAAATCCAGAGGTGTATATTTTTCAGCCCATCCACAGGCCTTATTTGGCTGGTGGGCCCGTTTGTAATCTCTGTGCCTTATTAGAAAGCCTCTGATTCTGCTTCTCCCCTGCTCCAAGCAGGCCAGTCTTTGTTGCAGCACACACCACCAGCCCTTTTTCCCCTTATTCCTACCCAGATCGTTTGTTCTGAGTGTTTACATCCCTCCCTGGTCTTTCGGGCCCACCCCAAGCCCTAATTCTTCAAGGATTTTCCTTGGTGAGTTGAAATAACATTATTTTCCATTTCCAGAGTCCCACAAAGACCTGGGTGTGAATCCTGCCTCTGCTGCCTCTCTTAGTAGTGTGACCTTAGTTAAACAGCTTAACCTCTTTGAGCCTCAGTATCTTCATCTGTAAAATGGAGACTAAATAATGATAATAATAGTATTTTTACTTTTTCTACTTTACAGAATTGTCTCTGGGAAAGGGCTTTACAAATTGTAAAGTACAATGGGAATAAAATAGATTATTATGATGTCTGCCCATACCTTACATTTGGCAGGACACTATAATATTATTTAGCATTTTTTATTTTCTAAGTATCGTCTCTGGTAATTCTTTCTAGCAGGTTTGAGCAAGTTTGTTTCATGGACTTGCTTCCCAACAAAATCTGGGGAGCTCCTTGAGGTTGGGGCCCGTGTTAGTTCTGTGACACTGCTGTCCCCCTGCCCAACCCCCACCAGCCCCACGCCTAGTGTTGGCACGAGACAGCTGCTGAATTGACTCGTCTGGGTTCAGCTCATGCAAAGAATGATCGGGAGCATGGAACTGATTATCCAGTAGGTTATGGGAAGAAAGAAAAGAACATGAATTTGAGAATAAGGAATCCGAGGCTCAGAGAACTGAATTATTTTCCCCAAGTTCCCAGAGCTGGTGGGTGGCATTGCCGGGCCTCTACCTCTCTGACTCTAAAGCCCTGTTGGCCCCATTGACATTGAAGTAGATACTATGCACGACCTCCTTCTGAGCTTCAAGCCCCCAGCGGCCCAGAGAGTAGCCATTACCTTCACATTCCATCCGAGGACTGGGTCCTCCTGGCGATAGCAACAGTCCTGTTTCAGGCATTGGCTGGCCCTCTCTGCAACTACGTCCCATCTGTACCCTTCTGCCACATTGTGGGTGGGGTCAGCCGGATCCAGGATGATGGGCCTGCAACACAGGGAGGGGATGCCTTCTCAGCAATGATCTATTCAAGACAGAGTACATCTGCTATGTCCAGAGCCCGCAGTCATCAGTTCAGGAGGGCCCAGAAACACTGCTGGAGGGTAACAGAGTGGAGACGATTATAGCTCCAAGATTTCCTCCTGGGGAGAGTATTCCATGTTTTTGCAAGGAATCTTGGGGCCTCGCAGGGGAAGACCCCAAAAGGCATGCTGGAGAGCAGTAACCAATGCCCGCTCAGGCAGGTGGGCCTCTTAAGTCCAGATCTTTTGTGTCGTTGAGCAGGCTACATAAGTTTAAGGCTAGAGCTCGCTGCTGAATTGCTTTGGATAATAATATAACACCATCACCAATTACTGGCCAAACAATACAATATGTGAGTTAACCTATTTTAATCCTTACAACAATTCTGTAGGGTAGAGATTTTTATCATGGTTGCTGTCATCCCCATTTTCCAGATGAGGGAACCGAGGCACAGTTCTCTATATTCTCACTGCCAGCAGGTGGGATTCCTACCCACCTCTTCTGCCTCAGTAGAAGAGAAGCTGGGCTGCCTCCCAGTGTCTCTCTTCTGCATAAGTGTTGCATGAATATTTTAAAGAATATTGGGTCAAGAGGGTCCAATAGTGTCCTTGGGTTGATTGGGGTGACACATGTGTTGGATGCCAAGCCCATGATTCAGACCTGGCCCTTGTATGCAGGAGATTTTGCCTTAGAAGGGAGCTGTGATTTAATGTGACAGAATGTGGCAGCAAGCTACTGGAGTGAGCCGGACACGTTAGACTCCATGGTCACTGCTCCCAGCATCCCCGAGCCCCTGGAATAGTCAGGGAGCAGTATGAGGCTGGCCAGTGGGATGGAGTCATCCGACCCACAGTACCCACTAGGTAACCAGACATGCAGGGCCTGTGCCCAGGGAGCAGACCAGTTCCCTTAGGACTTTGGACCAGGGATGACAGGGTTCCTTTCCACCTGGGGGTAGGAGAAGAGCAAGGCGGGTGTGGAGAGAGCACCAGAGAAAGTACCAGGAAAGAGGGCATGTGGGCATGAGAGAGTGACAGAGGGGCTTCAGGTCCCAATGGCTTTCCAACTTCAATATTTGGGCATCCTTATAACAAATCCTCTTTTCATAAGGAGACTGGGTTTTTCTTCCTTGTAAAAAAAGACTTGACACTCACATAAGGGAACAATAAACATGTGTATGATATTGCTTATACTGACCTATATCTTCTAATATAGAGTTGTCTCACACTAGGTTCCCCCAGAAGAAGATCCCAAGATAAAGATTTGAGAGCAAGTGGTTTAGTCAGAAGGAGATGCTAGGAAGCACCAATGAAAGAGTGGGAAAGTGAGGTGGAGAAAGGAAGGACTCCAATATAGGGTGTGGAACAAGGTGATCCCCATGGGGTGCAACTGGAGGTTAGTCCCACTGGGGCCTCTGGGAAACATCATACTGCATGTGACCCCAAGAAAGTCCATACATCTCAGGTGGGAGGGAGCTGGGGTATTTATCCACCAGCTTCCACCAGTTATTGGGGAAGGCTGAAAACCCTAAGGCAGAGGGACCCAGGTGCTGACAGCTGGAGGCTGAGCCAGCCTTCACTGAAATGGTAAAGGCCAAGAGGTTACAGGTGGGCACTGGCAGTGTGTGCTACAATCATGAGCGTTTATCTGGCGCATACCATAGCCAGACACAGATATATGAAGATCTATCTATAGATGCTATGATATGCATACTTGTCGTGTTATGTATAGGTATCTACATAGATACTAGATTTATGTTGAACCTTGACATATGTTTTCTCTGACACTCATCAGGCTGTACTGTAGGTACCTGTTAATCCCATTTTATGGATGAGGAGCTAAGGCTTACAGAGCTGGGTCTCTAGGATCTTCTCCACTTTCCCATGATGTCTAAAAGCACTGTAATGGACTTCTGAGGGCAAGAGAATTAAGGCAGGGTGGAGTGGTGGTTTGAGAAACAAGGGGAAGGCTTATAAGCCTTAAGGTCCCTGGAAATCTTGAAAGGCAGATAACCTGGGATGTCAATCATATCAGTATGAGATTTCAGTGCAGCTTTACTACTTAGTAAAGCCCACCCATCAAACTTAATGCCACCTTTGCCTCAATTCTTTCTTTTCTCTGTGAGACATGGTAGGCAGGCAGCTGCCCAGTACCTCTTTTTTTTGAGCTGCCTTCTAACAAAGTCCTCGATGACCGGGTCCTGGAATGTGTAGTACTTGGTCCAGTAGATGCAGAGGGACGTATGTGCCTGGAGCAGTTCCAGTACAGTGGCGAGGCCTTCATCCAGCTCAAATTTCTCACTCTCCTGGGTACCCATTTCCCAGGCATAGATGGTCAATAGCTCGAGGGCATAGAGAGGGGGCAGCTGAGGCTTGGGGCTCCTGGTTTTCACATACTGTTGAAAGAGATGGAAAGTGAGAGAGAGACCCTAAAGTCCGGGGTAAGGATGGCGCTGGACCAGAAACTGGAAAATTCACATTGTTGTTTCAGCTCTGCCACCTACTGGCTGCATATTCTTAGCCAAGTCACTTTCCCCCTGGCTCTAAATGGGTTTTCACACTTGGGCTGGTAATTCTCTTTATTGTCTGAGCCAGTTTGAGTTGGTATTTTGGTTTTTCTGGTACTTGCAAAAGAAAGCATCTTAACTGATACCAGGCACTTCCTGTCATAAGAACCTCTCTACTATTAACTAGACAGTGAAAACTTCTGTCAAACATCCAGCTATTTGGTTTGTGGAAGCAAAACTGAGATCTTGTCCTGTGGCAACTATAAATGAGTATATCACATCCTACAATCAAAGGGGAAAAACCCCACTTTGACCTTGACACAAACAAAAATAGGGTCATCTTGTCTAGTTCTATTCCCTAAAACAAAGGAAACCTTGAGAATGCCCTAGATGTCACTGACTTATTAACAAAAATGACTTTATCTTGACATTTAAAAACACTTTTAATTTAATTCAAATTTCTTCCCAAGAATTTGTTTTTACATTTTGTGAATCCACACTTAACACTCGACTGAATCTTAACTAAAAAAACTTATAATTTTGTTAAGAATTTAAAAAGATTCCTACCAAAACTCCATGTTAAACAATTAAGCAAAGTCAGAATCACATTAATTCTCTACAGAAAAAAAATCAAACTAGGAATATAAGCATTCTTCAGTGAGATTAGTTAAAACTAAAAAGCCAGGAGTAACTTGGCCTGGCATGTATTAAATATCCACCAGATAAGAAAATACCTCAGTATAGTCCATGCCTTTATTGTGTCAATTAAATCATGCTATTGTAAGATTTACTTTAGCATGCTAAAAGGCCCAGCTTATTTTTTTTTACTTTGCCCATGTGCTGCTTTTCCTCCTCCAGTCCTAATCAAGTGATTTGCAACCTGGGTAATTAATTTAGCAAGCAAGCCCAGTCATAAACAACACAGTAAAAAACAGGAAGAATTCCATCTTAAGGATTAGATTGCATTTTAAAACCCAATTAGTTAAAGTAAGTTTCCTAACATACACTTTAACAAACAGTAACTCAGCCCGTCTTGGAAACAAGGCAAGCAGTCTTGATTGATTTGCTCCAAGATCAAAAAGCGGCTATCCTGGGAAAGAATTGGAGCAGTAAATTTCTTGGGTTAAACTAACTTTGCAGAATAACCCTCTGATAAGAAACTTAGTATCTGTTCAAAAATAAACATTTTGGGACCATCTAGCACGTCTGTATCCCTAGCCCTTTGTCTCTCAACCACCTATAAATCCCCTATACAACACACGACCGGAGACTCTCTTGTTCCCTCCCAGCTTAAGCCAGGAGTTCTTTCCTCCTACTTTACCTCTAAATAAAAATAAAAGCCTCTCACTTATTCTCCTACTTTGAGTGTTTGCGAAGTTCATTCTTCATCTCTGCAAACAAGAACCTCGGCATCAAGGCTATACCACACAACCTTGGTAGATTTGATAATCATGTAAGAAAATTGCCATTTTCCCACCATAAACAGAGGAACTGTCAACTTCCTAACCTTGGTAATTTTCTGATTTTATCTTAATTTTTCTTTTTTAACTGAGCCAGTCTTTCTAAAACCTGACTTTCTTACCATTAAAAAAAAAATAAGAAAAGTTTTCTTCTTCCTTCTTATTTTTGTGTTGATTCCCGAGTCTTCCTTTCATAAATTGAGATGATTCTGTTCATTGGAATATTTTGAAATCTACTTGGTACCATGCAGACATTCTGTAAAATCTAAAAAGTAGCTGCTATGGATACATTCACTCAGTAATAATCATGATACTCAGGAGCTCAATCATTTGGAGGAAGAATTGGTGCCCAGTGGAATTAAGCAAATCTTTCCTTTTACTAGTCCTTAACCAGTTAATGTTAATGTCCTGAGAACTCAGTGGAGTTGACATTAACTAGTACTAAACTGTAACTGGGGTATTACAAACACTTGTTTACTGGACTGCTGTGTGCTCCTTATTTTTCTTTTTCCTTCTCTGTTTCTCTTGCTCCTCTCTCTCCTCCTCTTTGTTCATTTTCTTCATTGTTTCACTTTACAGTTTAAAAGATTAGCATCTGCCCCCGTTCCCACCCCTCAGACCCTCTTTCCCTCTGATGAGTTTTCCTGCATCAGGCCCCTGCCTCCCCAACTCCCATCCTCTGTCTCTCCTGCCCTCCCCCATCCTGGCAGCCTGCTTACCTGCAGGTACCAGTGTTTTACCAGCCGCAAAAGGCTTTTCAGCTTGGCTGGCCGGTATCTCACGAAGTTTCTCTGCAGTTCGCTGAAGGATGGGTTGAAATTTCCACCACGACAGTAAGCTTCAATCAGACTCACATAGATTTCAGGGTCTGGCTGAGAGTTGGGAACAGAAGGCCCTGAGGTAGGAGAAATCAAAGGGACAGTGTGTGGTTGATGAAGACACCAGTTGGTAGAGTCTGCTAATTCATTGGAGCATCTCTCTAGGGAAACCTGAGACCTCCTAAGAGAATAGATTTGCCCTGCTTGACTCTCCTTCTGGAGAACCAAAAGTGGGCTTCCCATTCCTCAGGACACTCAAGGACCCTTGTCTTGTCTTGATGATGTCACCATTTCCCTTAATGTCACCCGTTCCCCTTAATGTCTGTTTTGGATCTCTTTCTCAGTGATTTGTTCCAACCTCCCAACACCTGAAGAAGAGAACCAGTTCCAGATGAGAAAGCTGCACTCTTAGAGTGCAGGTGGCTGAAGGGTGTGCTTCCAGGACACACATCACTAATGCATCCCATCACTCTTTCCTGCTCAGATGGGATCCTATTTCTGACACCTTCTCCCATAGAGCAAACAGCTGGCGGCCACTCTAGGTCCTAGGAGCTGACACATGAGATGAAACTTTGTCATCTGGGCTTGTGGCTGATACTATTCAAACACCAAGGGCTCTTTGCCTGAGGACAAACCAGAAGTGTCAGGGGAGTTAACGGTGCAGGAAGCAAGCCTCCGCCAATGGCTGATGGGAAGTTGGTGGAAAACATTCCGACATCCCACTTGGGATATGGTTGAAGTGTGCACTGTACTGTTAGACCTAGACTTCTCCAGAGGCATGAAGCCCAGTTGCTCACAGTGGTGACTTGTTTAATATTATTAACCTTAAAAATAAAGGTTATTTTCCCAGCAAAAATGGGCTTATTTGGAAACAGCAAAGAGTTGCAGTTTAGGACATACAAAGTATAGCAAAACCATAGGCAAGTCTGGAGAACAAAGGAGAGGATGGCTCTTAAATGGAGGAAAAGGGCAGGTTAGAGAGGGCTGGATAAACAAAAATTCCATTGGAATCAACCGGAGTCTAAGTTCCAAGGGTAGTGGCTTTACATTGGCTGAGTCGTGGCAGTGTTTCATGGGCTGGGCTGTTGCCAGGGGGAGGTGGAAAACTTTCTTCCTCCTGTAGGGTAGCAAAGTAACTGAAACGGTATGCACTTGGAAAGTTGGGACCCTTCCTTCCGCTGGGGTCTGCAATTGATGAGGAGGGATGGCCACAAGAGCTCCCCCTGCCAGCCACGTCAGTGAAGTTTCCATTTTTTAATAATCTCCACAAAACACGCTTTATATTGCTTCTTCCTTTCCCTCTCTCCCCTACTTCCCTCCCAGCAATCCTTGGGACTGATTATACTCAAACGCTTGTCCCAGGGTCTGCTTCTGGAAAAGCCCAAACAATGACAGGCCCCCTTGCACCCGAGGTTACTCTTGTAATTCCTTCCCGTCTGTGGGCCTGACCTTCTCTTTCAATCATATATCTACCTGTGTGATTGTTTGATCAATCTGTCTGAGCGACATCATGGCCAGAGTTGGGTCAGTCCCATGCAGTGTGGTCACCCAGGCCCCAGCACAGGACATGGGTTGAACAGGTGCATGCAGGTGTATCTTTGTGGCCATGAATGAGAGGTGAGGGAGTTCAAATCTCCCGTGAGGGCAGGTGTGTGAGTTGGATGGGCTTCCCCTCGCCTTACCTAGGGCCCTGAAGGCAGGCTTGATGGTGACGGTGATGGGTTTCACAGTCTTCCTGCTCTGGATGGTGCAGACAATAGCACTGGAGACTTCCGGGGCCACCCACATATCCTCCAGCTTGAGCAGGTCCGAACAACGCCTCAGCTTATTGAATAGCAGGTTCAGAACATCTTGGTGGTGCTTGGCCTCCTCTTTGAAGCTATGGAAACAGTTCAGGAACACCACCAGCTCCACCTCTGCAAAGCTCCTGAGAGCTGTGCCATTCCCGAAGGAGCCCACCTGCAGAACACAGAGCCCTGTCACCCTGAGGCCGCTGCCTATGCCAGGAGATCCTGTTTAATGCTCCACAGTCCTGAGGGTATGTACTACTATCCCCTCATTACAGGCAGGAAAACAGAGATGTCTAGAGGATAAGCCACTTGCTCAGGGTCACACATAGGTGGTAGAGCCTGGGCATGAGCCCAGGCAACCTGACTCCAGAGCTCAAGCTTTTTAATTGCTGCATGGCATCGCTTCTGAGACACGGTGTTCTCATCTGCAGAGTGATGCCATCTCCAAAGCAATAGTACTATCTACTCCACAGGGCTGTTTGAGGATTCCGGGGGGTCTGATAATTTCAGGACATTAAAAAGAGAGGAGCAGGATTGCCTGGTGGATAAGAGGCATGGGCTGTGGAATGGGGAAGCTTGACCTTAACCTTGACTTCTGCCCTTGTTTTTATGCTGTGTGATCATTCTGAACCTTAATGCCTTCATCAATAACATGATAGCAATGATGGTGCACAAATCACTGAGTTATTGGCAGGATTAGGTGAGATAATGTGTGTCAAAAGCTTGCTTGGTGCCTGACACACAGGAAGTAAGCAATTTATTTCTCTTCCTCTTCCTTATTTAGTTCACCTTCCCCTTCTGCTGCCTGGCTCTCAGTTTCCCCATCTGAATGGAAGGAGCATGAACCAGATGATTTTGATGAGGTCTTTTTGACATTCTGAGATTCTGGACTTGCTCTTCAGCCATGTTGCTTCTGGTATATACAAAGCCCTATGACTCTCTGGCCTTCCCTCTTTCTCATTCCAGGTTGGGAGGTGGAATTGCTAAAGGATACATCAGACCTCAGGTGAGCTACCTCTCCTGGTTGGTGGAGTCACTGAACACACTGATTATAATTCAACTGTCATGGGCTAAACACTCACTATGTCTGGCACTATGAAGACTCTCTACGAATCTACTATCTTTTCATCCTAACACCCACTGATTCAGATGGGTACTAGTATAATGGTCCCCAGTGTACTGATGGGAAAACTGAGGCAGTGGGAGAGCTAGTCAGTTTGCCATGGTCTCATAGCCAGGAGTCATAGTCATAGTCAGACAAAGGGTCAAAACACAGGTGATTTTCTTCCCCTGAACCAAGCTTGTGAGCCTGGCCCTGGTTCGGAGGAGGAGTCTGCCATCTTTTTTCTCTTCCTTTTCCATTCTTTTTCTCTATCTTCATTCAGACTCAGCATTTCTGCACCATGTGAAAGGGTTGGGGATGAAGTTCATACCCCTCTGAAGGCTATGCCTAGATGGCCCTTCCTGACTTTCTCAGTGGTTAAGACCCAGGCAGAGAGGAAAGAACATTCTAGAAGAGGCTTCATGACTTGCTTCAGTTTGAACCTATTTAAACCCAACTCATTCAAGGACAAGCATTCATTCACGTGGACCAGCCCAGCTCATGAGGTTTTTGCGTGTCAGGAAGAGAGTTTAGAGCCTGAATAAAGTGTTATTTCTCAGGGGCCCTCGCTTTTTGGGTGTCTGTTATTTCGCGGTTTCAAGGGAAGATGTGGTCGCAGAATTCTGTCTGAAGGCAAATACCATCCTGTGAGTAGCATCTTCCTGTCTTCAGACCTGTCCTGTTCCATCCTTCATTCTTAGGGCTGTCAGGGCAGGTGGCCTGGGAGGGTCTGCCTGAGTCAGCCCATCACCCCAGACCCAGAAGAAAGTTCAGGCAAGAATTTATAGCAATGATTTTGTTTCTGAGCATTTACCCATACACGAATCATTTGGCCAGTATAGTCCATTTGTTTGGTGAGGGAGAGGATGCTGATGTCACCCCAATTTCAGATGAGAAGACTGAGGGGTTTAGAGGTAAGATGGTGAAGTCTAAGGCCATACAGCTGGTAAGGGAAGAAACCGAGTCACCCCCAGGTCTGTCTGATGTCAAATGATGTCAAAATGTGTGTTTTCTCATCTGAATAATACGGTCTCAGGCTCCAGGTGCTGGGGTTGGGTTAGAGAAGGGATGGGGGTCTGAGGTTTTGAAATCCCTCCCTGAGGGGGCTACCCCTGGAGAGAGAACTAGAACACTGGGCCAGGAGTCAGCCATGTGAATTCTAGTCTTGCCTTTGCCACCAGCTGCTGTGTGAACTTGGGACATCTCTCACTTTCTCTGTGCCTCAGATTCCTTTACACTTAAATGAGGGATTGGCTGAGACTGTTGGATCCTCCAAGGCCTTTTTGATTTGACCCTCTTGAATTTTGATCCTAACTAGGACAGGAGGTGACATGAGGCAGCTGGAGGAAGGGTTTGGGGAAAAATCTCAGTGGGGGCAGTCAGGAACGCTGGCTGTGGCATCAGCTAGGTCCTGATTCAAATCCCTGTTCCACCACTAGCTGTGTGACCTTGGACATGTCACCTCACCTCTCTGAGCTTCTGTTAAAAAACATTTTATTATCAAAAATTTAGGACATTATAGAAAAGTAAAAAGGGACTATAATGAACACTCATATATCCGACCAGTTAGAGCCGACAAGTCTAACTTGCCACATTTGCTTCATCTAAACCACTTTAAAGAAAATCACTGACATCAAGGAACTTTGTCCCTAAATTCTAAAGCATTTGTATCCAAAAAAGAGAACATGTCCCCCCTGTGGGTAAAATTGCAATATTTCCAGACTCTCTCGCCTGGCCTTAGCGCATCTCCGTATCAATAGGTGTTTCCAACGGGTGGAGAGAAGTAGCCATCTTCATATCAACAGGTAATTACAAGGGCAGTGAGGGTTATCTGGATTGGAGAAGTTGGGTGGGGCCTCTTCTTCCGCAGCTGCGTTGTGAGGGACCCAGAAGAGCAGAAGTGGACTGCTTGTAAGAAATAAACAGGTTTCTTCCACTTTATTTCTCCCTCTGACTGATTTCAGTTTTAAAGGCACTTTACTCCAGAATTTCCCCCCCGGAGTTACACCCCCCATGACCACAAAACTATTTTACCTAACAAAATCAACAATGATTCCCTTATATTATGTAATATCCAGGTCATATTAAAATTTCTCCAGCTGTCCCCAAACTATATGTCTAATTCACACCACGATCCAATCCAAGACCTTGCACCACATTTGGTTATGAGTCGTAAGTCTCTGAGCTTCCATTTTGCTAATCTGTAAACTGGGAAAAGAACAGTATTTACCTCATAGTGCGTATGAATTAGAGATAAGAAATGTTAAGGGGTTAGACTAGTGCACCCAAAAAAGCAAACTATTATTATTAGCTTCCTTACTGCACTCACTCTGCTCAAGGCAGCAAGTAGGTAGGGTGTCCCCAGATGTCAGCAGCATGGGCTAAGGATAACGAGGAAAGAGGTCCCTGGCACCCTCAGGGAAAGAGGGCCCTTGTGCTGAGTTTTGCCTGGCCCTGGCCCAGGGGTGGAGGGGACCTGTCTCACCTTGACCATCTTCAGGACTCGCAAATCTTGGCCCAGCTCATGCTCCTCCTGAAAGCGTTCTTGCCTCAGGAACTGCTCCACAGTCCACACAGCCTGTAGCACCTCTTTTTTCCACTCCTGTGTGGGCTGTAGCCACTGAGTCACAAAGGAGTTCAGCCCAGAGGCAGGAGTGTAAAATAGCTCTGGAGGCATTGCCATCTCTGTGCCTAGATACCACTGTGTGCAGATAAATAACCACACACTTACTCAGCTCTGGGGACACACCCACTTCTTTAAAGGGGCTCCTCCTCGGCTGACCTCCTTTGGGATAAAGGACCAGGGTAAAAGGAAATGGCAGATGACTGGGCTGACCTGGGATCCCCCTTCTTGGACACCCCTTGCTGTTGCAGAGGCACTCAGGGACACTGGGCCGGTCTGCAAGGTCTAGGGGCACCTTAACAGGCCTGGCTTCCCACCGAACTTTCTGCTTTTGGTTTCAATTCTCAGCTTCTAGTGTTGCCTTTTTTGACGTTTGGAAACTGAAACTGACTTAAGTGTATCGCTGCAGGTTGGGCTGGATGGTATCCGGTATCTGTCAATCCAGTCATTCCACCAGGTCATTTGAAACTGAGGCAAAAAGTTATTCAAACAATAAACAGACATTACATACTAGTTCTTTTTGTTTTTGATTTTTTTTTAATTAAAGTAATATTGATATACAATCTTATGAAAGTTTCATATGAACAACATTGTGGTTTCAACATTCACCCATGTTATCAAGTCCTCACCCCCCTATTGCAGTCACTATCAGCATAGTAAGATGCTATAGTTATTACCTGTCTTCTCCGTGCTGTACTGCTTTCCCATGACCTACCTATATTGTGATTGCAAATTATAGTGCCCCTTAATCTCCTTCTCTCTCCCCACCTGTGTTCCCCACCCCCTTCTCTTTGGTAACCACTAGTCCCTTCTTGGAGTCTGTGAGTCCGCTGTTGTTTTGTTCCTTTAGATTTGCTTTGCTGTTATACTCCACAAATGAGAGAAATCATTTTGTATTTGTCTCTCTCCACCTCACTTATTTCACTGAGCATAATACCTTCTAGCTCCATCCATGTTGCTACAAATGGTAAGATTTGTTTTCTTTTTATGGCTGAATAATATTCCATTGTGTATATGTACCACATCTTCTTTATCCATTCATCTACTGATGGACACTTAGGTTGCTTCCATTTCTTGGCTATTGTAAATAGTGCTGCGATAAACATAGGGGTGCATCTGTCTTTTTGAAACTGGGATCCTACATTCTTAGGGTAAATTCCAAGGAGTGGAGTTCCTGGGTCAAATGATATTTCTATTTTGAGTTTTTTTGAGGAACCTGCATACTGCTTTCCACAATGGTTGAACTAGTTTACATTCCCACCAGCAGTGTAGGAGGGTTCCCCTTTCTCTGCATCCTCGCCAGCATTTGTTGTTCCTAGTCTTTTCTATGTTGGCCATCCTAACTGGTGTGACATGATGTCTCATTGTGGTTTTAATTTGCATTTCACTGATAATTAGCGATGTGGAGCATCTTTTCATGTGCCTGTTGGCTATCTGAATTTCTTCTTTGGAGAATTGTTCATATCCTCCACCCATTTTTTAATAGGGTTATTTGCTTTTTGGGTGTTGAGGCATGTGAATTCTTTATATATTTTGGATGTTAACCCCTTGTCGGATATGTCATTTACAAATATATTCTCCCATACAGTAGGGTGCCTTTTTGTTTTGCCAATGGTGTCCTGTGCTGTACAGAAGCTTTTTAGCATGATGTGGTCCCATTTGTTCATTTTTTTTTCCCTTGCCTGAGGAGATGCGTTCAGGAAAAAGTTGCTCATGTTTATATTCAAGAGATTTTTGCCTATATTTTCTTCTAAGAGTTTTACGGTTTCATGACTTACATTCTGATCTTTGATCCATTTTGAGTTTACTTTTGTGTATGGGGTTAGACAATAATCCAGTTTCATTCTCTTGCATGTAGCTGTCCAGTTTTGCCAACACCAGCTGTTGAAGAGGCTGTCATTTCCCCGTTGTATATCCATGGCTCCTTTATCGTATATTAATTGACCATATATGCTTGTGTTTATATCTGTGCTCTCTAGTCTGTTCCATTGGTCTATGGGTCTGTTCTTGTGCCAGTACCAAATTGTCTTGATTACTGTGGCTTTGTAGTGAGTTTGAAGTCGGGGAGTGTAATCCCCCAGCTTTATTCTTCCTTCTCAGAATTGCTTGGGCTATTCGGGGTCTTTTGTGGTTCTGATAAGGAAAATATTCAATACAGCCATCAAGGTCAGCAAACTGCTTTTTTCCTCCAGTTGGCAAAGTACTCCCAGCTCCCTCCTCAGACCTTCGGAGATTACTCCCCTTTGAGCCCGCCGGTGTAAAATAAACCTCAACACTCCAAGGCCTCCGAGTGCCGCTTGGTTCTTCCGTCAACGATCCACTCCAGGTTTTCCAGTATTTTCCGTAACAGAACCAACTAACCGTTTCCTTAAAAACACAGCCATTCCAGGTGAAAGTATCTGGAGAGCACATATTCCATCTAGGTTTGGTTAAACAATGAACAAAAAGACTTTTAACCTGAAGGCTTTAGGGGTGGGGGTCTATATACACCCTCTGTCAAAATAGTCATCAGAATGTTGCGGGTCTGTAGGTTTTCTTGGAAAGAGGGTCTACACAGAGCTTTCTTCAGGTCCCCACAGGGGTCTCTACTAGGGCGGAGCTGAAAAGTTCTGGGCCTTTCTGAGGGATTACATGCATCTTGCATGTCTCCTTATTCAGAAATGCCAGAACATGCACCCAGCCCTGGAGTTGATTCTTTAGTCAACATGGGACACGCTTCACACACGGACACATACCACTGCTCCCCAAGGAGGGAGGGGCAGCAACAGGTCCTGGCATCAAGGCTGCCCTTGGTGGCTTTCTGCCACCGTGAGCAGAAGGGCTTCTTGGTGCTCAGCTCTGACGCCAGATGCTGACACCACCAACACACAGAGAGGCCCAGGAATCAGGCCGGCCCCTAAAGCCTGTGGCCATTTGCAGTCTCAGGCTAAGGAACAGAAGTACAGAGGTGATGCAGGCTCAGCACGGATAGGGTCCCAGGTTGAGGGATGTGGGGTGACATGAAAAGGGGCATAAACACACATACACAGACATGCACACATAGTCACAGTCTCATTTGCACAGATTCCTGCATCACACAGATATACATCATATTCACAAAAACATAAATACACTGACACACAGAACCATGTACACACAACACATATACTTAGATATCTCCGGACAAATGCACAGATATTCAAAGATGCACACACAGCCATATGTTCTCTCCCACAGAGGTGCGTGCACACATGTACATATGCACACACCTATTTCAGGCATCTCGTGTCCCCAGACACCCATCACCATAAATTCTCCCCCTCTACAGTAAGTCATGGGCTATTAACTCTAAAGGCTACACTGGGCTCCCAGCTGGTCCCTGGAAGAGTGAAGGAAGGGCGAGAGGGGCAGCTGAACCTGTCTACCAGTCACCCTCCTGCATGTGTGGGGTGGCGTGTAGGGTGAGGGGACCCTGCCTGCCAGGAGAGTGCAGGTACATGCCCACAAATAGGATAACCCGCTGACCCAGGACTCTCAGGGAAGGAGTCCCTGGCTTTTGGGGGTGTCTCTGAGCACCAAGAATTTGGGGGTAGGGTGGGGGTAAGGGTGGGGGCTTTTTTCCCCCCAAGTGAATCTTTCCCCTTTCCTAAAGTCTGGTCCTTCTTCTGTGGCTCTCTCCAGCCCCACCCCACCCCCAGGACGGTGGGGTGCTGCTATGAACACTTGTGCACAAGTTTTTGTATGGACAAATATTTTTACTTAACTTAGGTATATGCCTAGGAATGTAATTGTTTGGTGCTATAGATTGACTGCTTATGTTCCCCCAAAATTCATATATTGACATCTAGTCCCCAATGTAATGGTACTTGGGGGAGAGTGTGATGGTATTTGGAGTAGGTGATAAGGTCAGGAGGATGGAGCCCTCGTGAATAGGATTAGTGTCCTTATAAAAGAGGCCCCAGAGAGCTCTCTTGCCTCTTCCACCATGAGGACACAGAAAGAAGGTAGTTGTCATGATCTTGGACTTTCCAGCCTCTACAACTGTGAAGAATAAATTTCCGTTGTTTATAAGCCATCCAGTCTATGGTACTTTGTTATAGCAGCCTGAACAGACTAAGACGTGGGTCATATGGTAATTCTATGTTTAATGTTTTGAGGAACCTCCAAATTATTTGCCATAGTGACTGCACCATTTTGCCTTCCTTCCAGCAATGTATGAAGATTTCAACTTCTCTACATTCCTGCCAAAACTTATTTTCCTTTTTTTTTCATTATAGTCATCCTAATGGGTGTGAAGTGGTATCTTATTGTGGTTTTGATTTGCATTTCCTTAATGACTAAGGATGTTAAACATTATTTCATATGCTTGTGGCCATTTGTATAACTTCTTTGGAGAAGTTCTGTTCAAGTCCTTTGCTCATTTTTAAATTGGATTGTCTTTTTTTGGTGAGTTGTATGAATTCTTTACACATTCTGGATACTAGACTCTTATTACATATATGATTTACAATTATTTTCTCCTATTCTGTGGGTTGTATGTTCCCTTTCTTGATAGGGACCTATTGGGATAGAGCATAAAAGTTTTCTCATTTTATAAAGTCCTATTTAACTACTTTTTCTTTTATTGCTTGTGCTTTTGATGTCATATCTAAGAAACCATATGCAAACGCAAGGTCATGACAGTTTGCCCCTGTATTTTCTTCTAAGGGTTTTACAGTTACAGCCTTTATATTTAGGTTTCTAATCCATTTTGAGTTAATTTGTGTATATGATATGAGGTAAGAGTCCAACTTTATTTGCGTGTGGATATCCAGTTGTCCCAGAACCATTTGTTGAGACAGTTGTGGAGAGATTCAACAATATGAGAGATTACTGTTTTCCCACTGAACGGTCTTGGCAGCCTCTTGAAGAACAGTTGGTCATAGATATCTGGGTTTATTTCTGGACAGACTCAACTTTATTCAGTTGATTTCTATAGCTATCCATATTCCAGTACCAGAATTACTGTAGGGAAGCATAAACCTTCTAATTTTGTTCTTCTTTTTCATGACTGTTTGGGGAATTTAAATATTCCATATGAATTTTAGGATCAGCTTTTCCATTTCCATAAAAATAACTGTTGGAATTTTTATGGGGATTGCATTAAATCTGTAGATAGTTTTGGGAATATTGTCATCTTAATGTTAAGTATTCCAATCTATGAACACAGGATCTCTTTCCAATGATTTGCATCTTCTTTAACTTCTTTCAGCAACATTTTGTAGTTTTCAGTGTATAAGTCTTGTGTCTCCTAAACTTATTCCTAATTATTGTTGTTGATGCTATTGTAAGTGGAATTGTTTGCTTAATTTCCTTTTCAAATTGTTCACTGTTGTTATATAGAAATACTTATTTTTGTGTGTTGATCTTGTATCCTGCAACTTTGCTAGATATAAATAATATTAGCTTCAACAGTTTGTGTCTATATATTCTTTAAGATTATCTATATATAAGTTCATGTCTCCATAAATAGAGATAGTTTACTTCTTTCTTTACAATTTGGACACCTTTTATTTCATATATATCTATGTATATATATAAAATATAATACTGCCTAATGGGTGTGGCTGGGACTTCCAGTGCAATGCTAAATGAAGTGGTAAATGTGGGCATCCTGGTCATGTTCCTAATGTTAAGGAAGAGCTTTCAATCGTTCACCATTAAGTGATTCAGCAAGCCTTTGGGCCTTGAATCTATCACCTTCTATCCTGACACCTACTTCCTTGCACACTGTACCATCTCTACACTCATCATCTCTGGCCTGGACGGCTGCAGCTGCCTTCTAAAGTGCTTCTCCACTCTCTGCCCTTGGGGTGGAAACCCATTCTGTCTGTTCTTGCACATGTCAATCCCTTCCCTCTCTCTGGGGTTCCTGCAAAGCTCCCCTCCCCGATTTGTTTTTTTCATAGCCTTTATCCCAACTTTGCTCTGTTTTTTTTTGTACTTTTATAAAGCTTAATTTATCAGTAGATTATAGATTGACTCTGCACCTACCGGTTCAACACAGCAGCTGTTTCTGTCTTTTAAGTTCCCTCCCTGTCTTTACCCCCAGGCCTCCATTGTTTTGTGCCTCATTAGCTGGTGTTCACCCAGAACTTTAAAGTCTATAAATTGCTTTCATAGTCATCACTTGAGCCTCACATTGACCTTGTGAGATAGGTGTTACAACTTAAGTGTTTTCCATTCTGCACACAAGAAAACTGAGGTCAGTGGAACAGAATAGAAAATCCAAAGATTAACCCAAACATATACAGCCAATTAATATTTGATAAAGGAGCCTTGGATATACAATGGGGAGATGACAGCCTCTTCAGCAGCTGGTGTTGGAAAAACTGGACAGCTACATGTAAGAGAATGAAACTGGACTACTGTCTAGCCCCATACACAAAGGTAAACTCAAGGTGGATCAAAGACCTGAATGTAAGTCATGAAACCATAAAACTCTTAGAAAAAAACATAGGCAAAAATCTCTTGGACATAAACCTGAGCGACTTCTTCATGAACATATCTCCCCGGGCAAGTGAAACAAAAGCAAAAATGAACAAGTGGGACTATATCAAGCTGAAAAGCTTCTGTACAGCAAAGGACACCATCAGTAGAACAAAAAGACATCCTACAGTATGGGAGGATATATTCATAAATGACGTATCTGATAAAGGGTTGACATCCAAAATATATAAAGAACTCATGCACCTTAACAAACAAAAGCAAATAATCCAATTAAGAAATGGGCAGAGGACATGAATAGACACTTCTCCAAAGAAGAAATTCAGATGGCCAACAGGCACATGAAAAGATGCTCCACATCGCTAATCATCAGAGAAATGCAGATTAAAACCACAATGAGATATCACCTCACACCAGTGAGGATGGCCAACATCCAAAACACAAACAACAACAAATGTTGGCGAGGATGTGGAGAAAAGGGAACCCTCCTACACTGCTGGTGGGAATGCAAATTAGTTCAACCATTGTGGAAAGCAGTATGGAGGTTCCTCAAAAAACTCAAAATAGAAATACCATTTGACCCAGGAACTCCACTCCTAGGAATCTACCCTAAGAATGCAGCAGCCCAATTTGAAAAAGACAGATGCACCCCTATGTTTATCGCAGCACCATTTACAATAGCCAAGAAATGGAAGCAACCTAAGTGTCCATCAGTAGATGAATGGATAAAGAAGACGTGGTACATATACACAATGGAATATTATTCAGCCATAAGAAGAAAACAAATCCTACCATTTGCAACAACATGGATGGAGCTAGAAGGTATTATGCTCAGTGAAATAAGCCAAGCCGAAAAAGACAAGTATCAAATGATTTCACTCATATGTGGAGTATAAGAACAATGAAAAAAACCTGAAGGAACAAAACAGCAGCAGACTCACAGAACCCAAGAACGGACTAACAGTTACCAAAGGGAAAGGGACTGGGGAGGAAGGGTGGAAAGGGAGGGACAAGGGGGAAAAAGGGGCATTACGATTAGCAGATGTAATGTTGGGGGGACACGGGAGGGCTGTACGACTCAGAGAAGACAAGTAGTGATTCTATAGCATCTCACTACGCTGATGGACAGTGACTGTAATGGGGTTGGTGGGGGGGACCTGATGAAGGGGGTAGTTTAATAACCATAATATTGCACATGTAATTGTAGACTAATGATACCAAAATAAATCATAAAAAAAAAGAAAGAAAACTGAGGTCAATGGGAAGGAGTAACATGCCCAAGGACTGACTGCTGGGAAGTGGTAGATCCTGGGGGCCATGAAAGGCAAGAAGAATTACACATAAAGGGCTCAGAGGTGACAACCAGTATGAGATATTTGGGGAACAGTATGTCATTCAGTAAAGACTTGAGTATCGGGGTGGCTGAGGGGAAGTGGGGTCCATTAAGGGACTGAATTTCAACTCTGTTACTTAATAGCTGTGTAACCTTGCCCATGACCCTTAATCTTCCTGAACTTCAGTTTCCTCATCTCTAAATTGGGAGCAGTAGCTTGTTGTGAAAATGAAATGGATTAACAATTGTTCTATGCCATTCCTTGCACATAGAAAATGCCGCAGAAATAACAGTCTCTAGTTTCCAGACTTCAAAATCTGATTGGCTTATGCCAGCCAGTGACTTGAGTCACCCTAGGTCAGGTACCTGCTCCAATAAGCGACAGCCAGAGGGCTGAAGTTATTTGTGTGAACATTATTAGGTTATAGCAATCAAGGCGTGTGCCCGTGATGAGGCTCTGGGGGGGAAGAGGACAGCGTTTCTTCCGGATGATCTATGGGAGCACCAGATGTCCCTGCCCAGGTCGTCCTGCTGCCTGCTCCACAGCCACTGCCCTCTGAACATCATTTCTTATCCTCCAAGCGTTAGTTTTCTCACCTGTAAAATGGGAGAGGTGTGAATTCTACTTACCTACCTTCCGGCATACTTGTGAGGCTAAAAATCAAATAATACCATGTTTAATTTATGGAGACTCTTAGTTTAAATGCCGTGTAAGTGCATAGGGTCATTAATTTACCACAGGAGAGAAAAAAAGGTTTCCTCAAGTTGCTAAAGCAGATCTTAGTAAAGGCCCTTGGGTCAGAAAGGACACTCATTCTGAGTCACTTAAGTTGATGGAAATATTTGGGAGGATTTGATTGAAAAAATGGGTGAGTCCAGTAGCATCGCGCAGCTTCTCTGGGTGGGCAGCCCAAGGGCTGTAGACTGTGTCTTGCTGTGCGGGGCTCCTTGCCCTTGTCGATGGTCTCCCTCTCTTTACTGACGTATGGGAAGGAGACTTACTTTCACTGTGCACTCTTTTCAGCAGTATGCTTTTAAAAATTATTATGAACATATGTTACCTTTTCACAAAACATAAAATAATCATGATAATAATAAAGATTTCAGGGTGGGGTCTCAGCAGGCGTCAGAAGGACGGGCCTGCTTTGTTGTGAATCTTGCCTCCCTGTGAATCAGCTCTCTCTCCAGGAGCCCTGGTTTCTCATTTTGGAGGGCGGTGCTAGGAACCAAGACCTGGGTGCCAGGGTACGGTGGTTGCTCCTGGGCTGTCGTTGCTTTTTGGCACTTTCAGCTGACAGAGGCAGGAGATGAATAACCCGGGGACCAGTCCCTCGGGTCTGGTCTATGTTAGACAGGGCCTTCTTGTCATGCCTAGGCCCCTAGGCGTGAACCTGGCTGTCTGCGTCAGCCGATCTAATCTTCTATAGCTTCACGAAGCTAAACGCCTGTTTATACTGCTGGCTCCTGTGCGAATCCATCACCACATGGATTATTCTAGTCTCCTTCCTTTTCTCACCCCTCCAGTGAGGAAACTGGTTCCACCCATCTGCCACACATTTACTTAACCCGAGTCAATCCTGTCTCCATATTCGATTTATAGAGCAAAGACGTGTGAGAACTAAGTGAAGGAATGGTAACAAGGCTTTATTTGTAAAACCTATCAAAGACAAAGAAGGGGTGCAGGAGAGAAACGGGAAGGGAAGAGGGACCCATGGGCAGGTGGGCATCTGCCTGCTCCAGGTCTGGAGGAAGTAGGCTGAGAGCCACCTTCTCCTGTTTAGTAGGCCACAGGGGTCCGCCAGCCTCAAACCAGCCGAATGTGGAGCATAAGGGCAGGGAGGGCAGTGAGAACAGACTGCTGTGTCTCTGGAGCATTGACATACTTGGCTGGGAGGAGTGGGTCCACAGGCGCAGCACCCCGGGTTCCCCGAGGGACTGATCCCAAGGCTAAGTTGATTCATGAGCATCTCCCCACATGCTCAACCAAGGACCCAGTGATGAACACACACCTGAACCTGGGGAAGCAGATCCTGGGGGTGCGCAGAGCAGGGGAACCCCTTCCATATCCAGGCCAAGCAAGGCAGAGGTTTAGGGAGACTCGTGCTCCCCTGTGGTGACTGCAGGATGAGAAGGCCGTCCTTCCTGCCCTCCAGCCAGGTCGGCATCCAGAGAAAACTAGGAAGCGGTGCTCTGACCAGGTTCCCACAGGAATGAGGCCCAGGGCAGGAGAGGCCAGGATGCCAGTATGGACACTTCCTGTCCACACTCCCTCAGAGGCCTGCAGGCTCCCGTTTCCTGGAGGAATTTAGACATCAGAGGTAAGTCTGGGGAAGCAACCCAGATGAAGCAGAAACAAGGTCCTGGGTGCAGAAACCTGAGCACTGGCTACGTCCCAAGTGAGCTTTTCTTTCAGGATAGCTCTTGCTTCCTGGACCCCAGCACTGTGGACCCGGAACCAGAGGAAAGTGAGCTGGCTGGTGGCCTAATAGTTCTGTGCCCAACGAGGCCCTGGGCAGGGGACTGGGGGCCTAGGCAAGGCTGTTCCTCGCTGTGGCCGCCACAGAGGCAGGGCAGCTGGGAGAGGAGATGAGTGTGTGTGCACCCCTGAGCACAGCCTTGCTTTCGGTGGTGCCGGGCTCCCACTGCAGTAAGGGGCTTCTGTCCCAGCAGGCCGCCAGGGGTGTGACTTAAGGTGGGGGCAGCAGTGCCACCAAGCACACGATCGTTCTAGTATGGGGCCCTGCGGTCACCATGGGTGCGCTCTGGCGAGGAGTCTCCAGGTGTCCTGACTCCATAGTGGTTACGGTGGGGTGTGGCGCTCAGGGTCCCACTCGTTTCTGCTGCGGTGCTGAGCGCTCTGAAGGTGCAGCTCAGGTGTGCGGCAGAGCTACAAAGCCGACCAAACAGAAACCATCCCATAAGCGAGAATCTCAACCCCACGGGACCCGCATCCCTGGCACTCGGGGGTGCCCCGTTCATGGTTTATTTCCTCCTGCATTGTCCCATAGGGAAGAGGGAATCTGTAGGAATGCTTATGCTGGATGGGTTCTCCGCTGTGGACAAGGACAGGCGGGGACAGCACTGCTTTGCTCTGAATTCTTATGGCAGGAGGTGGAGGGTGCCGGGCTGTGGACACAGGCGTGAGGGAAGGTGGGAGGACAGGGCAGGGGGAGGGGGCAGTGTGTGACCATCCCCGCCGAGTAGAGCCCTACCCAAGAGATCACTGAATCTCAGACAGATGATGTGACCTGCCCAGCATCACCCCGCACATAACTGGACAGGCTGTTTGACAAAGCTTTTGTCTAAGTCTCAGTGCCAGAGACGCAGTATTGTCCTGTTGCCCTAGAAGCTGCTGATTATTGAGCCTCTCCTGAGTGCTGGGCACAGCGTGAGGCTTGGGGAATGCGGAGATGAGGAAGACAGTGCCGGCCTCTCTCCTTGCTCATCTCAAACACACCGGGCACGGCACTTCCTGCTCCTCCCTCAGGGCGCCTCACGGGTCACTGGGTACGTCCTTCAGAGCTCTGCGCAAATGCCACCTCCTTAGACAGGACTCCCTGAGCATCTACATTATGTATCTGCCATCATTTAACCCTGCTTTAATGTCGTTCCCACTACTTCCGGTCACCCGATATAGCACACATTTATTGTCTGCCTCTGCTACAATAGCATAAATCCTATAATGCAGAAATTTCTTTTTCATATGGTGCCTTTTTTTCATATTTGTGTCCTGGCAATAGGGAGCATTCAATAGGAAAGAAGGAAAGTCAAAGTCATTAATATGTTTTTTGAGACCTAAGACTATGCCCAGGAGCAGAATACACTTAGCGCGGGACCTCAGCGCTCCGGCCTCCTGAAGACCATCCAGCCTCTCTCGGCCACAGAAACACAGGCGCCTTTCAGTTCTCCCACCGCATTTGCCCCAGAGTCCAGCACAGGGCCAGATGAGGCCTTGAGATGTTTTCCTCCAAGTGTGTGATCTACCAAAGCAATGGTTACCGTCTCTAGTAAAGCAGTCTTTCCCAGGGGGTTAGTTTCTCTTGATACCCACTTCCACTGAAAACCTGGCGGTACCACTCCAAGACTGGTCTCTGAGATCACATGCTTCTAGATTCTACTGAGAGTGTCCCTGCCGTGAGGTCTGTGCCCAGGTTACCCCACTCAACGAGCAAGCCCCAGGGAAGGGAGAGATTCCAGGTGAAGAAACAGCAATTCTGTCTCCATTCCACCCAACTGGAAGGTTCTGAAATAAACTTCAGGTGCTAAGCTGCAAGCATTGAATGCATTTTCATTATAGACAGTGCATAAGTACATTACCAAGGAGACTGGAAAGTATAAAAGGAGAAATGATGTCTCCATAAGCTTATAATTTAACCACATTTAGATGTAATATCACCATTAATTTGATCATTTTTGTGATTCATAATCTAACTTCTTTTCTTAAGATCTCTTCCCTCATTCCCTTCTAACCAGACTTTAGGATTACTAAAATATAAGAGACCATGAGTGAAAAATAGGCACACTTCTAGCATTCTGACAGAGACACATGCCATGTGCACCAAGAGACATAACAAAAATGCTCAAGGCAGCAGAACTACAAAAACCCCAAGTGCCCATCATTCCACAAATTGAAATATATTCCTACAGTGGAACATCATACAGCAAAAAAAAAAAAAAAAAAA
>JAVSCE010014898.1:0-105045 GCA_032199065.1 Smutsia gigantea
GTGTCGCTTTTTTCTTTTGCTTCTCTGCACACAGACGTGCTTTCTGCTTATGAATAGAGGAGAACTGTCTTCATAAATTACACCACACCTTCCCTGCCTTCACGCAATTTCCCCAGACTTCAAAATTTCACAAACCAGACAGATCAAGACGCACCGACTTCAACTCGGTGTCCCTGATGGATTCCGAGGCTACAGACAAATGCTGATTTAGTGGCTGTCTGCTAGGTAACAGTGCTTCTTTGATGCCACACACAGCGCTCCTGTCCTTCCCTGTCTCCTGTGCCAGTGTGTACACACACATGCCTACAGAGTCTGGTCACCAAGGGCTATGGGTGGTTCCCGAAGGAAAGAGATTTTTAAATATTGACAGTGACACGTTCTAGAGATTGGGAGAGATGGGGCAGGAGAGCTAAGTCGTGGGCATTGAGAGCACAGAGTATCTCACAGGTTGGGGAGACCCTGTTGACTACCAAGTCCATCTCCATTTGTTTACAGCAGAGGAAACTAAGACCCAGAAGCAGGAAATGATTTGCTGAAGGTCACAAAGCCAGTCTGAGGCAAGTGAGAGCCAGAACCTGGGTCTACTATCATTTGGGAAGACTTCTTACTCTTATTCAAGCCACCTCTAGACTAGAAAATCAGAAAATATAATGACGTTCTAATGCATAACCTGCATTACGTGAGCACTTCACATATATATTAGTGCCTAGGGGATGAGATGCGATATGGTGTGGAAGTGGAGTGCTGGTGGTGGTGAATAGGTAAGGGGATGACACAGTTTAATAGACTGACACATTCTGAAATACTGGCACAGTTTCATTTTGCCTCAAGGGTTGCATAAGGGATCAAGATAAAACTCTAAATTAAAACAAAACTGGGTAATTCAAGTCAATGGAGGCCATCTTTTCCTTGTGCTTTAAAGATATACAGATATGAAAGGTATATTTTATATGTACTTAATATACTCTTACATTAAGTAATATATTAAAGATATTATATATGTAGCATGTATTAAAATTAAATGAGACTAATTTTAATGTATGGCCAATGGTGTTCACTGTGCCTACCCACTACACAGAACACCTTTGGATATACTCAAACCCAGTTAATACACCATGTGGCCCATCTACTATCTTTCCCAGCCACAATTTCACCAAGAATCTTTTATGACCTTGATGTATATATGACTAAAGAAAGGTCTATTACCAATAATGCTTCCCTAGTCTGCATACTGTGAAGGCGGGTCTCTAATTTAAGTCTGTATTCTGTGACCAGCTTTCCTTCCTCTCCCTCCTGGAACATTATCACTCAGGAATAACCACGGCCACGTCCCTGATGCCTTGGTACTCTTGATTCTCTGCCTCTTGTTTGATGCCACCTCTTCAGTCACTGTCTATTGTACGTGGCTCTACCTTTTTCACAGCCACAGATTTGGTGGAGATTCCCTTACCTCTTCCATAAACGGTTATTGCAAAAGCCTTGTAAATATTCCCATTTCTCTGGTAAGGCATCAAATTACTATCCTAAAGCACAACTCCAGATACCATGAAGTTGCTCAGAAGTCTTCCATGGCTTCCTGTGGCTAACTGAGTCAAGTCTAAACTTCTAGGCATGACCTTCCTTCCACGTTCTCCAAAAGATGGCTCGGTCTGCCTTACTACCTTCGATCCAGTCCTCCAGGCAACCCTCGGTGTTCCCTTCGTGTATTTTTGTGCCTACTGACCTGAGTGCCTGGAACATCCTCCTCGCACATTCTTATCCCAGCCCAGTCACCATGCCCACTGGCCAATTTCTATCTATTCTTCAAAGCCCAACTCTACAGCCCCATATTCAACAAATCCTGCCCCAAATCTCTGTTATAATTTAGTCTCTTCTCTCCTGTGCCTCTATAGCACTTTGTTAGTATCTCTAATGAAAGCTCCTAATACATTGTTATTTATCTTTTTTTCTCCAACTACAAATTCCTTGAGGGCAGTGATACCTCCTACATGTCTCAACAAGGCACCAGTACAGAGCCTTCTGCCATATAAGCTCTCAATAAATGTGTTGAAATGAATTAGAATGTATTTCTATATTCGTTTGTGCTTTAATTTTGCAACCTGACATTGCTCTTTTGCATAGTTTCAAGCTGTTCTTTAGGCATATACTTACTTACACCTTCCCTGCCTTGCCCCTCCAACTGCCCCCACCACTGATACTGCTTGTGGTTGCTTCATTTAGCTTGCCAGCAACTGCCTTCCCTTGTATTTTGGCAAGTTTTTTTTCCTTCACATTTACTAGACTCAATCTATGTCATATCAGCACAGTATCTGTCTTAGTCTGTTTGGCCAGTGAAAACAGAAACACCACAGACTGGGTGGCTCATGAACCATGAAGTGTATCTTTGGTCTGGAGGCTAGGAGCCTGAGATCAGGGTGCCAGTATGTGGAGGGCCCTCTTCCAGGGTGCAGACTTCTCACTGTGTCCTCACAAGGGGCAAAGGAGCTTTCTCAGCCTTTTTTTTTTTAAGTAAGGGCGCTGATCTCATTCATGAGGGCTCAGCCCTCATGACCCAGTCACTTCCAAAGGCCTATTCCCTAATGCCATCACATTTGGTGATTAGGTTTCAACACATGAGTTTGGGTGGTGGTGGGACACAAACATTCAGTCTACAGCAATATGTAAAGGTTTACCAGGGCACCTAGAGTGCTGAATGACAGGAGTCTGTACTCCCTTACTTCCTGGCTGTGTGACTTTAAACAGGGTATTTAGCTGCTCTGAGCCTTGGTCGCTGGACCTGAGAAAGGGATCTTGAGTCCTCACTTCTGTGAAGACTACTGAAACAGAAATACAGGTAAATCACACCTGGCCTAGAGAAGGCATTCAATAAATAGTAGGTGGTCTATTTTAGACCTGGCGAAGCTAAGCTGGCTGAGGAAGAAAGCACCTTGTTGCTGGAAGTTTGTGCCAGCTGCCCCACCAGCGAGCCCTCACGCTCGTCTCCGAAGCCCGCTTCCTCCGTGGAGACTCCTCTGGCTTCTCCCTGCACGCTGGGGTCTGAATCCTTCACTTGGATGCCATTACTTTTCTGTCTTCACATGTACAACATGGTGGAACGCTCAGCACGTATCACTGTTTACTTTAAGAGCACAGAACAGATCAGACTCGATTTCTGCCTTGTCCCAGCACACAAGAGACATAATATCAGGGAATTACTGTTCATTAAGGTTGACTTGCACAATTTAGGAGTTGGCCCAATCCTCAGACTTTGTTATTAATGACATTGTCCTATAATCTATGTTAAATATAGATCATGATTGATGCTGATGAATGAGTTGTGTGTCACATTTGTGTTCGTTCAATTACAATCATAAATTAAAATGTTCTCCACCCCTACTGTATAGAT
Organism: Smutsia gigantea; assembly: GCA_032199065.1. NCBI lineage: Eukaryota > Metazoa > Chordata > Mammalia > Pholidota > Manidae > Smutsia > Smutsia gigantea. Next base: position 3,386 of record JAVSCE010014898.1, read on the forward strand.
TTAGTTTAGGATTTCATTATGATGACATAATACTCCCTCAGTTTTCATAAAGACATGCTGGCTTTTTTATTTTGTTTTCTATTTCCAGATTTAGCTGTACATTATTGGCAACATATGCTGCCCAGATTCCAGAATTTGGTAATATATTATATTTATACTATCTTTGAAAATTCTTTTCAGGGCATAAGATTTTCTAGCCTATGTTGTTATATGTGTTCAATCTTTGATTTTTCTACCATATTATGTAGACTGAGCAAAATGACCCGTAGGCTCATGAATGTACACCTGTGATAAGTCTCTGAAACAGCAGCATCAGCACAAGGTACGCTGATGAATTAGTTATAAAACTTTCTACAGTACTTGTATAATGTTTGTTAAGAAGTTTCCTCCTCAAGAGTCATGCTGTGGCCTTATTCTGGTGCACAAAACTAAGGTAGTCCTAATTTTTCACTGGGGTAGTAGCAATGGTATTGGACTCTTTATTTTTTTTTTTCAGGGTTGGGGGAAGGATTCTGGAAGCAGAAAGAATAATGATAAAAATGATCAGAGAACAACTAGGGCATGTGCACGTGTGTGAACATACGTGCATGTATGTGTGTAAGCCTGTGTTATGTGCATGTTTGTACGGGTCGAGAATTGATATATGCTAACCCTCACTGGGGGCAAGACCTGGAGGGATGACCAACCTCTGGGCCCTTTGCTCTAATATGCCCTCATATCTCAGTATGGCTATATACAACTGAATGAATTACACAATCCTTCCTTCCTTCACATTAGAAACCTTTAACACAAGAACACAGAAGTATTATAACATCAAGAAGAACACAACCCAGATGATTTCTTTGTATTCTTTAATAGCCATGCTAGGAGAATCAGGAGTCCATGCCCACTTATTGTGGGCTGATGAATGCAGGGTTGCAGTCTTTCTATTTCCCACCCTCTGTCCTGCTACGAACATGCTGTGGCCTGAAACCGCTGTGATCGATCTGGACATGACACAACCTAGCAGAATCAGGCCAGCTAGCTCATCTGGGGGCCACCACCACTTTATGACCATGGCATGAGGCCACTGCGCGCTCCTTTTGTTTTAGGTTGTAACTTACTTAAATCACTCATCAGAAATGATTTAAATCAGACTTCAAGGAGATACGACTTCACTGCTTTTCCACGACTTTTTTTTCTTACCAAGGTATGCCCCTGTTGTACGCACTCTTAATACTAATTACAAACAACTCAAGTTTATAATTTCCTCAGGTAAAAAAGGTAAATATCACATATGTAAACTATGTAGAAACATTAGTTGGGGCAGTTACACTGAAAAGTGAATCATGATCTGGTAATTTTATTCCTCAAAGCTAAATAAAGCAGGTTATCCGTGAAGTTACAGAGAGACAAAACATTTTCAGTTGGACAGGTTAATTTGGGCAACATTTTCTGCTCTGTTGTGTTAGAATAACAACCATCATAACTTAAAACTACAAGTATCAAATTTTTGCCAAGATAAAATGTTTATATAAATGTTTTTATATTTTGATCTTTTTCTTCAACAAAACATATATAATTTTTAAACAAAAACTTAAGATCAAAATTAATTTTCTTCATACGTGTGAAAAAGGGTGCTGACAAAAATAAAAAAAGAATGTTTCACTTAAATAAAAAGATTCTTCCAAAATGAAAAACTTACAATATAGGGTTGTCCTGAATAGCACTTTGCCCCTCCAATCAATCATATAACATTAGAGAGTTGAACGCTTATTCTGTAATAGAAAATAAAAAGTGTATAATCTTTATGGCATATGGAGGTAAACGAAGACATTGTAGGAGCCAGGCATGACTGACAGGAAAAGAATAAAGAGGAGGCATAGCTGATGGGGCCTGGAGGTGGGCTCCAGAGAGGTCACAAATTGCCAGGGGGTTGAGAAGTAAAACGTCCATGCTTTGAGAACAGAGAAAAAAAGGAGTAGAGAAGAAACAAACTGAGCATGAGAGAAGACTAAGAAGCCAGTGTGATTTAAGCCCTGCAGTGGGAGGTGGGCTATAGGAATAGGCAGAAAGGATGGTCAACGGCAGAAAGGATAAGCTCAATGCAGCGTTCTGGGAAATTTAGGGAATGGCTAGCTCGGGATCTGAGTGATTATGTAGTGCATTGTATCATTCTGGCTAAAACCCAAGTAGATAGAACCAGGACCAAGAGTGGATGTGTGTTGAGTTAGATTCAATACCTACACTGAAAGCATGTGATTTCCTTGTCTAGAGTATGTACAATAGAGATCTTGCAATAGCAGATTTTATATGCTTAACAGCTACCTTTGTGCTGATTACCCACAATCTGTTCATACTCCACATACACACAAAAGTCTGGAATACAACGCGGTTCTGTAAGAAGAGGTTGCAGGACCAAAGGCAAAATTGTAAAGAGAAGGCGCCCCCATACCAAGCCCTTGGAAATGGTGATGGCACTCTCCAGGAGTCCTGGCCTGAGGTCTGCTCTGGGCAGCTTCTGCCCCCTAGGCTTCCCGTTTTCCTTCATGTTTACTCGGGCTATTAAGGCGAGAGGAACTTCCTTGCTTTTTATTATTATTTTTATTTATTTATTTTATGGAATTTATCATTGATATACAATCTTATTTCAAGTATACAACACAGTGGTTGAACGTCCCTGCCTTTTAAATTTTAGTTCATCATTTTAATTTCTGATTAATTCCAAAGCAAATAACTCTTCCTATTCCTAGATGTTTAAATAATTCCAGCAATACACTGATGTGATGTTGTCTGAAACCTTGTTTAGAAATGCTTTTTCAAGATTTACCATAAGCCCTGAAGTTTAGGGATTGAAGATTGCTGGATGCCAATTCCTCTTTTTTAATAGCCAAACATTTATTCTTCATACTAAAACCAAATCACAAACAAGACAGCATATTCCACACAACACTCTTTGAGATGTAATTTAAAGTCAAACCTTTAATTGCATGGAGATATCTCAATGTTAACAAATCATTGTTAACTTTAAACTAACTTGAAACTTGGTTTCACTGAGTTTAGACCACCTGATATTAGATAGATAGCTAACAAGTGTTTGTCCGAGGTGTATTTTCCACCACAGTTAATAAAACTAAACCACAGTTTTTATCTAAATTGTTGAAGTGTATTAATTCCTACAGATCCTAATTTTACCAGCCAAGTGTCATCTACCCATCCATGTACATCACACCAAAGCTTTTATGCAGGCAGTGGTTTTTAATAAGCCACTGAATGAACAAACAAAACAAGTAGAAGGTGTTGCTTGGGAACTAATCGCGGTAATAAGAAGCCAGTGGATTGCTCCTTAATAAGTGTATGCACCGCACATCTCCTCAGTCCTGATTAACTACCTTCTATTTTAGCACCAGACATCTTCTAATGAGAAAATGTTAAGTTTCCCCAAATGGTATGATGGTAGAATCAGAATGGAAAATACCAGTAAACCTTGTAAGCACTATACCTCCAAAATGTGAGCTTGGGAATGGTTTCATCTTTGTTAGTTTCATATTGATTCTTTTGAATTAATCATTCAATACAAATAATACTGAAAACTTACTATGGGCAAGGTGACATAAAGTCTTATATTCAGAAGCTAAAGATAATATATGCATCACATTCGTATTAAAAGGTGAATTTTAAAGGTGAGATGGAGTTTATTAATTTTCTAGATAAACCATCTAGGCTGATTCTTTCAGACTCAGGGAACATGGGTTTGGGCAAATCTTCATGGTTAACATGAGGGGTCTATGGCTAGAATCAAGTACTTCTTAATCTGTGTAATGAGCCTGACAATGTGAATAATCTCAGTGAAATAATTTTTTCAAAACTAATTATACAGGTATGTACAAAAACACAAAGGAAATCCCTGAGTAGTCAAGAAATAACTATACCAAACAAATAACTGCTAATTATTGGAATAATACAATGACTAATCACAGATTTTCGAAAGTGTAAGTTTCCATGCTGAATACAATTTATGTCCAGTAGAATAATTAGTGCATTTCTTAGTAAAAGTCAAAATGAAAGCCTTCTAAATAGCTCAGTTGACATCCCTGGTTTTATTTAAGTAAATAAATTGTTATTAAGTAGTAAGGTAAGAACTAAAGCAGATGAATAAAACATGCTTCCTGCCCTCAGGGAGCTTGTCAGTTCATTGAGGGTCAAGAAATACAATATTTTTTAAACTAGTATCAACTCTTACTGATGCTTCAAAAGGAAAACAAAAATAGCACCTGAACTACTTCTCCAAGCAGAGGAAGCTACACACGCACACACGCACATACACACGCATGACACACACATGGGCACACACACACACATCCTTCACAAAAGCAAAGTTTGCAACATGCTATAATTAAGCTTACATCCTCACAGTAAAAACAAGAAATTTTATTCTAAATATAGAGGAAGACTCTTCACATTGTGCAATCTCTTTGTTGTTTTTTAGCTTTAGTCATTGATACGTCAGTGGCTCCTTTGCATAAAAGAATCACTGTTTCTGAAAATAAGCATATAGTAGATGTGAAAATTGTTTGGAACAGAGATTTTCTTAACATCTCTGCCTTGTCCTTCTGTAGCTCTAAACCACTATTTCAATGGCATTTTCCTTCTTACTTTCAAGGTAGTGAAATGCTGTTTGCTAAATGGACATGGAGAGCTATCTTTACCCCAATTCCTAGGCCTCAGAGCTCTGTAAGGGCTGTCCCCAAATCTCCAGAGATGAAACTTGTCAGTGGCAGAGAATCTACATACATAGTTTGGCCATCAGGAGCCTGGTATAGTCCTGTTCAGTAGAACATTAACAATACTGGTGGGAAAATGACACCTTCTAACATGCCACATTGGACTCAGTGCTATTTAATAGAAGAACTACGGTCCCAAGAGCAGTTCAACCAACACCTTGCAAAACACCTCCAAGCCCCTAGCAGAAGGTAGCGCTGGTTTTAATTTAAGGGACTTAAAGAACATGGGAGGGAATGATAAAGTGTTTGGGCTCTTTTTCCTGCTACCTAGAATCCAGTTACCTGTTGTGAACCTGCAGCAAGTTAACCTCTCCACACCTCAGGTCCTTCGAATGGAAACAGTGATGATAATGGTACCTACAATGATGTATCTACAAGGGCATCATTGTAAAGATTACAAACGATGATATATGTAAAGCATTTAATATGTTACCTGGCACACAGATCTCAATAAAGGATAACCCATATTATTTTTTAGAGTTTTTAGGACGATAAATGCTACTGCTCTATACCAAAAAGTAAACCATGGAAGTATACAAAACAATAAACCTATATAGAGAAACGCAACAATTTACAAAGCCAAATTAGATGTATAGGAAGAGAACACATTCCTAAAAACTCCTACTCTTCCCCTACACTTCTTCTTGCCATTGAGGGGACAGGGCTTAAGGGAAAATATTTTGGCTTTCAAGTAACTGCTTCAAAAAGGAATAAAAACTACATTTAACTGCTTCTCGAGCAATTAGACCATGGCCATTGTTGCATCTGCTATTTGCTCATCAGGAAACTGCTTCCATATAACATTCATAGGTGTATTAGCTCATTATTAATACATTCTCCATGACATTATTAACTATAGTGCAATATTCCGTACAAGGAGGTTCTTCTTGGTTTCCGTTCATCTAGGAGGATTATGAACAGAATTCCCCAAAGGACAACACAATAGAGTGGTCTCCAATATGGACTAAATTACAGCAAAGTTCCAATGTATGATCCAGTTCTAAAAACTCTCCTTCCACGATCTCAATTCTCTACTCAGACTCTATCTCTTCATATTCCCAGGAAGTAATCATTATAATAGCAAACATTTATGTGGCACTAACATATACAGACTCTTACATACGTTAATATATTTAATCCTTCCAAAAGCCCTGTGATGTACAAACTATTATTGTCATTCCCACTGTACATGTGAGGAAACTGAGGCACAGGTAGGTCAAACAATACACCAGTAGTGCCAGAGCAGCAACAGGCAGGCGGTTTCCCCCTACAACTCACACTCCCCTCTGTCTATGCAGCCTCTGGGCCTTACTGACATGCTTCTCCAAGTAGAGAGGTGGTAGAAATGAACTACTCTTAGGCTCTTGATTTAACCCAAACAGAGTACCAGGCCGTGAACTGCTGCTCTTTCAGTGCCCTGCGCTAGCCCACGTGTTCTGACCTCATGGGAAAAAGGCTTATTTCCAATGAATGCCTGTGAGATCAGAGATTACACCAAGTACACGTCCCAAGGAAACTGAGACAGCTTGGCTGTACCGTATCTTTTACTCTAAAGAAGTTTCTGTCATTTGACCTATGGGCACCTGAATGTAACATCCTATTTACAATGTACCAATTCGTCTTGGGATGGCTAATTTTCTGTTTCACCCTGGCTAAGCTGTGGTGCCCAGCTGTTTGGTCAAACACCAGTCTAGAATGTTGCTGTGAAGTTTATTTTTATAGATGCAATTACATTTACATCAGTAGACTTTGAGTACAGCAGATTACCCTCTTTAATGTGAGTGGGCCTCATCTAACCATTGGAAGGGCTTAAGAGTAAAGGCCGAGGCTTTCTGAAGGAGCAATTCTGCCTTAAGACGACAACACAGAAACCCTGCCTGAGCTTCCAGCCTGCAGATTTTGGACTCAAGCCTGCAACATCAACTCTTACCTCCTGAATTTCCAGCCTGCTGGCCTGCTTTACAAATTCTGGACTTGCTAGCCCCCACAATCGTGTAAAACAGTTTCTTAAAATAAACCAATCTCTCTCTCTCACTATATATATATAAAATATATGCACATATTATGTATACACACACATGCACAGCTCCATAGGATATATATGGAGATATATGATATATATATTTAGAATATATGTACCCTATTGGTATACATAGCAATTATATATACGTATCTCCTATTGATTCTTTTTCTCTGGAGGACTGACTAATCCACCCCAGACCCCCACCTCTGTCACCTTTCATGTAGGAGGCTCTCAGCAGAGACAGGAACTGTTTGTAGGTCTGGCTCCATCCTGACTTCCCACTGTAGTTCTTGTAACAGAAGATGAAGTTGTGTACCTCATCTACTAGCACAAAGACGAGCAAACTTTCTGAAAATGGGTAACACACTCTCCCTGCTTCGGCTGTGGTAGACTCCTCTCCACATGCCCTCTGTGACTGGTTGTGGCTTGACAGGCTGCAGAGACATACACCATAGTGTGTGGAAGTCCCCAAACAGGCCACAAAGACCCCCTGCCACCCAGCTCAGCCGCCAGCCAAGTCTGGCCCTATGGGAATGGCAGCACCTGCCATCAAGGCTCTCCTGTTACTCTGGGCCAGCCTGAGGGACCTGCAGAGACAATTTGGCTGACAATGGTTTTTTGGTCACCATTTCCTCCCTAGATGGGGGAGGACTACCTCATGGCCTTACTGGCTCTCAACTTCTATCTGTACGTGGGTTTGCTTGTTATCATCTCACTTTGCTTGCTGGCCATCCTCCCATTTTAGCTGTTCAGATTCCTCTTCTATTCCAGCTCCCAAAGAAAGGACCCGTAGAAAACCAATATTTATTTCCTTAAGAAAAGATCTTGACTAGCTGAGCTTCCTTCTATTATTCCCTCCTTCTTTTGTCCTCCTGAGCCCACCCAAACCACACAGTCCTGTACTTTGCAAGGAGCCTGTGCTGGGAGCTGTCACACCAAGAAAATCCACCCTTGCCCAAAGCTGTTTTCCTTGTGGCTTCTTCAGTAGCAGGCATGCCGCCTTCAGTGTTTACAGTCAGCAATTTTGAATGTGCTGACATGGAGAAGAGTGACCACAGAGTCCACCCAAACCAGCAAGAAAGAGAAAACAGATGCGGAAATGCCAAGGTGGTGCCAGGCATCTCTCCTCCCCGGCTGCCCCGAGGTCCATCAGTGAGGCCACGGGCTGGCTCGCAGAGGCCCAGATGGTAGGGAATGGACGCAGCTCACCTCCTGCTTTCCTTGCCATTGGAGCTTCATCCCAATGTTTCTGTTCTGGGGGCTAACACACAGAGCTGGGGAGGAGGGAGCCAGTCCCTCTGTAACACTGGGTCTCCCTCCCTGCAGTTGACTTGTACTGAGAGGAGGGAACACAGGGTCAGGCTGCCATGTTCCCAGCAGCTTTATGAACTTCTCCCTCTCCAACACTGAATGTGCAGAAGTTCTTTATATTGCTGATTTGTTTTTGTTCACTTTTTTTTTCCTCTGGCACCAAAGGAAAGTTTTGTAAGCAAAAAGGGTGCTTTTTTTTTATGGGGTTCTAGCATGAAAGAGAGAGAGAGAATTAGAGAGGGAGAGAGAGAGAATGACCAGTAAATTGAAAAGGACTGTTATAATATTGCGATAATGTTTTATGGGTTGACCTGGGTTTGGGAATCCCTCTCTTCTTGGCTCTACCTGGGTTAGATAATAGGGAAGTCATTTAGTGCATGGAGGTCAAATAAATGAAGTCAACAGGTTAAGAAGTGGGTCTCCCTGTCCACAGATACATGCAATGGGGCATTTCTCGGATCTGGGCTCACACACTAGCAGGGGCAAAAGCTGAGCTTGATGCTTGACCTCCTGTTAAAAACTGTGGTTCTCAAACTCTCAGAGGCCACATCTGTGCTAAAAAATCCCTACCAAAACCCCATATGGTACTTCCATGTACCAAGAGGTGGAAAAAATTTTTTTCCACTTACTGTAATTAAAAGAAAATCAGGTAGAACTAGCAGAAAGAGAAATCAGGAAAACAATTCCATTCACAATTGCATCAAAAAGGATAAAATACCTAGGAATAAACCTAACCAAGGAAGTGAAAGACCTATACTCTGAAAACTACAAGACACTCATGAGAGAAATTAAAGAAGATACCAAAAAATGTAAACACATCCTGTGCTCATGGATAGGAAGAATTAATATTGTCAAAACAGCCATCCTGCCTAAAGCAATCTACAGATTCAATGCAATCCCTATCAAAATACCTACCAACAGCATTCTTCAACAAACTAGAGCAAATAGTTCTAAAATTCATATGGAACCACAAAAGAGCCCGAATAGCCAAAGCAATCCTGAGAAGCAAGAATAATGCTGGGGGGATTAAGCTCCCCAACTTCAAGTTCTACTACAAAGCCACAGTAATCAAGACAATTTGGTACTGGCACAAGAACAGACTCATAGACCAATGGAACAGACTAGAGAGCCCAGATATAAACCCAAGCATATATGGTCAATTAATATATGATAAAGAAGCCATGGATATACAATGGGGAAATGACAGCCTCTTCAACAGCTGGTGTTAGCAAAACTGGAAAGCTACAGGCAAGAAAATGAAACTGGATTATTGTCTAACCCCACACACAAAAGTAAACTCAAAATGGATCAAAGACCTGAATGTAAGTCATGAAACCATAAAACTCTTGGAAGAAAACATAGGCAGAAATCTCTTGAACATAAACATGAGCAACTTTTTCCTGAACGCATCTTCTTGGGCAAGGAAAACAAAATAAAAAATGAACAAATGGGACTACATCAAGCTAAAAAGCTTCTGTACACCAAAGGACACCATCAGCAGAACAAAAAGGCATCCTACAGTATGGGAGAATATATTTGTAAATGGCATATCCGACAAGGGGTTAACATCCAAAATATATAAAGAACTCATACGCCTCAACACCCAAAAAGCAAATAACCCTATTAAAAAATGGGCGGAGGAGACTTCCGGGAAGATGGCGGTGTGAGCAGGGCGGCAGAAATCTCCTCCCAACACTATATTTATCTACAAAAACACAGAAAATACATCTATTCCTAAAAGAGAGACGAGAATACACAGGAAAGCGCACAGCGTGCAGCTACACCCGAGAGGACTCGGCACCCCAAGAGGCGGGTAAGATACGGAGCCGCGACCCGGCGGGACCCGAGCCCTCCCCCACCCCAGCGCACCGGCGGGAGGAGAGGATTCAGAGCCGGGAGGGAGTGGAAGCACACCCCGCGAAGTAGCCAGCCCCGGTGATCTGCGCGGGGAGCGCTGACCCACATTGCGCAGTGCAGCGGAGATTGGAGAGACAGAGGGGCAGGATCTGAGCGGGGAACGCGCCAGGGTGCTTGCAGCCGGCTCCGGGAAGGAAAAAAAAAGTGCGTGCTTTCCTCAGCGGTCTTAAAGAGACAGGAGCCCAGCGGAGGAGCTGGATCGCCCCAGCACACTCAGCCCAGCAGGCTGGGAGTCCGGGGGAGTTTCAGACGCCTTAGCTGGCGACTGAGGAAGCGTAGCCATACTTAACACTTCTCACTGAGATCAACAGCCTCCTATTCGTTCGCACCCCTGCCAGAGCGATAAAGGGCCCTGCGGAGCGGCACGGTCACAGCTGTGGAATAGTGGGGCAATAGCGCCACCTAGAGCATTCCCACAGAATCTACGTCCGGTGGGCATTTTTTTGTTTTTTTGTTTTGTTTTGTTTTTTGTTTTGTTTTTTGTTTTTTTTTGTTTTTTCTTTTCTTTCTTTTTTCTTCTTTTCTTTCTTTCTTTTTTTCTTTTTTTTCTCTTTTTTTTTCTTCTCTTTTTAAAGTCTTAAAGAGCCCAGCTGACATACGTGGCAACTATCAGTGACCAAATTATACAGCCATGAAAAGACAGAGGAATATGGTTCAGACCAAAATCAACCAGACAACCCCAGAGAGGGAGTCTGAAGGGATGGAAATGCACAGCCTCCCTGAAAAAGAATTTAGAATAAAAGTCATAACCATGCTGATGGACCTACAGAGAAATGTGCAAGAGCTGAGGGAGGAAGTGAGGGAACTGAAGAAAGACAATACAGAAATCAGACAAGCGATCGACGGGCTTAACAGCAGAATGGATGAGATGCGAGAGACTGTTAATGGAATAGAAAACAGAGAACAGGAGTACAGAGCAGCTGAGGCAGAGAGAGATAAAAGGATTTCTAGGAATGAAAGAATATTAAGAGAACTGTGTGACCAATCCAAACGGAACAATATTCGCATTATAGGAGTACCAGAGGAAGAAGAGAGAGAAAAAGGGATAGAAAGTGTCTTTGAAGAAATAATTGCTGAAAACTTTCCCTCACTGGGGAAGGAAGTAGTCTCGCAGTCCACCGAAGCTCATAGATCTCCCAACACAAGGGACCCAAGGAAGACAACACCAAGACACATAATAATTAAGATGGCACAGATCAAAGATAAAGACAGAGTATTAAAGGCAGCTAGAGAGAAAAAAAAGATCACCTACAAAGGAAAACCCATCAGACTATCATCAGACTTCTCAACAGAAACCTTACAGGCCAGAAGAGAATGGCATGATATATTTAACGTTATGAAACAGAAGGGCCTCGAACCAAGAATATTGTATCCAGCACGATTATCATTTAAATATGATGGAGGGATTAAACAATTTCCAGATAAGCGAAAGTTAAGAGAGTTTGCCTCTCATAAACCACCACTACAGGATATCTTAAATGGACTGCTCTAGATGGAAGCACCTAAGGCTAAAAAGATGTCACCAGAGAAAATAAAATCATAGCAAAGAAAGCAGACCATCCAAATACTAACTAAAGGCAAAGAATAAAACACCTATTATAGAAAGAATGGAGGAGGAGGAATAAGAAGGGAGAGAAATAAAGAAACATCAGACTGTGTTTACAATAACTTAACAAGAAAGTTAAGTTAGATTGTTAGATAGTAAAGAAGCAACCCTTGAACCCTTGGTAACCACGAATCTAAAGCCAGCAATGGCAATAAGTACATACCTATCAATAATCACCCTAAATGTAAATGGACTGAATGCACCAATCAAAAGACACAGAGTAACAGAATGGATAAAAAAGCAAGACCCATCTATATGCTGCCTACAAGAAACTCACCTCAAATCCAAAGATATACACAGACTAAAAGTGAAGGGATGGAAAAAGATATTTCATGCAAACAACAAAGAGAAAAAAGCAGGTGTTGCAGTACTTGTATCAGACAAAATAGACTTCAAAACGAAGAAAGTAGCAAAAGATAAAGAAGGACATTACATAATGATAAAGGGGTCAGTCCAACAAGAAGATATAACCATTATAAATATATATGCACCCAACACAGGAGCGCCAGCATATGTGAGACAAATACTAACAGAATTAAAGGAGGAAATAGACAGCAATGCATTCATCTTAGGAGACTTCAACACACCACTCACTCCAGAGGACAGATCAACCAGACAGAAAATAAGTAAAGACACAGAGGCACTGAACAACACACTAGAACAGATGGACCTAACAGACATCTACAGAACTCTACACCCAAAAGCAACAGGATACACATTCTTCTCAAGTGCACATGGAACATTTTCCAGAATAGACCACATACTAGGCCACAAAAAGAACCTCAGTAATTTCAAAAATATTGAAATCCTACCAACCAACTTCTCAGATCACCAAGGTATAAAACTAGAAATAAATTTTAGAAAGAAATCAAAAAGGCTCACAAATACATGGAGACTTAACAACACTCTCCTAATTAATCAATGGGTTAACGACCAAATCAAAACAGAAATCAAAGAATATATGGAGACTAATGACAACAACAACACAAAGCCACAACTTCTGTGGGACGCAGCAAAGGCAGTTCTAAGAGGAAAGTATATTGCAATCCAGGCCTATTTAAAGAAGGAAGAACATTCCCAAATGAATAGTCTAAAGACACAATTACTGAAATTGGAAAAAGAAGAACAAATGAGGCCCAAAGTCACCAGAAGGAGGGACATAATAAAGATTAGAGAAGAAATAAATAAAATTGAGAAGAATAAAACAATAGAAAAAATCAATAAAACCAAGAGCTGGTTCTTTGAAAAAATAAACAAAATAGATAAACCCCTAGCCAGACTCATTAAGAGAAAAAGAGAATCTACACACATAAACACAATCAGAAATGAGAAAGGAAAAATCACGACGGACCCCACAGAAATACAAAGAATCATAAGAGAATATTATGAGAATCTATATGCTAACAAGCTGGAAAACATAGAAGAAATGGACAACTTCTTAGAAAAATACAACCTTCCAAGACTGACCAAGCAAGAAACAGAAAAACTAAACAGACCAATCACCAGTGACGAAATCGAATTGGTAATCAAAAAACTACCCAAGAACAAAACCCCTGGGCCTGATGGATTCACCTCTGAATTCTACCAGACATATAGAGAAGAAATAACACCGATTCTCCTTAAAGTTTTCCAAAAAATAGAAGAGGAGGGAATACTTCCAAACTCATTCTATGAAGCCAGCATCACTCTAATACCAAAACCGGGCAAAGACCTCACCAAAAAAGAAAATTACAGACCAATATCCCTGATGAACGTAGATGCAAAAATACTCAACAAAATATTAGCAAACCGAATTCAAAAATACATCAAGAGGATCATACACCATGATCAAGTGGGATTCATCCCAGGGATGCAAGGATGGTACAACATTCGAAAATCCATCAACATCATCCACCACATCAACAAAAAGAAGAACAAAAACCACATGATCATCTCCATTGATGCTGAAAAAGCATTTGACAAAATTCAGCATCCATTCCTGACTAAAACTCTCAACAAAATGGGTATAGACGGCAAGTACCTCAACATCATAAGGGCCATATATGACAAACCACAGCTAACATCATACTTAACGGCGAGACGCTGAAAGCTTTTCATCTAAGATCGGGAACAAGACAGGGATGCCCACTCTCTCCACTGTTATTCAACATAGTACTGGAGGTCCTAGCCACAGCAATCAGACAAAACAAAGACATACAAGGCATCCAGATTGGTAAAGAAGAAGTCAAATTGTCACTATTTGCAGATGACATGATACTGTACATAAAAAACCCTAAAGATTCCATTCCAAAACTACTAGAACTAATATCTGAATTCAGCAAAGTTGCAGGATACAAAATTAACACACAGAAATCTGTTGCTTTCCTATACACTAATGATGAACTAACAGAAAGAGAAATCAGAAAAACAATTCCATTCACAATTGCATCAAAAAGAATAAAATACCTAGGAATAAACCTAACGAAGGAAGTGAAAGACCTGTACTCTGAAAACTACAAGACACTCCTAAGAGAAATTAAAGAGGACACTAACAAATGGAAATGCATCCCATGCTCTTGGCTAGGAAGAATCAATATTGTCAAAATGGCTATACTACCTAAAGCAATCTACAGATTCAATGCAATCCCTATCAAACTACCAACAGCTTTCTTCAATGAACTGGAACAAATAATTCTAAAATTCATATGGAACCACAAAAGACCCCGAATAGCCAAAGCAATCCTGAGAAGGAGGAATAAAACAGGGGGAATTACACTCCCTGACTTCAAGCTCTACTACAAAGCCACAGTAATCAAGACAATTTGGTATTGGCACAAAAACAGACCCACAGACCAGTGGAACAGAATAGAAAATCCAAACATTAACCCAAACATATACAGTCAATTAATATTTGATAAAAGTGCCTTGGATATACAATGGGGAGATGACAGCCTCTTCAGCAGCTGGTGTTGGAAAAACTGGACAGCTACATGTAAGAGAATGAAACTGGACTACTGTCTAGCCCCATACACAAAGGTAAACTCAAGGTGGATCAAAGACCTGAATGTAAGTCATGAAACCATAAAACTCTTAGAAAAAAACATAGGCAAAAATCTCTTGGACATAAACATGAGCAACTTCTTCATGAACATATCTCCCCGGGCAAGGGAAACAAAAGCAAAAATGAACAAGTGGGACTATATCAAGCTGAAAAGCTTCTGTACAGCAAAGGACACCATCAGTAGAACAAAAAGACATCCTACAGTATGGGAGAATATATTCATAAAAAACGTATCTGATAAAGGGTTGACATCCAAAATATATAAAGAACTCATGCACCTTAACAAACAGAAAGCAAATAATCCAATTAAGAAATGGGCAGAGGACATGAATAGACACTTCTCCAAAGAAGAAATTCAGATGGCCAACAGGCACATGAAAAGATGCTCCACATCGCTAATCATCAGAGAAATGCAGATTAAAACCACAATGAGATATCACCTCACACCAGTGAGGATGGCCAACATCCAAAACACAAACAACAACAAATGTTGGCGAGGATGTGGAGAAAAGGGAACCCTCCTACACTGCTGGTAGGACTGCAAATTAGTTCAGCCATTGTGGAAAGCAGTATGGAGGTTCCTCAAAAACTCAAAATAGAAATACCATTTGACACAGGAATTCCACTCCTAGGAATTTACCCTAAGAATGCAGCAGCCCAATTTGAAAAAGACAGATGCACCCCTATGTTTATTGCAGCACTATTTACAATAGCCAAGAAATGGAAGCAACCTAAGTGTCCATCAGTAGATGAATGGATAAAGAAGATGTGGTACATATACACAATGGAATATTATTCAGCCATAAGAAGAAAACAAATCCTACCATTTGCAACAACATGGATGGAGCTAGAGGGTATTATGCTCAGTGAAATAAGCCAAGCCGAAAAAGACAAGTATCAAATGATTTCACTCATATGTGGAGTATAAGAACAAAGAAAAAAACTGAAGTAACAAAACAGCAGCAGACTCACAGAACCCAAGAACGGACTAATAGTTACCAAAGGGGAAGGGACTGGGGAAAATGGGCGGGAAGGGAGGGATAAGAGGGAAAAAGGGGCATTACGATTAGCAAATGTAATGTTGGGGGGGCACGGGGAGGGCAGTACAGCTCAGAGAAGACAAGTAGTGATTCTATAGCATCTCACTACGCTGATGGACAGTGACTGTAATGGGTTTGGTGGGGGGGACCTGATGAAGGGGTAGTTTAATAATCGTAATATTGCACATGTAATTGTAAATTAATGATAATAAAATAAATTATATTAAAAAGAAAAAAATGGGCGGAGGATATGAAGAGACAGTTCTCCAAAGAAGAAATTCAGATGGCCAACAGGCACATGAAAAGATGCTCCACATCGCTAATTATCAAGGAAATGCAAATTAAAACCACAATGAGCTATCACCTCATACTAGTTAGGATGGCCAACATTGAAAAGACTAGGAACAACAAATGCTGGTGAGGTTGCGGAGAAAGGGGAATCCTCCTACACTGGTGGTGGGAATGTAAGCTAGTTCAACCATTGTGGAGAGCAATATGGAGGTTCATCAAAAAACTAAAAATAGAAATACTATTTGACCCAGGAATTCCACTCCTAGGAATTTACCCAAAGAAAACAACTTCTCAGATTCAAAAAGACATATGCACCCCTATGTTTATTGCAGCACTATTTACAATAGCCAAGATATGGAAGCAACCTATGTGTCCATCAATAGATGAATGGATAAAGAAGATGTGGTACATATATACAGTGGAATATTATTCAGCCATAAGAAAGAAACAAATCTTACCATTTGCAATGACATGGATGGAGCTAGAGGGTATTATGCTCAGTGAAATAAGTCAGGCAGAGAAAGACAAATACCAAATGATTTCCCTCATTTTTGGAGTATAAAAACAAAGTAAAACTGAAGGAACAAAATAGCAGCAGACTCACAGACTCCAAGAAGGGACTAGTGGTTACCTAAGGGGTGGGGTGGAGGAGGGTGGGTGGGGAGGGAGGGAGAAGGGGATTGTGGGGTATCATGATTGGTGCACATGGTGTGTGTGGGGTCACAGGGAAGACAGTGTACCTCAGAGAAGACAAATAGGGACTGTGTGGCATCTTACTACACTGATGGACAGTGACTGCAATGGAATCTGGGGGGGGGGACTTGATAATAAGGGTGAATGTAGTAACCACATTGTTTTTCTTGTGAAACCTTCATAAGAGTGTATATCAATGATACCTTAATAAAATAAAATAAAATAAAACCAGGTATATTTGGAGATGGAAAACTATGGCAGAATAAGTATGTGGCTTTGATACTGGGAAGTGGTTCCCCAGTCAAGGCCTACAGTCCCTGACTCTCCATCCGTCTGGATGGGGATATATGACTTAGTTATCACCAAATGATGTGGGCAGAAATGATGGGTACCATTTCCACGGTTGACTCAAAAACCTCCAGCGAGATTCCTCATCGCCCTCTAGGCTCTCCTTTCCCATCTACCAACTGGGTGCAAAAGCCTCCAAAGCTTACAGAGGGACTTTAAGATGGAAGGAGCTGGTTGCTTATCCAACGAATGCCCACATTGGACTGTTGCATGAGAGAGAAATAAACTGATACTGCTAAGTCACTGGGGATTTCAGCATTTCTCTATCACAGAAGTTAATTTAGCTGCACAAAATCAGTAAGTGATAACAGAGGAAAAGTATCAATTTAACTCGACACAGTGATATAGATGTTAAACATGGTAGAGATGTTAAACATAGTATGAGTTCTATTTGGGTTAAGGAAAAGAGCCTATGCCTACCTACATGCTTCAATATGCTTGGAATGTCACTGGAAGGAAACACAAGAAAATGGTAACAGTGGTTACATTTGGGAAAGGAAATCACGAAATTGCTAGAAAGGGACAGACAAGAGATTTATCTTTCATCATATAGTGTTTTTAAGCTTCTGAATTTTGTTCTTTGTGCATTTATTACCCAGTCAAAAGTTACATTTAAAAATCACAAATTCTAAAAGAATCCAGTTTTCAGACCACTTGGAGAATGCTTACAGACACTGTTAGTCCCCAGAGCCTTTTTTGAAAACCAATGGTACAAGTTGTTGTATTTAAAATACATAAAACTGTAGTTTTCTTGAAAACTCCAGGGATGGGTAGAGTAGCTGCTATTCCCACAGTGCTGCTGAATTCTTGGGCTTAACTTTCTCAACCTCTTAGAGACTTTCCCTTCCCTCCAATGGTGACAGGAGGCTGAAGTAAGAGAGGAGTTGTCCCTTCAGCTGGATTGCGTTATTCTTAACTGAGCACATCACCAGTCACTCAGAGCTCAGTGAAAAAAAAAGGAGGACTCCTGGGCTTCTTTCCCAAAAATTCTGATTCAGGAATTCTGAGGTGAAGCCTAAGAAACCATATCGTTGGCAAGTGTCGGCAGATGCCTATGCCCAGCACACGTGGGAAACCCCATTCTTATCTGTCTATGTGTCCTATTTGCCACCTTGGGTAAATTGCTTCCCTTTCATATTTTATATCCTTGGAATACAGAGAATGAAATGCATGACCTATGAAACTCCAAAGTGTCTGCCTGGACTAAGACGATGCCTCTGAATATGGCTGGGCTCCCTACTGAATGACATTATATACAAGTGCCAATTATTTTGACTACTGTGAGCATGTGCATTTGGGATTGCTATTTTATGTCTTAAAACCCACTTTATCAAGAAGTAGTTCATTTTAAAAGAGAAGGGGGTGGAAGATGTGTCTTTGTTTCCATGGAAAGCCTCTGCAAGAATTTCTGCTGTGTTGCTAGGTGTTTTGTGGGGTGCTCACATAGGGCTGCTCTCCCACCCGTGACAAGTGCGGCTGTTTCCTGAAAGCACAGAGCAGGGCAGGGGCCATGGGGAAGCTCTGCGTATGAGTCCAATAGCTGGGAGTGAGGGCAGTTCAAATACAAGGATGGGCTGCAACTGGTTTCATGGTGGATTACTTTCTGGAACAGGTATGGATGCAATATATCCACTTTGCGTGAGAAGTGTGTTAAGCAGTCGAGCTGGCCCTGGACCATTTTAGTTTTTGTTCAACTCTCAGCTCCCATCTTTACTCTGAATACTCTAAAATTTTTGCACCAAAAGGCCATCCACATAAGCCCTCTATGTCACTCAGAGTCAAAATGGTTTATGTCCCTGACTGCAATTTTTCTTTACATCAATTATCCAAACAGAAAGAGAGAGAGAGAGAGAGAGAGAGGGCAAACTGTATAAATGTTTATTTTCTGGGCAAAAACCTGAGTGGTTAACAAAACTTGTTTAGGATGACTTAGTAAGTTTTCTAAACTATTTTAGGAGTAAACCCTCTGAAATTTTCTAAGGAATATTGTGAAGATTTCTCTTGTTAAATCTAAAAGTTTCTCTGTAAAACTGATTGGGGAACCAGTAAATTTAAGCCAGAAGTTGTCTATTCACCTTTTGGAGAACATTCTAATTTTTAAAAGATTAGGTCCAAAGAGAGAAAGGTTTTCACCAAAAAAAAAGAAAAAAAGATAAGAGGTGAGGTGATGGATGTGTTAATTAACTAAATGGAGAAATCCTTTCACAATGCACATGTGTATCAAATCACCACAATGTACACTTTAAATATCTCACAATTGTATTTTTCAAAAAGGTGAAAATTTAAAACTCCAAGAAATAAAAAGGGAAAGATTAACATGACCTATTGTGATTATAAATTGTTTCTTTTTTTCCTTTTTTTTTGGTAACTCACACATAAGGTGCTATTTAACTTCATTTTATCTCTTTTCATGCTTCTCAAACAAATGAAATGCCCAGGTTACAATATTTATTATGAAGTGTGCTTAATTCCAAATGAGCCCTATGTACTGCAGTGTCTTTAAATGGACCACCTAAATGCCTACAATAGAGATTCCTTGGGCTCATCAGAGCTGGTGCTCCCTTTCTGAGTGAATGGGAAGACTTCCAGGCTCCCAAGTGGTTAGTTTGGGACCGTGCAACTATTCTGGTCAATGGGCTATAAGCAGAAAAAGAGCAGGTATGACTTCTCTACATTCTCTTCTCCTGTGGCAGCAGATTTTGAGGTCACATATTGACCTAGCAGGGTAACAAGATGGCAGAGCCTCTGCCAGCCTGGGTCCCTGAGTGACTAGGTGGAGCAGAGACTCCCAAACCTTCCACAGACTTGTGGTGGAAATATAGCAGGAGCATCATTGGTTGAGATTAAACAGTAGAATCAAGGGGTGGAATTGAGGGGCAATTTGTTACTGCACCATAATCTTGCCTTTTCTGATTAATCAAAGGTACTGGTTTAAAATCTCTCTGAGTTTCAGTCAAGACATTGGACTTCCTATTTGGCAGACAAATTGCCTAATTTTTCTGGGCTTCAGTTTGTTTCTTTTTAACTGTAATTGGGAACAATAATTTCTGGCATGTCTACCATTCAGGGATATGTAAGGATCAAATGAGTCTTCCTGAAAGTATTTTGAAATCTGTAAATCACAACCCTAGATGTAAAGCATTAGCATTGTTACTATGGATGTATCTGCAGAATTTAGAGGCTAAATTTGACTGTTTATTTGTGGGTCATCATTCTCAAAAAGCCAAGCAGTACATTCCAGTGATAGCTCAGGATGATGGGAAGTCAAATTCTGATACCACTTGGAGAATAATTCGTTATCTTAAAAATGTCAGGGCTGCTGAATGGTTTTAGAAGCTTCACTTCCAGCAAGCAGACTCAACTATTTGCCTCTGGCATAAAAAGAAAGGAAAAAAAGAGGCCCTGAATGAAAGGCTTGGCACAAAGCCCTTTATTCCTCTCCCAGCCTGTCAGAGGAGGAGAGGGAGGGAGAGCGCAAGGAAGGAACAGGGAGATTGGGCATTCCAGACTCCACCCCTGCAAAAGGTGCCAGGGAGAGCAGTGTATGTTCAGGAGCGGGGGTACAAATCTATCCTGCATTTCTCTCACAGAGAAGACAGATTTCTCCACAGAAGAAAGGAGAGATAGAAGAGCTGGCCTCTATGCAGAGAAAATCTAGATCTGTATCGCCTGCTGTCCCTGACAAAGGGTTAAGGCGCTCTGCTCCTAACCCCTGAGAGGCCGAGAACACTCATCCACAGATTGATTTGCAGAGGGCCATTTTCACCCAGCTGCTTGGGTCGTCAGATAATAGCAGCTGAATGTCAAGCCCTGACATTTTAGATGTCCAGAAACTGAGGCAAAGCAAGGCTACGTAACTTGCCCGAGGTCGCACAACTGGAATACGGCAGAACAAGGCATTAAAGACAGTCTAGCTCCAGATGCTGTGGTCTTAACTGCTACATTTCTAAGGAGGAAAAGTATTGGAAGGAATATAAGGATAAAATTGGTATTCTTATTTTATTTACAGGTGAAGAAAGGAGGCTCAGAGAGGTCAATTAACTTGCCCAAATTCACATAGCCAAAAAGTGGCAAGTCAGGCATCAAATCCAACCTGATTCTGCCAGATGAAAGTGGGAAAGTTTATGGCTGAAAAATATGCAAGAGTTTGGGGAAGAAACCAAAGTCCATCTAAGAAGGTAAAGGAAAAGAAAGATTCTGAAAGGTAGAAGTTGGCATTTCTGGGTTCTGAGAAACAGAACACATCTAAATATAGGATACCACCTATCCTTTGAGTTCCCTTTATTACAGAGTCTTTTTGTCCTCAAAGTACAAACGATGATGAATCCAGTTTGGGCCAAAGAAAGACAATCCTTGCACTTAAAGCAAAGCTTTTTTAAACTCAGCAAATAGAGAGTTACTGTGAAAGTAGCCAATCAGTCTCTTTTTTTTTCGCTGTCTTTACAACTTCTCACACTAAAATTGTTATGATCATATACTTCCATATTTCCTAAAGTTATGAATCACTGAATAATTGTTAGTTGTTTTGTTGTTGTTATTTTGCATCATTTGCTAATCCTCAACTAAAATGCTCTCTCAGCCTTAAGCTGGAGAGGCACAATGCAATAATGACACAGGAGCAAAAGCAACTCATTAACATACCCGTGACTGACATGGAAGATCGTTAATTAGGCATTCTGAGCATAAGCATATATGTATAAATTAGCATCTATTCACCATTTCAACTGTAAGAGATTTTTCATATCTGAATATTAACTACGTTGGAAAATTACTAAGTTTTCCTGAGTGAATTCCACAAACAATACTCATCCCTGATAACAAAAACAAAATGAAGAGAAAAGATTGAGCAGAAGCAGACACCATGGAAGGAGTCAGATGATGTGATTTGTCTGTTTCCCCTTTTTTCTATTTCTGACTTCTCCCCCTATTGCTGACCACTCTACCTGTTGGGAGCCTTGTGGGTGGGCACTTTTCTGCTAAGAAAGCTTAGATATGGTACTGCCACTGCTATTCCAGAGACACTGGGCCTGTGTCTGAATTCTGTCATTGCTCACGTATTCTTTCAATACATATTTACTGTGGATGATTGTTGTACCAAAGACAACATGGGGAATATATGCAGGAACAGGGTAGTTTTTGCTCTTAAGTACTTTATAGTCCAGCATAAAAGACAAGTCATCAAATATAGACATAAAGCTATCATGTAAGGTAGGGAATACACTGTCAAAGAGCACCAACCCTACTCAGGGGAAGACTTCTTCTGGCAGGGGGAGGATTGGGGAGAGCTTCCTGGAAGAGGTGGCATTTAAGCAGGACATGGAGGAGGAGCAGAAGAAGCAGATACAGCAAAGTATGGGGCACGTCAAGAGAGTCACCTACTGGAACAACAAGACCCGAATCAATGTCTAGCTTCACACCCATGTCTCGAATTGTACTACTTTTGTAGCCCACAGAGCTTCTCTTTCATTTCTTCAATGGGCCAAAGTACTCGTCGCTCTGGAGCTCTGGAAAACTACTGGAATCAGGACCACAGTGATCATGGTACTCTGTTGTCCTTCACACGTATGACAATGATCCTGTTTCCTGGGTAAAGCTGTGCTTGCTCTGTCGGTGCAGTGGTGTGGGACTCGGGCCAGCAAATCCATCGTTCTCTGGTGACTGACTTCTGCGGGGACCAGTGGCGTACTTGTGTAAGATAGCTGTTCTTGAGGGCTGGGATTGCAGCTCTTAGTCACTTTTTTCTAAATACAGCTCACAGGTCTGTGTGGGGACTAAATGAAGGAGCTTGGGCTTTTGAACACTGGACTATACCCACCTGGGTTAACCAACCACATGAGCTTCACTGGTACATCTCTTCCAGCAGAAAAACTAAAGCATTTCCATAAAATCTCCTATATCCTATACGAAGAAAGACAGCTAACTGGATAGACTGTAAGCAGGGTAAAAGTGCAGAGCCTGCACAGATTTTGACATCTGCCTGTCCAGACCAAGTAGCCCACAGACGGATGTGGTCAGGAAGAGGCCTAAGGCGTGGGCCTTTCTTAAATGTCTTAGACCACATCCGTGGGAATTCAGGCTGTGGTGCTTCTTTCGGGCTGACATCTGTATTCTGAGGCCTCCCAGCACATCAGTCCCTGAAACATCGTGGATAAGATTCAGGACATTCCTGCTTCATAGTGGGTGCTACCCTATGGCGGAAAGGAGGGCGGCTATCAAGGACAGATTTCAGGGGACCTCCTGGAATTAGTAAACGAAGCAGCCAGCAGTGTTTTTCATGAGTGTGTGAGTGTTTTTTACCTTGGCTGTTGGCAGGTATTGAAGGTTCTGAGGCACTCTGGGTCTTGAAGGAAATGAACAAGTCACCTATGGTGAGCTGATCTGGAGAAACAGCGACTGTTATTGATGAAAGAAGTATCTAGGATCATGACTGCTGATTTCTTCCATGTTCCTAGCTAATATAAATCTATCTTTATTTGTGGGGCAAAGCTAGGTAGAGCAAGATATATATATTCCATCTTTCTAATGGAAGTAGAACTTTTTAAGGACATTAGTACCCCTGATTAAAAGGCAAGAAAATTCTTAACTCTTGATCTTTATAATGAATAATAACTAATTACTTGAAAAAACGTTCATTAAGATCACGTTTTGTATCGTACACCATGCCTGGCTGAAAGTGGACACAAACAAAATGATAAGCAGAGAGTGTCATTTAGTTGGAGAGAACCACAGAGATCCAAGTAGATGTTTATTCCAGAAATTTCAGAGGAAAAGAAAGCTCATGTGGTCTGAGGCCATCTCATGAGGCCTATATGGAGGAAGGAAGATACAGGGTGAGGTCTATAGGAAATGAGGGAGTTACATGATCTTCATGATAAAAGACATAGCTTTCCTCTTGAAAGTATGCACACAGAGAAAAGGAATCTGCATTAATCTCAATAAAAATATCTCAGATTGCACTGTGTCAAAGAAGTAATATAAACATGTCCTGTGTGAATCTGCTGAAATGCATCTGCTTTAAGAAATGACTGGCTTCAGCCAGTGGTACATTTGCCCCTCCTCCTTCACGACCTTCTAAAATTGGACAAAACTCTTCCCATGGTGGTCTTCTGACAAAGAATCCTGGATTTTTATGGCTTTTTTTTTTTAACCAAGTGTAGTTTGGTAAAGCTTCACAGAAAGACATGTTCTGAATCCAACCTACGGAGACATGTCCCAATTTAGGCTGTGGAATGAAAATTACAGGGCGGCCACAGAAGCAAGTTTAAAATTAGGACAAACTTCACTTTGGGCCTCTTAAGCCCTCAAAGAGTTAGTAGATGAGGCAAAGGAAAATGAAAAAAAAAAATTAACAGTAGGAACTTGAAAAGCACAATCCCCAGACTTCCGTTCCTTCCCATGGTCTTCCTGACATGCTAAGCTTTTTGCACATCTGAAAATCAGAAGCAAAGAGCTTTTCTCCTCTCTTATTTAGGAGCCACAGGCTGTCAGGTTCTGTGAGGAAATTCTGGAGTTAAACAGATTGGGATAATCCTGGCTGGGAAAGAAGGAAGAGAAAAAGAAGTGGGGAGGATTTTGCCAAGCCACGTGCTTATACTCAAGTCCCCACTGTTCAGTCCACGGGTTACCCAGGAGTACCGCCTGTTGGATGCATGGAGCCTTTTTAGAGCACACCTAAGTGACTAAGCAACAGGCTCAGGGTTACAGGCTAAAAGTTAGAAACTGTCACCTCTCGATTAGCGTGCCAGCTAACAGTGCACATTATCCCTAAAGAGGTGGCTTCCAGGGGAGTGATGGGGGGAACTAAATTGTGTTTACTTCTTCCCTCTCCAATTTCCCTTCTGTTTCTGGAAGTTAAAAAGACAGCACCTACATTTACCTTCTCTGGAGACTTTTGACTTAGGTGCTTACATTTGTAAAGAGTTTGAATTCCTCTGAGGGTTTCCATGATTAGGAAAGGAATTATTCTTACTATTTCGTAGAAAGGGTTATTTTCACTTGAGCATCTGTTTTCAGAAAAGTCAAGGATATACTTCTTCAACCACTAACAGACAACCCTCCATCTGATTATCCTGGTTATTCAGGTACAGGTATATGAATGGGGGTGCTGGGAAGGGGCCAGTCAGATGCAATGGTTCTTGCAAGGTCCCACACTGGGCCCATCCAGGGCCTCTTTTTTTTAAATCATTTGTTAGTCAGATTCACTTCCTGGCCTGGCTTCCTGGAGGCAGACTGTCTTATATGTGCCTTAATTTCTGCTTCTACTTTCCTAAGAGCCAGAAAGTCGAAGACAATCAAATGTGGAAGAACTGTTGCTTTCTTGTGTGACTCTTACTTACGGTCTGACCGTGTACTAACAAAGACTGCTAAAGGAAATGCTCTCTTTTGCTATGTAACACTTTGGAAAAATGTTCTCAATAAATAGAAGTAGATGGAATCTCCATATGAGGAGTACATATGCTCCCAACCTAATTCATCATGCTAAGAAGTCAGACATACTAGTGGGTTATTGCTCATCTAAGGTGGTCACGTTAAACCTCTAACTTTCTTAGTCCAGAGAGTGTTTATAAATCAAATCATCATATCACTGGGCCTCTCCCAACAGGTGTTGCCTTTAGACTACAAAACTCTGTCAGAGTGATTTCAGCTCGAGTTAGAGTACAACTAGTTACACAACTCAGTCTCATTGAAATATTTAGTGCCTGCTGATATGTTCAAACAAATTCACCAGATCTTGATTATGTTCTGGCAATTAAAGCTATTAAGTCAGTAGACAGACAGCAGGTTATTTCATTGCGAGTTGAAAAGCCAGCTTTCTTTTCTCCCCTTCTCATGTGACAGCACTGTAATTAGCCTTAATCAAATATTGTTTGTGTTAGGCACTGTAACTTTGCTTCCTTAGCCAGGAAACTCTGCCAGTCTAGGAAAAGTAGAATACAACTCTGGTCAAAACTCAAAGAAGATGGGCAGGCGGTATTTGGGAGCTCTCTGTGCCATCTTAGCAATTTTTCTGTAGACCTAAATCTGTTCTAAAATAAAGAGTTTAATTTGAAAAATAGGAAGACAGAGGAAAGAAGAAAGGAATGAGAGAGCTGCTACTTAATGGGAGACTTCAAGTCGAGCAGCTCACCATGTAAAAACAAGCTTCAGAAACAGTCAAACAGTTCAGAAAGTATGTTCTTTTTAGAAATTCCAGGTTAATTCTCTTACTACATTGGGGATACTGCAGTGCTTCTGTTTAACTTCTGCAAGTACATCTGTAATGGAGATGAACCAGGGGGAGGGAAAGACAATAACCATGACTAAAATTGATTCTTCCACCATCTCTCCAAACTTCTGGCTTGTTTTTCTGTGTGTCTTAGACCTGCCATTTCTTTCAATATCCCTTAAAGGGAGAGCCCTTCGGATAGTTTGGGGATGAAGTTGGTGAGCAGGTTCCACTGTGTTTCTCCAGCTTTAATGTTCATACAAATCACGTGAAGATCTTGTGAAATTACTCGTTCTGATTTGGTAGGTCTAGAATGGCCCCCGAGGCTCTGGTTTTGTAGCAAGTTGCCAGTTGATACCAAACCTGCTGGTCCACAAACCGTATTTCGAGTAATAAGGGTGTAAGGAATAGTAATTGGGTGAGTGATTGCAACTGGCCAGAAGCAGAACCACAATATATTATGTACCTGGCTGACCGTGAGAAGTCAGCATGAAGCATTTGCCAGCAAAACAGATAATACATTTTCTACTTTCCTTGGCCAATAGTCCCTTGTGTCAAAATTTTAAAATACATTCATAGAATAGCATTATACCTTAGGTCAAACTGTCCATTAGCTCAGAGAATCCCAATAATAGAAGTAACTCTTTATTCTTGTTCAAAGTGCTCCAGACATGATAGGAAGCCATCCGGAGTTAAAAAAAGAAAAGGAGGAGTGATCTGATTTTTTAAATTATTTTCACTCTATGTCTCCTCATATCTCAAATTCTGTATCTATAAAATATTAGCTACTAGAGCTAGTAATATTTTGAGGTTAAGGGGAAAAAATGTCATGCAACTCTTAGAGCCTCCCCAGAAGTACCACCTTATTTTAAGAGATGGATCTTAGGTATGTTCTGCAAGGGGACTGTTGCAAGGTGGAGGACCTTCCAGCCACATGGCTAATATTCAGTTTACAAAGAGATGATTCATTTCACTCCAGCCAAAATGGCAAGACCAGGCCATTCGCTACTCTGAATAACTAAAAACATATTTCTTACAACTCATGGAAAATATTATGGTAACTGCCACAAATGACACATAGTTCTTCTCCATTAGTTTTTTTTTTTACCAGTTTAATACAATCTTTGAATTCCAAACAATGATTCTTCTACTAATTTTAGATTTCTCCATATCTTGATTAATTCCATTCAGGTGTTATATCTCATGGTGTGCCAGCAAATATTTAATGACCAGCTATACAGGAAAAAAAAGTGCCCTCATATAGCTTTTGCCAATTTTGATGGTGTAAATACTACCGCTGTGGCCGATTTCAAGTACCCAGCTGACTTCACTCAACAAACAATTGGGAGGCAATGTGCATGCTCACAAACATGTACACGTCTAGTCTGGTACACAACAAAACCCCAAAGAAATAAAACACTGTTGTTTTCACTGTTAAATTGTAATAATCTAGGAGGGAGAAAAGTATTCTGTAATTCTCAGATAGTTCATCTCTTAAAATGTCTTTGCTGTGTCACTGAAGAAAAGTCCATAAGCCCTTGTCTTTCTAAACGAAAACTAACTACCTGATAGATTTTTTTTAAATGACAATCTCACGATATGTATGATTACCACAAAATCTTTGATAAAGTGAGCTATTTGGATTTTAATGGCACACACATGCTGAGTGCTCAGAATTCTCCTTTATGACACTGAGAGTTGAACGCCTCCATTTTTGTTCTTGGCTCCCTCCAAGCCTGTCCAGCGCGGTCAGCCTCTGTGGCCTGCACATCTGCAGAAAGAACTGAAATCTCCGTAGTTTTTATGGTTCCCTACAGCAACCTCTGGGAACAATGGCAGCTTCCTCTCCTCTCCTAGATCCCAAATAATTTGCTTCAAATTAAAAAATAAAAACATTTTATATTAAAAAGGACACTAGGATGAGAAAACTACATTTTTAACTAATAATTATCACATAGGTGAGTTTTTTGCATATTTAACATATACCACTCTTTCTAACATAGCATTCCCACATTCTACTTTTAATCTGTCTGAGATTGTTTATTTAACTGTGTTTTTCATATTTTTAGCCACAGTGCACCAGCTTATTGCCAGTAAGGTTCTTAGAAGAACACAAATGCAGGGAAGTGTACAGCTCTCGGGATGGGGGGAGGAAGGACATTGGTAAAAAATAGCTGGCCAAGTAATGTAATTAACTCGAAGAAAAATATTTGCATCACAACTATATTCATGTCTTTTTCCATCAACCAGAGCCAAAACCAAGCAAACAAAAAGCCACCAGCATGTGCCCCCCACCCTGAACACAATATTCAGAGCAGTCCACATGAAAAAATACTGCTTGAGACAAACCAGGAAAAAGAAAATGCTTCAAAACAAGTCTCCCTGCTTGCTTCCATCATGTTCACTTTTGTATCTTTTGAATTGTGTACTATGTGTATCTATTAATGCTTCAGAAAACATACATGTATATATGTTTTAGAGTCTTCCTATTTTTTAACTTTTGGCATTTTTTACTGAGCACCCCATTTGTAACGTACCCATTAGGTTGTAACACATGCAGGACACAGCACAGGGTGCCCCCCTACCATTCACCAGATGTTAGGAACTAGAAACATGCTAGGATTTTTCATGTTAGAAAAATGGTGGAAGTCAGCTCATCAAAGGTAAAAACAGGCAGAACATGTCCCTGTCTTTGCCTCTCCTAAGATGCATTTAAATTCACTAGGTTCGTCTCCAGTTTGACAGCATTATTAATGGGGTGGGCTTACCACTCCTGTGGATGAATCTGTTAGCCATAGGAAAGCCTTTACCATGTCTGATGTTTCTTACCAGTGTCTGATGACTGCCAGATAATCTTCACATTAACCAGAGATTCTGGCTAGTGATTAGTTTCTAACAGAGTCAAATTGGTAACATTATTATCACTAATTGGAGTCCACTTTTTCATTTTCTTTTTAACAGAAGATTTTTTACGTGAACCAGAAGACTGGCTAACAGGCTTTAGCAGAGACAAAAATACTCATCATGAAAGAAAAGATATTCACAATACTGGATCTTCTTGAATAATTGTGACAGAGACTCTTGAATTCCCACTAATCAAGTACACGAGCCCTGCTCCATGAAGACATTAAACAAGAGACATGCAGAATAAGGACCTATTTCAGCAACAGATATACAGACATGAACATCACGGACACATACACAGATACAGGTACATTCTGGTAAACAAGTGAGTATGCCTGCCATTTATAACAAATTGGCAATACATTTAATTGTACTTAAATTAAGAGCAAAACAAAAAGATCTTTCTACTCTCCATCAGAAGAAATAAACAAATATACACAGCAGCAAGGGGAAAGATTAGGGAGTTTTCACAGGTACCTGGAACTCCTCACTGCCAAGGAACAAGCAAAGGGGAGAGGACGGAAAGGAGGAGACGCACTGGTCTTGCAGTCACCCCTGCAAAATGTACAGGTCTTCCCCTGAGGTCACCTGTCTGCCTCTTCATTTGTGCCCTTCCTGTTGGTCGCATTTGGGAAAATGCAAGAAGGAAAAGGAGCTGAGAAACAAGCTGGCATTAAAATACAATCTCACTCTATTTTCCTGCAGCCTGGAGTATATTCCTCTTTAAAAATTACATGAAAAAAATACAAAGTTGTTTTTCTTTTCAAGGGACACACGCACACACATCTATTCTTCACCCCTGGCAGTCCCAAATAAAACCTGCCATCCTGAGGCTGCTTGCAGAAGACAATGAGACAGAGGGATTCCCCTGCCAGGGCTGCAGAGTCCTTGAGGGCACCGAAAACCAAGAGCTTTAGCAAAACACAAATACGAGCAAACTGCAAAATCACAGTGCATGCAGGACTGGGTTGTGGCTGACTCAGGTTTGGAGATGCTTTACTCAAACACCTAGACAAAGGGGAAAGGGCCCTGCCTACCTCCTGGCCAGCCCTGTACTGCAGTCAGATCTCATCTCACAGTTTTCTTGCTATATGCTTATCTAAAGTCAACCTTCCTTTTCCAACAGGCATCCAAACAGACACAGCTCTGCCTGATTGTGGAGTCACATTACGATGTCTATTTACACAGGGTCTCTAATAGACAAGTTGTCTATTAATACACAGAAGGTAGACAGAGGCCCAAATTGGGTTTATGTGCATTTTATGTCAAACAACACTACAGGCTCCATTGTACCTGCAGCAGCTGGCTGCTTTATCCCATGCCTCAGTTTCTCCTGAGGCTACTAATCCCTCTTGACAAGTCCATTCCAAGTACCATAAACCAAATTCTTGAGCAGCAGGCAAAACCATTCTTACAGTAGTACCAGCTTGGTGTTCATATCATGCTTATTAATGGTCACTCTTCTTAGAAGAACTTTGTGTCTATGTCAACCTACTTATCTTCACAAATTCCACATGATGTGGGTTTTATTACCCCCATTTTACAGTCAAGGACACTAAGCATGTACAGTCAAGTACCTGCCACCTCGAGACATAGAGGGCTTGAAACCCTGCAGCACCAGTACAGAGGCCAGCTCTTAACTACTGCCTCTCAGGAAGAACTTTTTCAAAGATGAGTGTTTAAATATCTTCAGCTGCAAGTACTTTAGTGGTTATGGGGAGTATGGCAAGCAAATCCCTTCTGTTGAAGAGTAGACAACAGGGGAGGCTGTTGATCTTTCTATCCAACCAGCATTTTCCTTTTCCAAGGAAGCAAGCCAAGCAGTGTGCTGCTCCAAACCTGCCTAGAAGTGTTCAGACAAGGACTATAACCTGGGTCAGACAGCAAATGAGAGCAGGAGAAACAGGTGAAGGGCACCAGGTGGCCCACGCCAGGGTGAGGAGTGAGGTGGCTAGAGCAGGGCCAGCCAGTCGGGCAGTGGGATCCTCAAGCCTCGGAGACCCCACAGCATAACCATGGTAACATGGGCCCTGACTTCCAGGGAAGGAGCCTGCAGAGGTAAGGGTGGGATGCTTTCCAACCCCTTCATTTCGGAACCCCCCACCGCATTCCAGATAATGCTGGCTGACCACAGACTTGTAAATGCTCCCAGTGCAACTTATATAGATAAGTGGCTAGTAAGAGATAGATAAGAGAAAGAGAGAGAAATTGGTTTAAAATACTAAAGACTGAGCCAGTCACTCCTCACTCCACCCCTTTCTCTCTGCTTCCCCATATTTTTGCATCAGAAAATTACTCTTAGTAAAATGAACACACACCACAGACACACACACACACACACACACACAGTGTCTCCTTTCAGCACATTGGCTTGTGAAGGACCTTTATAAGCATGAAGAGCTTCCACATTTCATAATTTACAACAAACTTTTCATTTAGATATTAACATGTAGACATTTGAAAAGCTCCCTGACACCACTTTTCCCTACAATGGTAACGTATTTATGTAAAAGAATTCGCAATACAGATTTTATGTTAATATTCCTTAATCTTTTCTTCTTGCATTTCAACTTAGCTTCTCTCATAGAAAACAGCTTCCAGACTCCCCTTCAAATATCCACAGGGCCTCCTGTAAGAGGGGAAGCCATGCTCGACATAAGCACATCTACTGACACCTCGGCGCCAGGCCGCCACCGGAAATGCTGGGAGCTATGGCGTTGCTGGCACTTCTGCGCCCGGGACCCGCGGAGCTCTGCAAGGCGAAGTGACTCGGGGTGGATATTTGCTGCGTGACCTTGGAGGTCCCAAAATCTTGACACAGATAAGAAGAACCAGGCCTTTGGACCTGGATGTGCTACTGGCTTCTGACCCTGGACAATGTTCACCAGCATTTGAGGATTTGAGGAGGGTTTATTTATTAACTATGAGCTGTTGAGGTTAAGGGCTTATGAGGGACATAGTCCCTGCCTTCCTGGTACTTCCAGTTTAATGAAAGAGACAGAACTATAACCACTAACCATAATCAAAGCAGAAAGCAACTCTTGTTATAGAAGTTGAATGCAAATGGGTGTTATGGAAATGCAAAGAATCAATGAATAAATCAGACTGGGAGAATCAGCGCCAGCTTCCTGGACAAGGTACCCTTGAAGCTGGGCTTTGAATGAATTCGTTGGATTCTGACAGGTGAAGGACCAGCTCAGCCAGGAAGAGCAAGAGCAAAAGCGGAAGTAGGAAAAACCGGAAGTAGGGAAGCCGGAAGTAGAAAAAGCCGGAAGCAGGCAAAGGCGGGACAGCAGGCAGGCACTTGGAGCACAGCTGGTGGAGGAGTGTAGGGGAAGAAAGTAGGTGGTGCTCTGAAAATCCAGGTGAGGACTCCGGACTTCCTGTGCATGCAAATAAAATAAAGATCTGCTCAGGGTTTTAAGAGGAAAATGGAGCAATGATTTTAAGAATGGACCAGAGAATCAAGGGATTAGTAAACTGAAGGGGAGTTAGGAAGATACCCAAGTAGTTTAGATGACAGGTGAGGAGGAAAGTCATTTCTTTTCTCGGGCCTTAGTATCATTTTCTTTTCTGCAAATGAGGGAATGAGGTCAGTCAGAGAACGGATGGGCCTAAGTGTCCTGAGGCAGACTTAGGGGCTTGTTCTTCTAGGTCCTAACTGTGCCTGGCACACGTCTCCATCATGGCAACTCCAGCGGAAATCTCACCATTCACCGGCATGTCTGTCTGCTCACTATTAAAAGGGCACCATGAGCAGGGTCTGTGCCTTTTCCTCGTGTTTCCGGAGGCCTAGAAAGGCACAGAGCACGTAGCAAGCCGTCTGAATTGTTCCACGCTATTATTTCCAGCTCCCAGATAAAGACACGAAATTTCCCATGATCACAGATGAGAAATCAAGAATCTACTTTTCAGGTGTGTATTGTTCAGTAGAAACTATCATACCAACGCTAAGGAAGCCTTACAGTACATATCTATGTTTGAAGGGCTTTGAGGTTCGTTTTGCAATCTCTTCATATCCTAGTTTTCCTCTCCAGTTCTCAAACAGTACAGCCTTCAGTTCTCACCTTCTTTGAATGATCTCCCCTAGTTCCAAGCACTTCCCATCGCACCCCCTGAGCTATCTAAGTGGCACTAAAGCTATGATTCTAGCTCCTAGGCCTCTACCAAATACAGATCCAGGGATCGTGAAGGGAATGACTTTATCCAAAGGACTCTGTATCTCTAGCTCAGCAGATTCTATTTCAAATGTCAAGTTTCCAGGTGTAACTATATTTAACGGTACTAGAATCAAGACTAACACAACAGAACTTACAGAATAAACCTGCAATATTCACGAATACCCTAATTCAGAAATACAGTAACATATCAGTCACCTTGTACGTTATAGTAATGTAAATATGACCAAAAACAAGGGATCTCTTAGCCCCTAATGACTTCTTTCTTAAGGAGTTATTTTTTCATTAGCCCAGTTGTTCTCTGAAACGATTTAAGACTTTTTTAAAATTTCCATATGGTAAATTTCTTTATGGTCATGACCAAACCACCCTTTAATCTGTTTTTTTTTCTTTAATTTTCTGTTTAAGAAAAATTTCTTTTTTAGCTCTCTTCACTTCCATCTCCTATACTAGCACTTAACTTTCTTTGGGGAACCATTTCTCACAAAGACACCAGGTTTCTGTCAGTCTAGCACCTCATTCAGACTTGGAAGAGTCCTTTTTTTGGTTCTTTGCACCTGGGATGATTTGCAGTGGGCCTGGCTCACTCACTGGTGAGCGCACTTACTCTTGTAACCCACCCAGCTTGTAAAGTCAACAAACTTATTCCTTGGCAAAACTACAAATGTCTTCCTATCTCAGATCTTTCGGGCTCTTTTAAATACACAAAATGTTGAATCTGCAAATACCAGTGCCTTACTAAAGAGCCAAATAAGTATTGTCCTTTATAGTAGTAGACACACTGGGAGATAATAGTTTGTTATAAAAATATGTCCAATCCATTGCTCAAAATGTTTTTGGAGCTCAACTTGGAAATGGCCGTCAACACCAGTTTATAAGCCTCATCAGAAAACAGATGGCACAATTTTATTGTCACATCTTGTTTTCGACCCAAAGTTCCATCACTCCATGGGATCATCTTAGCCACTGGATTTATTAGCTCCTTATGCTTTTCCAATTCTTACAAAAGTCAAATCCACTAAAATAGTTGCCACTAAAAAAAGTAACAATAAATGTGCTAAAAGGGGTAACTTTTTGGGAAGATGGAAATGATGTACATCATAATTATGGTGGTGGTTACATGAATATATACACTTATCTAAAGCCACAGAAGTGTACACTGAAAATGAAGAACTTTATTTTATATAAATGATAACCTCAGTTAAAAAAATTTTAAGTATGAACTCTGAAGAAAATTTCCAGAGAGGAACTGCCCATATCTTAAATAAGAAAATAAATGTCTGACGCTTTTGACAGCTCTAAAGAAACAAGACGTATTTAGTATACTTCATCTTATCTTTCATACGCTTACACTAAATCTGGATTCTTCTTCAGTAAGGCTGTACTTCTGATCGATCCATTTGCTTTTATCTGGGATTTGTGATCACTGATATTCATTTGTTAGATGACTATTTAGAGTGGAATCCAGAGTGTAGCCATAAATCAAGCTACTTGGCTCATTCAGGTATTTCATCCTTCCTCTTAGCGCTGCTGTAATCATGATATGGTCAGCTGAGTTCTCCGACCTCGTCATAAGACCTTGGGTCACTAATACTGGACTTTAAAAGAGTTCTTCAAAGCCAGCAGAATTTCTCCACCAGTTATTTCAAACCTCAGGAGTTTTGCTGTGGCTGCTGTATATGAAAAGCAGTGGCAGACTGAATTCACTTTCCATACTTTGTTCAGTTGTTTTGGTCATACACAGGCCAAACTCAAAGCGGCACTGAACTTATTGGCAAAGATGAAAATACTGGAAAATCATTATTGATTTGTTTGGGTGGGTCTGCATTTTAAAGGTTAAGTGTAACAAGTTTGTGTTGTGGACCAGAACTCTTGGAAACCACTTCATTTCATTGTGTATTTATTACTGGAACAGGGAATTAGCATCACCCCCACATGGAGCTATATTTTGAAGTAAACCCTATGCTTCACAAGGACATCTCTGGGTCAAAGGATGAATTAGGTCTCCCGAAATAATCTGGATAGGTCATCAACATCTGTGAACATCGTGTAAGTTCACATCTGAGATCAAAACCAGTAACTCTCTACAG
This sequence comes from Smutsia gigantea, assembly GCA_032199065.1. Lineage (NCBI taxonomy): Eukaryota > Metazoa > Chordata > Mammalia > Pholidota > Manidae > Smutsia > Smutsia gigantea. The sequence continues at coordinate 38,795 of JAVSCE010014898.1, forward strand.
AAACAGCTCAGAGGATGGGACTGAGCTATGACTGTCTTTCCCTTTTGGACAAAGAATGCTAAAAACACTTTGTTTTTCAATCCAAATTGCTGTGATAAATCTTACTGAAAGATCAAAAATAGCTGTATCATGTAGAGATGACAGAATTATCTTTTACCATTTCATCAAAGCAAATACCTCCAAGAAAGGCAACATTTTTCATACTCCCATCTAACCACAACCACAAGTAAATACCTAAATCCAAAGCCAAATCACATACAACTGTTTTCCCCAGTGTCTGCATCAGGGTATCTGTGATTCAAGATATGGGTGATGAATTAAGGGCTGATAATGTTCCTCTAAAAACAAATAAACAAGCCAAATTTACTTGTATGTTTAATTGAACTTAATAAGCCTCTGTTACTTACTAAGTACTGTGATAACTACTATTATAGGGGACTATGGAGAAGTATAAGGCATGCAATCCTCCCTTAATGAGCTGTAATGTCATTATGAAAGGCTATTTACACATTAAACAACTAAGTGAATTTGAGCCATGTCCTGAACTCTGCTGGGCCTCAGCTTCCTCATCTGTCAGAACAGCTGATTCCTGGAGCCCTTCCAGATCTCACATTCTATGACCTTGAGGTATGACACCCATGAGATCTGCTCAAAAGTAAGTGCAAGATGGTATATGATCAAGTCCACTATAAATAATCAATACCACAGGAGGTCAGAGCAGACAGAGATCAATTTGGGAGTGGCAAAGGTTTTCTGGAAAAGCTGAAAATTCTGCTTGGACTTGAAGGGTGGGTAGAACTTGCAGGGGGAGGGGAGCTTTTTGTCTACTGAGAGTGCAGAGGACTCTTATAGGGTGAGTGGAAAAGTTCTGGAGGGTGAGGACCTTATATTTGAGTCTGTGGATAATGGGACTATACACTGTTAGGTGGTGGGTTTAAGTAGGGGAAGGAATGTTTTGAAGACATGATCCTATTCACCTGTAAGTCCGTTCACTCTGTACTCAGAACCATCCAACAGCATCCTCTCTCTCTTAAAGGCCAACATCCACGCGCTGGTGCACAGGGCCCTGCATCCCCTGCGTCTGCCAGCTCGGCTCATCTCCCACCTCAGCTCCTGCTTCTCCTACACCAGCCTCCTCAGACCTTTCCTCAAACACCTGACACACTTGAAGCTTTCTATATGCTTCCTTCTCCCGGGACTGTTATTCCCCCAGGAATCTACACGTCTGGGTATCTCTTCAGTATTCACTTGAAAGTCACTTTTCAGCGAAGCCTTCCCCATCATCGTATTTTAAATTGCAGCCCACTCTTCCCATACAGACAGACCCGCTTTCGCACACACATGTGCACACACACACACACACACACCTCATTTCCCTTCCCTGCTTTGCTCTTTCCCGAACATCTACCATATTCGACAATACTGTATCATTTATTTATTTTGTAAAATATATGTCTCCAACTGCGAGTCCTGCCCCTGCCCTGAGTAGAATGTAAACTCCACAAGGGCAGGAATTTTTGTCTGCTTTAATTATTGCTGTATTTCCAGAGCCTAGAACAGTATCTGTCCCCAAACAGGGCCCAAGGGAAAGAATGTATGAATATAATAACAAAGATGTGAGGCCAATTAATCCCACAGGTTGAACTGCAGGCAGGAGAGCCTAGAGGTTATCACAGTGGCAGAGGTGTGAGGTGAGGGCAGCGGACTGAAGGAAGGCCAGGATGAGACGAAGGGCTGGTGTGGAGAGACCCCATCAAGACAAAGTGACCACAGGGACAGTCAACAAATTCAATATCTGGGTATGGATGAAAGGAAGGACATTTGCCGTGGGAGTTAGGAGAAAGTTCAAGGACAAAGGAGGAATTGGAAGTGCACTGCAAGTAAAATGATGCCTAGTTTTATAAGCAAATATCACTCAGATTTAACTTCATTTGTTTCTAACCATTAATTGATTGCAATTTTCTTCCTGCTTACATTTCTCATAATGGCTGAAAGGAGACTGGCCAGGAAGGAAGTGGAAAATGTCCAGCATGCCATGTTTCCTTTCAGGCTACGTCAGCCCAAATGTTAGGGCAAAACCTGACACCCCTTTCACAATTTGTTCTCTATCAGCTCCCAAGAACACAAAATAGAGTACAAGAAAGACAGATCCTGTTCTTCCGTTGCTGTTTTTCTTCCTTCTTCTCTTCATTCTTTATTCTCCTCCTCCAAAAACAGTAATCAATGCAGGTAATAATGAATCTTTCTAATGTCAGCCTTGGTGTAATTAAATAAATTGAAAATGGAAAAAAGAGGGTTTGTGGTATAATCTTTACCAGTCTATGCGGATGTTAAAGCTTGATTAGAGTTATAACAAGAAAACACTGTATGTGTGAGGCTAATATCTTATTCATGACTTTCTTAAGAAATTACTAAAACATTTTTTATGGTACATTAACATTCAGGCATCTCATATTATTTGGAATCATGTAATACCTTCAGGAGAGAGAAAGGTGGATGGTCCACTTTAGAAGCTATTTAATGATATCTCAAGTGTAGTTGAGAAGGTATTATGTGGATGGTATGTATATAAGAAATGAGCTTTAAAAGAGTCCTATACTTCTGCTAACTCCAATTTTATTATTACCACTTTAGAAATTCAGTATTTTTTTCCTAGATGCATTTGTATAATTAAGTTTGCTTCTATATTTATTTTTCTGCCTTTCAAATACATACCCTAAACTAGTGGTTCTCAACTAGGGGGTGATTTTGCCCCTCAGGACACAGGTGGCAATTTCTAGAGACAGTTAGTTCTCACAACAGTGAATGGGGGTGCTACTCACATCTACTTAGATAGAGCCCAGGGATGCTGCTTAACATCTTGCAAATAAATAATACGGTCCCCACAATAGAGAATTATCTGACCCAAAATTTCAATAGTGCAGAGGGTGAGAAATCCTGCCCTAAATCATCTGACAGAGATTCCCAAATTATGATAAAGTAATAACCTTTTTAGTCTAAGTGTGCCCTTCCCATAAGACTAGAAAGGTTGAAATCTGCTACTTGCATTGTTTAAAAATGTAGTCAGACCTGGTTTTGCAACATTCTGTCCCTATTGGTAATGCTAATTAGAAACATTTTAGATTAAATCTCCAGATAAGCATTAAAAGGATGTTTCTATGCTCTCTTCTGTTCCTGCATAGAGATTCAGGGAAATGCATAATCAGACGCAGGGAACACCAAAGCTGAAAGGGACCTTAGAGTTTATCAGGGCTAACCGTCTCATCTTACCACTGGGTCTGGGGGAGTGCGTAGGAGTGATGCGGACATCAGGGGATTGGCTCGCAGGCCCGCAGCTGGTTAGCTTTAGAGCTGGGACTGGAACTTACCCCATCCCTCAGGTCTCTGATCCTTCTACTTGAATCAGAAGCAGATGTGAAAAATGGAGCCCATAGAGGTCACAAAGAAATCCTTAGATTTCAGCCTCAAAGGCAATAAGCTAACAGGGAGGTGCATGGCATGCCAGGCTCTCTATCCTTAGGCACGTGGAGCCACCCGAGCAGAAGAGGACTCAGCAGCACCTCTGGCTGAAGACCTCTCCCAGGTCCGGCCAGCATCAGCCAGGACCTCTCCGGCCGCCAGTGGAAGCGGCGAGAGAAGAGCCTCAGCAGGTGGCCTGCACATCCCTGGCGCCACTTCTCCTCGCCGAAGAGAAAGTCCTACAAAAAAATGAAGATCTAGAAATGCTTTAAAAACAAGGGGCCTAGGATGGCCTCTCTGCTCTTTGTCCTCCTGGGTGAGGGGCAGTGGCACCCTCCCCACATCCTCCAGGACTTCCCAGCACCAACCACATCAGAAGAAAGAAGAGGGCACACAGCGCTCTGGCCATTGCGGCATCCTCTCTCTGGCACCCCGGCCCAGGCCCCAACGGGTGGCCAGAGAGCCTTGGGTCTCCTTCTGGCTCTCTGTTCCCAGTCTGCCCTTGGGGCTCCTTTGGCTTTTCCATGGGTGACGTCCTTCCCAGAGACCTTGCAGGTCTGCTGCTCCTTTCCACCTGCCACTGCCTGGCATTTCCCCAAAGAACTGGCTGTAGAGCAGGAAGCAGATCTGTCACTTCTCCCTTAGCAGATGGCAGCAAAACAAGTGCCCGTTCCCTCTTCCCCTCCGAGGGCTTTGTAACTAGTTACTTTACAGAAGCTGACAACAGCAGCACAACACCCCTTCCCGTGTTGCATTAGTAGGATCATAACACCAGTCACTGTGCAGCGGGCATCTTGGATGTGTCTGGCCCCATGTTAAATGTTATTCCTACCTTCTCTCTAAACCTTTCAGCAACCCTGTGTGGTAGGTATTTTTCTTCCAGGTTAAAGGTGAAGGAACTCAGGATTAGAATGATTAGAGTCAGTAAATTCAATTTTTCAACACTTTAGTCTAAGTTGCCATTTTCTTGGACATGATGTAAGCGAGTCCAGCCTTGCCTGGCCCACAGCTCCATCCTTACATCTCTCATCACACTCACTCACACATGCCTTCTCACATTCTGTGCCCTGAAGAAGAGCGCATTAACCCTCCTCACTGTGCAGCCTGCCTGCACCTCCCTGCCTCCCCATCTGCTGAGCCCCTTTTGTACTGCCCATAGTGGTGGTCTCCACCTGCCCCCTTAACTCCATCCAGGCCCAGCCACTAACAGCTGGATTAGTGGTTTTCTGGAGCAACCACCTTTAGTAAGTGAGGTCTGGGACTATCCCACTGTACCACTCAGGGTCTAGGTAGGTGTGGAGAGTCTCAGTGCCTGACTGAGCATTGAGATGTGGATTCCTTGGACTATCCTGCTGTCTGCTTGGCTGGCCTGCCGCACAGCTTCTGACATACCGTTCCCAGCCATTCAGTTTCCTGCAGAGCCTGAGCCCGGTCCTGACCCCCACTAGCCGGCCAGAGGTTCCTAGTTCCCAGCCTGGCTCTGGGATCCCTCACTTAGTCTTGAAGGGCCTTTTTGGCTTTACAACCTCTGAACCAACAAACAACAAAGGCTGTGTCACCTGTAGAATCAGACGCCACACAGATGTCACCCTGCTCTCTTAGAGACTCCCTGCCCCCCTGCCCCCCCACACACACCTCTTCTGGCTGCCCCTGGGGCTTATTCTGACTTGAGGCTTGGTGAGGCCCTCTGGTCAAGTCATCCAGGCCCCATTCCTGGTTCAGACGCAGGCAGCTCCATTCATCTCAGACTGGGGAACATATCAAACCCCCTGGGCCACATGGCTTACAGTCTGCGCACTCTTTAGATCCCAATCACTGAGACTTTTGGAGGTGCTTTTAGCCAACAACAGAAGTGATAAAGTAGTCCAAATCAAGAGATTCCAGGGCAGTTCATGATCCATTCAAGAAATAATTACTGAGTTTCTACTGTGCAGCCAGTATTTGGTGCTGGGGCTTCAGCAGTGAACAAGACAGCTGAGGTTCCTCCTCTCAAGGAACTCATATTCTGCTGCAGGAAGACAGGCAATAAATGAGTAAATGAATGAGAAAAATAACTGTTAGCAGTGAGCCCAATGCAGGGAAGTAAAATAGGGAAACGCAATAGATAATGGTATAGTCAGGGAAGACTCCTCTGAGGGGAATCTTGAGCTAAGATCTGAACGACAAGAAGACAAGGAGAAATCCAGGCAAAATGTCCTAGGCCGGGAATAGAAAAGAATGCCAGCCCGTGCTATTTTTTTTTTTAAACAACTTTTTATTTTAGAACAGTGTGTTAGTTTGCTGGGGCTGTTGTGACACAATACCACAGACTGGGTGGCTTAAACAACAGGAATGTACTGGAGGCTGGAAATCCAAGATCAAGGTGCCAGCAGGGCTGGGTTCTTCTGAGGCCTCCCTCCTTGGTTTACAGACGGCCACTCTCTTGCTTTCTTTTCATATGGCTATCCCTTTGTGCGTGCATAACTCTGGTGTCCCTTCCTTTTCTTACAGGACAGTAGCCATATTGGATTAAGGCCCCATAACGGCCTTATTTTAACTTACTCGCCTCTTTAAAGAACTTATCTCTCAATATGGTTATATTCTGAGGAACTAGAAGTTGGAACTAGAAGTATTGGGAGGTGTGGTGGCGAGGACACAATTCAGCCCATAACAAAGAATTTAAATTTATAGAAAAGTTGCAAAGATAGTACAGCTTATATATAACCTACACACAGTATCTTATATGATTAACAAATTACATGGTACATTTGTCACAGCTAAGGAATCAATATTGATACATTACCATTACTAAAATTCATACTTTAATCATGTTTCCTTAGTTTTTACCTACTGTTACTTTTCTGTTCCAGGATCCCAAATTACATTTAGTCAGTATGTCACTGTAGGCTCCTTTGGGCTGTGTTAGTTTCTCACACTTTCCTCGCTTTTGATAACTAGTTTGGAGAGGACTACTTAGCTTTTGGGGGAGGACTGGGCAGCTTGTGGAATGTTTCTCAATTGGATTTGTCTGATGGGTCCCTCATGGCTCTCCTGGTGTTACGGGTTTGGGGAGTGTTAAAAGCATAAAATAAACAAACAAATGGGCCCCAAAAGGGGTCATTTCTCTTAAGCCAAGTCACCAAACTGGGGCTTAATGCCCAACCTAATTGCAGTTTCAGTCTCTCTCAGGACTGGAATTTTAAACCAATCAGTTTGGAACTTCCTAGCAAGGTAATCTTCCTAAGATATCCATGCTCCTCCTAAGGGACGGTTACCCTGCCTGAAACAATCCCTAATCTCTTCTTCTGTTAATAAATTTTTGACCCCCTCTCCTTTCTACAAAAACTTTCCATTTTGTACAACTCTTTGGAGCATTTCCCTACTTGATAAATGAGATGCTGCCCAATTCATGAATTGCTTAAAAAAACCAATTAGATCTTCAAATTTACTTGACTGAATTTTGTTTTTTTCACAGGAGGAAGTCCATAGAGGTGAGATGCCTTCTCATCACACTATACCAAGGGTGCATGACATCACCATTACTTCTCACCGTTAATGTGAACTTGATCATCTGGCTGAGGCAGTGTTTGCCAGATTCCTTCATTGCCAAGTCACTCTTTTTTTCTCCTTTCTGAACTTTCTTCTTCAGGGGGAAGTCACTATGTGACTATGTGGCCACATTCAAGGAGTGGGATATTATGTTCCACCTCCCTGACAGAAAAGTAGCTACATAAATTATTTGGAATTCTTTTGTTCCAGAGATTTGTCTTTCTCCCCATTGAGTTCTCCAATTATTTATTTGTATCAGTGTGGATTCACAGATGTTTATTTTTTTCTTTGGGTCATAATCCTTTATTTATTCTGCTACTCAGATCATTCCAGTTTGTTGGCCAGTGAGTGCTCTTTCGGTTGGCTCCTCTGTCCCTTTGGCATATTAACATTATTGCAGGTTTGTTTTTTTTTTGTAATCCTTCCTTACTTTCTGGCATTACAAGAGTCTCCAGGCCCATCTTCAATACTTCCTAGTCCAGCCCTACAATCAGCCAGCTCCTCAAGAGGCCCTGGTTCCTTTTACTGGACAGTGGTATTAGAAACCAAGATCTGGCATCTAGATGTGATCATTGTTCCTGGAGTATCATTTCCAGGCCCTTTCAACTGACAGAGCAAAGGAATGTATGTGAATAGTAACCTTTACACATCTGTAAATATTTCTATTTGTATCCAAAAGTATCTGTATTAAGCCAAACATGAGTTCATACTAATGTTTCCAACTCTAATCTATTACCATTAGAGATCATTCTAGCCTTGCTTTTTGCTATAACCCCCTGCTTCAACAGTGAGAAACTTGCCTCCTACCTACAGTTCACCATCCATTTATATAATTGTTCAATTTCACTATATATTGTACTGTTTCAGAATCGTTCATCTATACATTCCATAGGAAAAACTATCAATTAGAGTACAGTGCTTATGTACAGTTTCTTTTTCCTTTAGTTTTACAGTCTCCACTAATTTCTTTAGCTACTTAGGTTAGCACCTTTATCTATCCCTTCAGTGAAGTTGTTTCATATCTTTGTAATAGTTAGATCCTTTCATCTCAATTTGCATGCTATCCTAGGATCCTGTGACTCCCTGAATATATGTTTTAATTTGTTTACATTGAGGTTTATTCTTTGCGCTATTAAGTTCAATAAGATCTGACAAATAAGTGTCATGTATCCATCATTACAGTATCGTACATAGTGGTTTTATCACCCTAAATCCCCCTATTCAATCCTCCCTTCCTCTCAAATACTTGGTAACCACTATTCTGCTTATCTCTATAGTTTTGCCTTTTACAGAATGTCATGAAAAGAGAATCATACAGTATTATGAAAAGTAGCCCATTCAGACCAACTTCAACACCAATGTTTTTATAGAGTGGTAATGGTCAACAGTGGTCAGAGTTGCTGAGTGGCAAATAGTACAGAAGAGTGACAGGTATTAGCATAGCCCAGGCTAGTTCTAGAAGTTTCCAGCAAGAGAGCTGTTCTTATTGCTATTTTACTTCCCAATGTCAGTGACTCAAGTGAGAGGAAGACTATAACACCAGACTCCAGAGGAGGGAAATACTACCAGGCAGCAGAGCTCTGGTGAAGGAAAGATCAAATCTCAAAGACCCTCACATAATAAAGCATGTTACATGCTGGATAATAGCAGAAGGACAAGCCAATACTCTGCAATAATTTAAGTCTCATAGTACACAATAAAAGGTCAATGATTTCAGATGTGCTTAATCTATTTATTTGAGCTGAACCAGATTGTAATCAAAAGTGAAACATGCCCAACTAACTTGGGAATCACATAAACCAACTGTCTATGGCATTAACCTAAGAGGCCCCCAATGAGGAATGCATGTGTATGGCTAAGAAGTGGACCAGATCTCTCTCCTTCTACGATGACACCTCCTCATGCTCTTCTCAGTACCATTCCTGCTGGCTTCCCAAGTTCACTGGTGGACCTTATAGCACCTATTGTGTTTTTTCTTCTGGCTGTACTGAAAGCAGTATTAGGATGAGCAGAGGAGCAGAGCAACACGTGTTTTTTACCATCCATGGCTCTCATTTTTCCCACTATAGGCTGCTAAGTACAAGCTGTGCTTTTTCTGATTTTGGTCCTAGACAGTATTAGTACTTGTCATCAGAGTGCTATCACATTTATAATAGTCGTTTGCTTATTTTTTCCTCCCAGTTGATCTCCATGTCCTTCTGTTGTGTTTCCTTGAGCTGAGTCTCAAAGTTCTTCAGTGCACATCAGGGGAGGCACATTTGCCAAGACCCAGGGATACAACATCTTGAAAGGAAGCCGAGAAAATGGTGTAGTCACTGAATTTCCACTTCTTTTTATAACTACTTTTAGTCATTATTACTGGATTAAACATACACGCATGCACACACGCACAAAACTGATTAGTTCTGGTTGTTATTCATTATTCTCCCACTTCTTGTTTCTAAAAAATCTGCATTACAAACAGGATCTTATTCCAATCAACTTATCTCAAGTCTTACAATTAATATTCCTAATACAACCATTATGCCATTTGACTTTTTTTTTAAAGCTACAAAAACCAATGCCAATGAATCACAAATATCCATGAGAGGAGGCCAAAGAGGTTAACCAGAGAGTGAACTTGACGTTGCAAAGCAAGGACCTCCAGTGTTTCCCTGTTTGCTAAACCTAGTGGTTTTGGTTAACACAGGAAACACAGTAAATACACAGTAAATCGTACACACAAAGCAGCCATCAGCAATTTGCCTGGTGGCGTCGGATAGCATGTGGCTGGTAGGTCTCGGGAGATGAGGAACAAACAGCCATGAGGGATTAAGTGATTGCTGTTGGCGGTGTGCTCGCCCTGGATATTTCACCATGGACCGTAATCAATTACCAGAGACCAGTAATGATACCAATCAAATCCACTTAGCACTTCTATACTATCAACCTGAGGGCTGCTGACCTGCCAGTTTGGAAAGGCTTATTAGGGCTGTGTGAGAAGTGATATGTGAGGAAGCCACTGTGAGGCCTTAAGTGGGGAAAGCCGTCTTCTTTCCCTTCATGTTACAAAAGATAAATGGATAAATTAGTCACTCACCTGCCCTACATTAAGGTTTCTTTTAAAACAGCGATATTCTCTCTCTTCCAAGGGGATGACCGTTTATAAATATTGCCGCATAATTTGAGGTATCCTGGTCAGCAATTTCATGTGAGCAAACAGCCTTTAAGACAATGACTGAACAGAAGCTGGGGCAAAGCAAAAAGCAGCCAACCTACTGCTGTGAAATACACCAGTCACCCCAGAGTCCCGTCGCTATGATGTCACCCCGTCCCTTCTGTGGTGGGACTGCCAAGCGTCATCGCCGTATGGCCAGAACGCCCTAATCTAGAATGCTGGTCTTTATGGTGCCTGTGAGAAGGTGAAGAAGAAATCAGCCACTCTGTGTGCCTACAATGTCAAATTGTAAGTCAGTTACATTTTTTCTTGGGGTTTGGCATCTTTTTTTCTCCCTTCACGGTCATCTTCATTCACATTTTGGGACTCCCCAGGCAGAAACACAATGGTTTTAAGTTTGGGGTGTCTTTTCCAACCCTCGCTGGACTTCTGAGGCCCCTCTTTCTGCTCCCTGTTTAACCAGTATCAGTCTTTTATGAAACAGTGGACTATCCCAAAATTACTGTTTTGATGGACCTTTTGGCTTAACAATAATGGTATCTAATTAAAAGGGTTGGGGTTTGGGCTCAGAGAGTTATCCTACACTTAATTCTTGAGGTTTGTTTTTGCTGTATTTTAAAAGTTTTTCCAGATAAGTGTAAATTTTCCTTTCATAAGCTGGAGAGAAAAAAAAAGTTTAAGTTCATCAAAGGCTTCCATTAAACTTCCATTTACAAAATCACTTCAGTTCTTTACTTGTCCTGGCTTAAGCTTACACTAAAACAGGGACAGGCAGGCACAAAAGAGAACATTTTAGGATGGTGGAAATAGTCTATCTCTTGAACGGGTTGTCGTGTGGTTTCACAAGTATATGTATTTGTCAAAGCTCTAACTGTACACTTACAATTGGTGCATTTGTTGCATGCAAAGCTTTTCTCAAAAAAATTGAGTTTAAAACTCCCTCCTAACCAAGACTCCCCACTAAAAAGACAGATACACAGATGGGGAAGTGAGATAAAGATGTCCTTATCTTACCCCTATTAAACAGGGGGCAATATTTGAAAATACCACACATTCCTTGAAGAATCAGTGCAGAACCCAAGAGTGCTCACTGTCCAAACCTGTTCCTTCTCTGCCGTCTCGAGGGGGCAGCTACTGGGTACAGATTTACTAATTTCCAAGCGGCTTTAGTTGGCAGAACTGCTCCTTGCTGGGGATTCACTAATTCTGTCCATCCAAGAGCACCGCCCGGAGTAGGGCTCCGAACAGGAGAGAGGGAGAACCTTGGCCAAGGACACAGATCTCCCAGAACCACCAAAGGGGTTGCCCTCCAATAAAAAAAATGTTCTGAATGGATCTACTCAGGTTCCATTATCAAGACTGCTCCTAAGAATGTGTGCTACCTTAACCTAGGGCACGAGGGCAGTGTGAGAATTAATGAAATATTGAGGCTTCTGGAGCACTTTCCCAGAGAGAAACAGCAGAATGAGAACCAACAAGCAAAAACCTTCAGTCAAGCCGGTGTGTAAGGACAAAGCAGTTCTGATGGCTTTCGCTGCCTTCTCCCTATCCTTACCCCCTATGGTGCATCTATTATACAGACCGGGACAAAGATCTTGTTGAACTTGTCACTTAATGTGTATCACTTTTCAGCTGAACCCCATGGTTTGGGATGTTATTACATGTCCATGAGTCATGAAGCTCACAGAGGTCACTGTGAAACCCAGACACTGCCTAGCTCCCATCACAGCAGCATCACTAAGTGGGATTTGTGACAAGCTTCCTCCTACTAGTTGTCTTTCTACCTAGGTGCTTTGGTGAGGCTACTCTTTTTCTCTGAAAACCATTGGCCACAGCCTTTGGAGGATTGTATAATAGCTGGGAACATGTGAACATGTTAATGCTATCACTGTCAGCCTGGTATTTAAAATAATTTTATCTAGCCCTTGCCCTTAGCACCTCTGCTACCTCCCAAAACACACACACACATTTACTTCAAGAATAATTTAACTACCCAAAGCAATCCACAAGGATAATCTCTATCAAAATTCAAATGGCATTTTTTACAGATAAAGAGAAAAAAACAATCCTAAAATTCCTATGGAGCCACAACAGACCCTGAACAGCCAAATCTATCTTGAGAAAAAAAAGAACAAAGCTGGAGGCATCATAGTTCCTGACTTCAAAATATGTCAGAAAGCTACAGTAATCAAAACTGCATGGTACTAGCATAAAGACAGACATATTATCCAGTGGAATGAGAGCCTAGAATTAAATCCATGCATATTTGGTTAACTGATCTTCAATAAGGGTGCCAAGAAGGATAGTCTCTTCAACAAATGGTATGGAGAAACTGGACATCCACATACAAAAGAATGAAACTGGACCTTTATCTTTTACTATACACAAAAATCAACTCAAAATGGATTAAAGACTTAAAGATCTAAAACTGTAAAACCCCTGAAAGAAAGCTTCATGATACTGGTCTTGGCACTGATTTCATGGACCTAACACCAAAAGCATAGGCAACAAAAGCAAAAAGACTGCAGCTTGATGTAAGACTACATCAAACTAAAAAGCTTCTGTGCAGCAAAGGAAACCAATCAACAGAGGGAAAAGGCCAGCTACAGGACAGGAGAAAATATCTGCAAAGGAAATATCTGATAAGGGATTCATTTCCAAAATATATAAGGAGCTTTCACAACTCAATAGCAAAATATTCATAACCCAATTAAAAAATAGGCTAAACACCTGACTAGACATTTTTCCATAGAACACAAATAGCCACAGATGCACGAAGAGATGTGCAGTGTCACTGATCATCAGGACAATGCAAACCAAAACCATAATGATATATCACCTCACATCTATCAGGATGGCTCTTATTAAAAAAAAAAAAACAAAAGACAACAAGTGTTGGTGAGGATGTGGATAAATTGGATCCTTTGTAAACTGTTGTTGGTAGGGATTCAAAATGGTGCAACTGCTATAGAAAACAGTATGGAAGTTCCTCAAGAAATAAACAATAGAACTAGCGTAGGATTCAGCAATACGACTTCTGGATATTTATTCACAAGGGCTGAAATCAGGATCTCAAGGAGAAATTAGTACTTCATATTCATTGCAGCACTGTTCACAATAGCCAAGATGCAGACATGACTAGCCTCCATCAACAGAAAAGTGTATAAAGGAAATGTGGTACAGGCAGACAATGGAATATTATCCAGCCTTTAAAAAGGAGGAAATTCTGCAACATGGATGAACCTTGAGGACATCATGCTACATGAAATAAACCAGTCATAGAAGGACAAATACTTCAAGATTCCACATACTCAAGGTATCTAAAGTATCAAATTCATAGAATAAAGGGTAGAATAGTCATTTCCAGAAACTAGGGAGTGGGGAAAATGAGGTATTATTAATCGATAGGCATAAAGTTTCAGTTAAGCAAGATGAGTAAGTTCTACAGATCTGCTTTACAACATTGTCCCCTTGGCTACAATACTGTATTGTTCACTTAAAAATTTGTTGAGAGGGTAGATCTCATGTTAAGTGTTCTTACAACAATAAAATTAAAAAAAAACTTTAAATATCATGACAGCAGTTACTTTCTTTCGGGGGATACTGGAAGAGGGCATAAGTGGGTTTCTGGTAATACTCTGTTTCTTGATCTTGGGGCTGGTGCTGATGTGTTCCTTTCATGAAAATACATCAAGTTGTAACTTAAGATCTGTGCACTTGTTTGTATGTACACATCAATAAAAAGTTTAAAAAAGAATCAATTTAAATACCAATTATTTTTAAAGTAAATTGGCAGGTAAAAGAAAAAATCAGGACTGTAAGAAAAGAAACAGGATGGAATTAAAAGATATTAGTTATTTTGCTATGAGTGACTTTTAGTATTTTTCACTTTTTCACATTTTTCAGAGTCTGATATTGTTGACTACAACTTCTATAGTTATATGAGCAACGAACTCCACTACACAGAAATCTTAATATTTATTTACCTTGACAGACCTAAAAGATCACATGCAATAAAATAAAACCTGGGCATCGCACTATTTCTAAGGATTATGAGTCACATGTGCTAAAAAGACATGTATAGTAAGAATAATATTTTACTAGCTTTAAATGTCAATATTAATATCAATTAGCACATGTTTAAAACATAAATCTTGTCCTTGAAAATAATATTATTGGAGGTTTAAAATGTAAGGGTTTATTTCTGGATACCCAATTTGTCCACATGGCTATCCTTGTGCCAATAACACATCTTGACTACTCTGACTTTGTAGTTAATGTTTAGAAATACTGTATGGATACTATTTGCTCATCATTTCCAAACTATTTTATCTATTATAGGTCATTGCATTTCCCTATAAATTTTGAGCACCAGCTTGTCAATTTCTACCCAAAAAAAAATCCAACTGGGATTTTCTTATAGAGATTAAATTGAATTTATAGACCAATTTGGAGAGAATTACCATCTTGGTAATATTTAATCTTCTAATGCATGCACTGGATTGTCTCTCCATTTACTAAGATCTTTAATTTCTTTCAGCCATATTTCATAGTTTTCAGAGTACAAATATTTATACCAACTTTATTTCTAAGAGTTTCATTTTTTTATACTATTGGGCATAGTATCAATTAATTTAATTTTGGGGTTGTTTGCTGCTTTTAAAAGAAATAGAATGCTTTTTGTATATTAATCTCATACCCTGCAACTTTGTTGAACTCAATCATTAGTTCTAATAGTTTTGTCTTGTGTGGATTTTTGAGAGTTTCTACATATAGGATCAGGTCATTTGCAAATGAACTTTCCATTCTTGATGCTTTTATTTTTGCATCATTGCATTGTCTAAAAATTCCAGTATAACATTGAATGGAAGTGACGAGATCAAACACCTTTGTCCTTGTTCCCTATCTTCGTGGAAAAGCATTTTACCTCTCACTATTATGCATGATGTTAGCTGTAGGTTTTTTCCACGAAATGCCTTTTACCAAGTTGAGGATGTCCTCTTCTATTCCTAGTCTGTTTAAAGTTCTTACCACGGATGGGTGCTGGATTTTGTCAAGTGCCTTTTCTACTTCTAGTGAGATGAAAATGCGGTTTTTGTCTCCTACTTTATTAACATGGCATATTACATTAACTATTTTCAGCTGTTAAACCAACCTTACATTAATGGGACACCCAGACAATGTCTGCTGACTGCTTTTTTTCTGAGTATGGGTCATACTCTCTTCTTTCTTTGCATATCCCATATTTAAAATGGAATTACAGATGGATATATTATAGCAATTCTGGATTGTGATTTTTCTCACTGAAAGTGGGGGCTGTTTCTGTTTTTCTTTCTTTCATAGTTTAGTAATTTGCCTGGATTAATTCTGTGAAATCTATCTCCCCAGCAGTGTGAGGTCACTGGTGTTTCTTCTGTTTTGTTTTGTTTTTTAATTTTTGGTTTTATTGTTAATCCTGGCTTCCTAGTTGTTACCTATGTGTCTGCCTAGCTTAATGGTTGGCCAGTGATTCGACAGAGGTCGTGATCACACATCTCCATCCAGTAAGACTTGCGTTCTCTGCCAATGGACCTGTTTGTGGGCAGAGAAGTACACTCAAAGTTCAGGCTATTTCCAAGTGGCGCTCAGCTTCTGCCCTCCGCTGGGCCCTTTCACATTTCCTCAGACTCAGGATTGGCCAGGAGTGTGGGGACAGCTTGGGCTCTCCATTGTCTGCTGCATATGTGAGCAACTTCATCTAGAAGTACGTTTGCCTCAGCTGCGACTGCAACCTCAGGATAACAGAGCTCCTGGTTGCCTTCCCAGATTCCTGCCACCAGCATCACTGCAACCACTGACAACACCACTGGCCACAAGTGTCGCACACCATTCCACATCAAGTGGGTTCCCTCTCACAGCAGCAGCGACCTGCCCGTCCTTTATGGACTGTGGTCTTCCTTCCCCCTGAACCTCATGACAATTGAGCTGGGCAAGGGATGGGTGCAGCCCCAGGCGAGAATTTCACAATCTCCTACTATTTTAACAGGAGTTCAGCAGTTTTTCTAGGATAAACATTTCTTAGATTGCTTTAGCCTTTATTCAATTTCCAGAGCACTGAAATGATTGTTTTTGTTCATTTTGTTCAACTGCGTGTTTGCTTTTTTAAAGAGAGGCTCTGTAGACCTCCTTACTTGGCTACAGGCAGAAGTCCTGCCCCAGGATTTATTTTTAAATGCTGCGGATACTACACAGAAACTTGGCACTGCAGATTATTTATATCCCACCCATATGATTTTTATAGTGTCAGATGTTACATAGTTCTTTGTAGGTCTCATAAAACCATTTATCTTTTTAAGTGAAGAAGGCCCGACCTAACACCACAGAATAAAAGCACAAATGATAAATTAAAGATTTGTCAAACCATCTGGGGGCCTGGTTCTGGCTGTACAGCAGGACCTCAGTAAATGACCTTTGACTCCTAGATGTGGACTACCACCTATATTTTGAGGGAAAATGTGCTTATTTCCCCTCTTTTTTATGATGCTGCTGTCCACTACACTTCACCAAACATGTATACCAAATGCCATATGAAGGAAATAATTAAGGATCATTAAAAAATAAACCTCCCCTAAAAACATCCAAACTTAGCAACATTTTACTTTTTTTGCATGATCTTCCTTTTGAAAGTCACAGGGGGTTTTCCAGTTAATCTCAAGCAAGCATCTGATTGAGATGTTGTTAATGTTAAGCCGCAATACCATTTGATTAATATATTAAAACTGTCATGGTCATCTTCATTTACCTCAATAAAAGCAGTTCATTACTTTCAATGGCTCTTTATTGCTATATGTCTAAAATTATGAGATAAAAAACGCTAGCAAAGCAGTAGGAGATCCATAACCTCTATTCCCCATCTCTGAAGAAAAAAAACCAACACAGCACTTCCTATGGCATGGTTCAATCTGGGAATAAAAAGAGTTTTGCCAACATCAACTAAAACTTACCACAGCTGGTAAAGTTAAAAATCAATACCAGCCCCTTAAAGGAACAAATGTATTTGCCTGAGATCATGAAACAAACTGGTACAAAAACCAGAAAAGGAGACCCAAATGCTTGTCCTTTAATCACACATCCCAAACTCCCTCTACTTACATCAAAACCAAACTATAAGGTCAGTTATCCAGAGCTCTATCTTAGCCTCACTTCTGCTTGAGAGTTTTCTTCCTATAAAAGAATAATGGTGGTATGGAGGAGAAGAGAGATTGGTTCAATGACCCAGCTGTTTTAATAGTGCCTTCAATAGGAAAAGAACAAAGAATTAAAAGATTTAGCCTTCTTTTCCTTCAAATGCAATGCAAGTATGATCACAAGAACAAATCTCAAATAAACTAACACAACACAGGTTGGTTTTGCTGTTTCAGCCTAGAGTAGAAGAGACGGCTGTCAAATTTGCAACATACTACTCCAGTTTTCTCCATGAGCAGTTGCAGTTTAGCTCTCCAGTTCTTTGCATGTTAAAACACATCTTTGGAGCTTCTATATAGTGAAACCACTTTGAAGGCTCCAGATCGCTTTCGCATGGGGAATGCTACCCCATATATCCTGATAACTGTTATAATACTCATTTAAGGAAAGTAGGAGCTGGCATTACAACTGCAGTGAAAGGAAAGCCAAGAGCTTAAAAGATGCCCCTAAGAGGTCTCAGAGTTCGTAAGGAGCAAAGTGATAAGTCAAAGTCTCTGAAGTTGGTGTAGAGCTGAGTCTAAAAGGCTGAGCTGACCCCCTCCTGGATCATCACTTTTTCTAAGAAATGAGTCAAAATTACAGGTGACAAAAAGCTCTACAAACATACTTTAATTCATTAAAGGTTTTACTTTGTGTATTAACTAACCCAACAGTGTTTCCCAATTTAACCAGATGAGTCTCTGAAAACCACAGTGAGTCTTTCCCTGTGTACTACACCTTCTTTGAATAATGAAATCTATGTTTGCCTCACAAAAGTTTATAACTATTTAGTCATATCCTTGGCCTAACCAATACTGTCAATCTGTAGTGGGAGGCTTTTTCCTATTCATAAAAAACAGCAAAACCAGATTCATACCTGGATTCCAATGTCTTTTTCACAGCAGTACGGATAGATAAAGATCATTCAAATGAACACTACTGTTTTTTCCCTACCTGAAATCTGTTGTTTACTTTATAATTAAATTTAGGATAAGTTTATTATCTGAAAAATTATTCCACTTGAGGCTAGAAGTGGGAAAACTTACAGGGAAGTAGAAGCAGAAAACAAATCATAATTTTTCATAAGTCACAATGGGAAAAAGTAAGATAACTCAACTTCCTATAAATTTATTTTAATGGTACAGTTGTAAATATTAGGAAGACAATAAACGGCTTCAAATTCCACCAGACTGGAGGTTCTAAACTATACACTTAAAATCAGAAGACCCAGGACTTGTTGCCATTATCATTAATTACTTCTTAAATAGTAACCCAGCCATGACACTGTATCAATACACGGCTGCCCTTAAGGAGCTTACTTATGGAGTAGAGGCAACTATTCACACAACAGAGAAAACTCAAATAACATGAACATAGTTATAGGTATCCCTGGAGTTGTTTACTAGACACACTCAAGCCAACTCAACAGAAAATAAATTTATGTGTATTTGATTTCATTTTCCAGTTCCACAGCATCCCCTGTCCTGCAGAAGTCCCCCCATCCATTACGAGCTGCACTGGTCCCTGAGCAAGTGTGGGCAGGGCAGGTTGGAGTAGACCCACAGAGGCAGAGGTCAGCCATGCAGGGTCAAAGCACACAGCTCCAATGCTGGAATAAAATCCACACGGCCTGGAGCCTGAGCCTTTAATAATACAATTTGACAAGGTTAATGCTTCAATTGACCATTCTTTCTCAAAATTCTTCTCTGCAAATTTATATATTTTTAGGATTCTACAGTTGGAAGGAACTTTGCATGGGAGTCCACAGAAGTGAGTTAGTTTCCTGAACTGGTGTCAACACTAGGATTTGATCTCCTCCCTCAGGCCTGTTCTGTTTTACTCTGCTACACTATGTTGGGTACATTTGGAAATGACATTAGCATTGCTTCCTTGGGAACAAGCGTTAGGTCTGGGTACCTAGGGAAAAATTCTAGAAGGAGCTAGCTCTTGGACAGAGGTTTAGATATACTGGGAGGGAAGCATCTAGTGAAAGAGAAACAGGGCACGCTGTGAGTATAAGGAGAAAAGCACTAAACGGTGTTGATGGGTAGGGGGTGGGTTGTGGGGAGGAGGGAGCAATGCAAGAAAGAACGACAGAAACAAGAACTCTGAGACGACGGACCAAGGAGCGCTGGTAGGGCCAACATGATTGATGTCCAATAGTTTGGGAGGCTTTAGAAAGATAAGGTCCTATCTCACCGGCTTTGCCACTGAAGGTTAACAGCAGGCAATGCTCTTTTTCTGTGCCTTGTTGCTCCTTATTTTAAAGCAGGAGTGATAACATTTTGCCAGTGACATCTTTCAAAGGGCACCGAGCTACCAAAATGCTCCCCTGAAGGAGTCTTGAATGGGCCCCGGCCCCCAGTCCTCGCGCAGCCGCACACTGGCTGTGCTCTAGGAAACATGCTGAAGTCTTCTCCGAGCTCAGTTCCCCTACCTACACCAATAAGGTTTTGGCTCCTTGAATCAAGCCTGTCCCGGCGATGTGCTTTTCATATGAGAAGCGTTTTAAGTTTCCCCAAGGAAACTTTTTGTATAAATTAAAAATGGCTTTAAAGAGCCTCGTTATCCCAACCTTTCTCTCCTCGGTGCCCTCCTGGCTCAGCACAAGCAAGAGAATGACTTCAAAAGCATTGTAAGCTACAGGTAATGGGCAGAAGGGAAGGGAGAGACTGTAAATGGGCTCTTTAGAATAAAGCCCCACCAAGCTGTTAATGCTTTACACAAGACGGAATGTGGATTAGTGTGTTTATTTCAGAAGCCCTTCTGAACCTGTACCTGGCTATTGAAATTCACAAGGCATTTGTGTGCAGTTCGTTTCTTATTAACAACGGCACAGAAGCCAAGGTACACTGGCAGGGCCCCATACCCCATACTGCTGGGGGAGGGGCGGGCTCGACAGCACCGGGTCTTTGTTATTGATGCCCTACTTCAGGCCAGCACCACCTCCCTATTCCAGTCCCCTCCCTCCAGCATTTTTAACTAGAAATTATTACATTAAGAACACATAACTGGGAGATCCATGCAGGCACACTGTCAAATTTAAAAGCATCATATCTCATTTCTTCACTTCTCTGACGCTCATTAGAAACCAACCGTACCTTTTGAGCACTTAACTTCACCAAAATGCTCTTCCATCATTTGAACCTTAAACCAGTAAGAGAGGAATGGGCCTGGGTGGGGTGGGGTGGACAGGAGGAGGAGGAGTGGGGGGAGAAAGAAAGAAAACGGGGTGAACAGAGGCTGAGACTGGCTCCGAGTGTGTGACACGAGCCACCCGCTGCAGACAAAGAACACCATGCGACTGGAAGGGAGACAATGAAGGTTCAGAGAAGACGCAGAGCGCAGGGAAGCCGGGCAAGCCTCCTCCCCAAACCCGCGCTCACTTCTTGCCAGCTGATGGGCTCACAGCCGCTGCTCCACTGGTGGAGGGACAGTCATTTCCCGGCGAAAGGATTTCTACCATTTTAATTAGGTTTTGTTTTTGTTTGAAGGATAAAAAATAAGCCCTCCATTGCCACATTCCCCAGATATAGCTGTATTTTCAACTATAAAAAGAATAAATAGTGATTTCGGTTCCTTTAAGAGTTTAGAATTTCTTGTGAAATAAATTAAGAGAAGAAAAAGTTCAGCAAATTAGTTCAAATCTGTGTTTGTTGGAAAAACACAGGTAGAAAAATTTTGGTCCTGTGATGGGGGTTGGGAGACTTTTTTTTTTTTAACAATATCAATAGATGAACCCGATGGCACCCTTTGTCCTGCTTAGCCTGAGTGATAAGACAGTGCAGAGGGACAGAATTCTTAATATTTCACTGTCCTCTTTGCCAAAAAGATCTAGAACAGGTTAATCCACTAGTCATTTCCAATTATCCTTGACAGAAAAAGAATTGGGAATTTCACAAGCAGTATGTGTAAAATCTTTCTTGACTTAGACAACATTAGGGGAAAAATCCATTCAGAACTGAGATCTAAAACGAAAATGTGGAAAGGAGGAAAGCTAGCAGTGCAGCTGTTAAACAGCCAAGGGAAGATGGAAACGTAATCACCGCAGGACTTGATCTTTCTCAAACTGCTGTTTACAAACAAAGCACTTACTAAGTAACACCTCAGGCAACAGATATGACAGGAATGGTGTTTGCTCTTTTAAATAACAAGAGATTGGGAAAAAGATTTCAATTACAAATTGACAACAAATTAAAATGAAACATCTTTTCTAACTGGCAAAAAATGCAGATCTAGCTGGGAAAATTTATTTCTGCCCACCCTCTATTCTCCCAAAAGGAGATTAGAAAGAGAGAACAGAAAAACATAGGTCCTGGAGATGAATTCTGGTAATGAGTGCCATAAACATTCATAGGGAGATAAGCTCCTCTTTCATAGGTCTTTGAACAAAAATATTTAAAGATGTACGCAGAGTCAAATACTGCAGTAAAATGCATTGAATGTTTGTTTTTATACACTGCAAGAGGGAGTTAAAGTCTTGTCACTCACCTGATGGAATTTGGTCTCTCTCAAATCATCTCACCCAACAACGTTAAAGACATCCTGCTTTGACTTAATTCAACCTCCAGTCAACTTGTGGGAAATGCAGGTCAGCTTTAAAGCACCAGGTGGGTAAATAGTCATTAGTCTCTTGACCTTGAATTTTAGGGGTTGTATACTCACCTTTTGCATAAAGGCTGCCACTTAAGATCATGTGCCCTGTAAGAGTTTTCCAATTTAAGTGGACTCTACAGAGTAAACTGGCTCTTTCTTTATCAGAACAAATGAGGTGCCAAAAAAATACTCTTCTGTCTTGTCCCTAATTCTAAGCTGCCAACAGGGAGAAGGCGAATGGAAGGTGGAGTACATGTATCCTTGCCCTCTCCTGGTTTAGTATTAAGAGGGAACAAGAAGAAAAATTTCAAGACAGACCCCTGAGCAGAATAGAGGAAGAGGTGGTTGAAATGCTTTCCAATGCAGCTGAAGTAGTTCCAGGCTGACTTTACATCCAACTGGGTAGGCACTGAAATGAACATTCTATATTCTATCAAATGAAAGCTAAAGCAGGTACTACGACTACTACTGCTAGCAAATGCACAGAGCTTACCCTGTGCCAGGCACTGTTCTAAGTGCTCTACATATATTAACTCATGGAATCCTCCCAACAGCCCCTTGAGGTAGGTACTATATGCAAGTGAATAAAAACTTATTCTACCCAAGAAATAAAAAGCTTCATAATGTTGGTGGTAAAATGGGAGATGGGTAACAATTTTGAAAAGGAATCTCTGGAGCCTACATATCCTATACTATAGAATGCTGTCCTCTATGTTGCTGGGGCAAATGATATACAAAGAACACATATGGGGATCTCTTATCAGCATTTCGTTTAAAGAGCTTTGTTCATAAATTTCCACGGAAGAGAATACTAATGAAAATTATCTACACTCATTTAAAGAGCAGAAAATCTAAAAGAAAACTTGGCTAGTCCTTCTTAGAAATCATAATCATTACAGCTTTCACTTCCTGGGATTCTTCCTAATGCCAATCCTTAGTAGCTAAAATAATAAGGGTTTGGAAAACGAGACAAAGGGAAAATAGGAAATGTTTCTGTATTTCATCACATTAGGGAATGAGATGGGGGGAACCACAGAGATCTAGAAAAAAAGGAAAAGTAAACAATTGCAAAAGGGGTCCAATACCTGTTACTTTTGCCTTCTCACTCATTTTAAATTCAGTTGTTTGGAACAGTAGGGAGGGAAGGATGACCAGGTCACATTCCTGAGCCTCCCACTTAGGACCAGCTCTGAGGACCAGGCTGATCACACACTTCCATCAACAGCTAAGTTGGGGAAAAAGTCTGATGGGGCTCCAAGTCTTGACTCTGTGCCTTTTTCCATACCATCGAGGAGAAGCTACTGGCATTCACCCACCAAAACTGCTTCCCTGATCTTCGCATAAAATCTCTGGAAAAGCCTATGTTTTTTAGAGACACGGCCCTTGACGCCACATTATTCCTGTAACTTAATCATTTATTTGGCCTACTGTCAAAGAGAATTTTTCATCAGTAAGGAATGGCATTGTTGGGTGTTGTTAAGTCAATCAGGACTGCTGAGAAAATAGATTCCAAATGTCTAGGATTAATATTTGTGATATTTACTCTAGGCTAGTCCCAGAGTGAGAATATTTTTTAAATGTTTTTGCAAGGTGTTTACAGGTTGCTGAGCTTTTAGAATCCTACCACAGGGGGAGGGCCAAACCTTTTCTGACCAAACATTTTTTCAAATAAAGCAGGTTTGTTAGGAACACGGTTTACCACCTATCATTGTTTATGATAGGAGTCTCTGAGGGAACTTTGAAGAGAAACTGTGGGCAGATAAGAGATGAAATGGCAAATGACAAATCTTACTCTTTTATTTTTTTCTCCCAAATTAAATGCCTGTCTTTATATTGATTTTTTAGATACTGAATATACATAGTTTATCTTCCAGATAATCACAATTCTTACTTTAATAAACAGATACAATTTATGACAATGGAAAAAAAGATGCATTTTTATCTGTCAACAACCTTTATACACACACACATTAACCTGATACTCCATCGACTCTCTGCCATAGAGCAGACATTTCCACCCCCAGCCTGTCAGCCTTCACAGAGATGTGCGCCCACCTGTGAGTTTCCCCATGGCACAAACTCTTTACCAACTGAATTGACAGGAAAGGAGCAGTGAAACTGTTCATAAATTATAATTTGCATATTTGGCTTAATCTTTGAGTTCTTTAAGTATCTAAAAGGGTCATCTTTCCTTAAAATTCTAAAACCTGTCAAATTGTGACTTGATGGTAGTTATTTCTGTGATTTTGAGTTCTTACTATACCACTATAGAGACCCCAAATACCACCTGTAATGACACCACTCTACAGATATAGGCATCTACTTGCTCAAGTGTGACAACAGCTAATGGTGACACAAAACATCAGCCAGTGCCTGTTTTAATGTGTAATGCGCATTTCAGTCACCAGAATTTTGGTCTGGTAACAGAATTACCAAGACGGGGCTGGCAGCTGACACAGAGAGGGCTCCGTGGCAGGAGCCAGCAGTTCCCAGACTCCCATAGGGCCTTGTTTGCTGCAGCATGAGATGTCTTGCTTTCTTCTTAGGACGAGCTTTTCTTCTGCCCTCCCCTCACACATGCTCCACTTTCATAGTCTGTGTGGGACGTCAGTGTGGATTGTGTGCTCCCAGCCTTGGCCCTGGTCTCTCATTCTGGTTTTAGCAAGGGATCTTCTCCTATAAAGTTGTTTTATCTGTGTGTGTGCGTGGGAGCAGGGGTGGGGGCAGTCAACCATGCTAACATTTAAGAATCTTTGCAGTAGTGAATTCTCTTACTCAACTGTAACATGTATTATAATGGTATATTCAACACCTCACTTCACTAAGAAGTTCACCTTAAGTCAGGAAACTATTCTCAATAATCCAGGCACAAGAGTGAGTCACTTATCTCATTCGTCAAATATGTACGGCATACCTGGAAAGGTGTCTAGAATCACAGGAATTTTATCAGTTTAAGCTAAACTCATTTGAGAGAGAATGCATCCTAGCATAATGCCATTACTTGTATATCCTAAAGCTGGGCTCACTATTTGTTGAACAAACAGCCAGATGGTATAGAAAATTAATGAACTTTTGGTTATCCACAGAATTATTTTCAACTAAGATGGCATGGAAATATGCACCACTTTTATTGGGTTCTTCCAGTCTAAACATTTTGTTTCCCAGTGCAAAAGGTTGCCTTACTCTCACATGTATGAGAATGACAACGAATATACTAAATGAAGTGAAGGAGCATTAGACAAACTTCATTCTTTATTCTCTACCATGCTCCACTTTAAAAAAATCGTTAATATTCGTTACAAATATGAGGGTCCTGCTTAACAGCTAGCTCTAGATCTCTCTAACAGAGGCTCATTTCACTCAATTCTCAATTGCATATCTGGCATTCAACAGAAGAAATAAATTTAAGTCAGATATTTTGACTGGGGTGATTGGAAATTTGTGCCACTGATAAGTACTGTATATATATACACACATATCTATATTTGTGCCATAGATAGAAGTGTTTTCTTAAATGTTAGCATTCATTCAAAGTGAGTATGTAAACACATACTTATTTACTAGTATAGTCCTATTTGCTCTTTCATTCATTCACTTTATAGGGGAAGAGCATCTTAATCATTAAGAAATTAGAACCAAGAATTTTTTATTTAAAGAAGTGTTGTTTGTTTTCAAGCACATTACTCAGTAGAACTCAATCAATAAAATATAAGTGCTGCTAAACATAAGTCCTTAAGGTATCTACTTGAATGCATTTTTTTGAGTATAGTCACATAGTTACAACAGTTTCATAATACCTACTAATGTTAGAAAAAGACTTTTAGAATCAGTTGAAACAAAAAAAGTGTCAAAATATTTTGAAACGGGTGTACTTGATAAAAATATGAAGCTATTTCTAATTTGCAATAAGGGAAATGAAATGAAGATGCTATTAAACAATGTACCAGACACACATAGGCCCTAAACACTTTACTTTGATGACATCATAAAGCAGAGAAAGGATATTCGTTAGTTTTGGTCCAGGGAGGGTTTTTGTTTTTGCTTTTGGCTCAAGCGTGCTAATGGCCCTAATGATTTTTTATTAGTGCTAAGAGTTGGCTGTATACATGTAACCTCTCTGTCTATTTGTAGACTGACAAGTTTCTATATATATGGAGAAGAGATGATTTAGTTAGCATACTAATCACTTTTCCAGAGTGCTATAACAATATATGATTCAGCCTACCTTAAATTTCCACCTCTGAAAAATGGAGGGAAAGAAACCCACTTTTTGACAGAGAATTATAATGGAAATTTCATCCTTCCTAAATTATCAAAAGTTTTGAACTAGTAAGTCTAACTTTTTACATATATTAGAAAAGTAATTTAAACCTCAATTAAAAAAAAACAGTCTAGAAATGTTGTAAGCACTTACCTATTATTTAACACCTCTTCAATAAAATTTTCTTACAAGGAAGGGGCCTTGAAATAGAAAGTTTTGAAAAATGGAATTCTTATAAGTTTGGTGGCCAAAAAAGTTCTACTTTGGAGCTAATTCAATGAGGAAAAGGAGATACAAGAATGAGGGCTGTTTAGATTCAAAAACAATTTTGCTTCTGAAATCTAAGCCCTAGATTAAGATGTATGATAATCTATTATATTGTATTTGCCAGAGACATAAACTGTGAATGTTGTAGGCTATGGTGACAGACACAGCTGGGCGGTCACGTGACTGAAGATCTCGGTCGTCTTGGTTCAGTCCCTCTTCCCGCCCCGCTACATAAAATCGGCCAGCCTGTCCGTCAGCACGGCCTTCCTCATGCCGCCTGCAGCTCAGTCTCCTTCCACCTGCTTTCCTCCCTCCAAAGCTGGAATTTACCATCTCACCCCTGTATTTTTGAAGTTACCACTAAGTAAGCCCCATCTTCATTTTCTCATGCACTTCACCACCAAATAAATGTTTCTAAAGTCCATCTTGGCGCTTGTTTAACAGCCTTCCAAGAGACCACTTTGCTTAAAAAATAAAATCCCTATCTTTTTAACCAGTGAGTCAAGTTTCCCCAACATCTGGCTATGACCTACCTTTTGAGCTCTAGGTTCTAATGCTCTGCTTCATCTGCATTGTACAATTATGTAGATACCCAATATGACAGCTGCCCTGGGCCTCATCCCATAGGGGGCACTGAAACACCATTAATAAATCAGAAATACAGTGCCAGTTAACTTGGGTTTCTACCCTCAAACTCCTTACGTCCTAGTGAAATGTAAACCAGACCCACTCCCATCAAAGCAAACAATAATGCCCTGGGAAAGGAGACCATGTGACTATATCCACATAAAGTACCTGTATCCATGGTGATTACAACTAACTGTATGCAATTATCAATGTTTAAAAAAAAACTAAAACAAAGGACAAGTCCAAATAAGTTGAAATGTCATGTTACATTCAGAGCATGAATAGACATTTTATTTTGAACATAAAAAACCAAGAAAGTATACTGATTTTATTAATAGAAAGCCATTTTCCCCTTACTCTCCAACAAGAAAATGTTCAACATAAATACTGAAGAAGCCAAATGCTTAGTTTGCTAGGGGCACCCACAGATCTCAGTCTGCCTTAACCCTTGCCATCTGGTCTGCCGAAGCCTAGGAAGCCCCAATGCCTTCCTTGTCTTTCCTGTGCAGTGGTCGCTCCTTCCTTTGGAATCCCTTCCTTACTTTTTTTCTCGGCCAACCACAATTCCGATTTTCCTTTAAGACTAGTTTTTACCATGACATCTTCCTTAATCTTGCTAGCCTCAAGTAATCTCTCTGTCCTCTGAAATCTTACATTCTCTGATATAATACTACAGTGTCTTTTGGGCCATCTTTCTTTCTTTTTTTAAATTAATTTGGTATCGTTAATGTACAATCACTTGAACAACATTATGGTTACTAGACCCCCTATTATCAAGTCCCCCCGACATACCCATTACACTCACTGTCCATCAGCATAGTAAGATGCTATAGATTCATCACTTGTCTTCTCTGCAGATACTGCCTTTCCTGTGTTTCCCCCCACCACTACATTATGTGTGCTAATCATAATGCTCCTTTTCCCCCTTATCCCTCCCTTCCCACCATTCTCCCCAGTCCCTTTCCCTTTGGTTACTGTTAGTCCATTCTTGGGTTCTGTGAGTCTGCTGCTGTTTTGTTCCTTCAGTTTTTGCTTTGTGCTTATACTCCACAGATGAGTGAAATCATTTGACACTTGTCATTCCCCACCTGGCTTATTTCACTGAGCATAATACCCTCTAGCTCCATCCATGTTGTTGCAAATGGTAGGATTTGTTTTCTTCTTATGGCTGCATAATATTCCATTGTGTATATGTACCACATCTTCTTTATCCATTCATCTACTGATGGACACTGAAGTTGCTTCCATTTCTTGGCTATTGTAAATAGTGCTGTGATAAACATAGGGGTGCATATGTCCTTTTCAAACTGGGCTGCTGCATTCTTAGGGTAAATTCCTAGGAGTGGACTTCCTGGATTAAATGGTATTTCTATTTTGAGTTTTCTGAGGAACCTCCACAGTGCTTTCCACAATGGTTGAACTAGTTTACATTCCCACCAGCAGTGTAGGAGGGTTCCCCTTTCTCCACATCCTCGCCAACATTTGTTGTTTGTCTTTTGGATGTTGGCCATCCTGACTGGTCTGAGGTGATATCTCATTATGGTTTTAATTTGCATTTCTCTGATGATTAGCGATGTGGAGCATCTTCTCATGTGCCTGTTGGCCATCTGAATTTCTTCTTTGGAGAAGTGTCTGTTCATGTCCTCTGCCCATTTCTCAATTGGCTTATTTGCTTTTTGTTTGTTGAGATGCACGAGCTCTTTATATATTTTGGATGTCAACCCTTTATCACATATGTTATTTATGAATATATTTTCCCACACTGTAGGATGTCTTTTTGTTCTACTGATGGTGTCCTTTGCTGTACAGAAGCTTTTTAGTTTGCTATAGTCGCACTTGTTCATTTTCGCTTTTGTTGCCTATGTTTTTTTCTAAGAGTTTAATGTTTCATGACTTACATTCAGGTCTGTGATCCATTTTGAGTTTACTTTTGTGTATGGGGTTAGACAGTAATCCAGTTTCATTCTCTTACATGGAGCTGTCTAGTTTTCATTTTTCTTTTTTAAAGAAAAGATTTACACCTACCTCATGCCAAGCCTTAGCAGTCTTGAATGCATTTTTTCCATTTTTTTCAAAATAACTTTAGATATTATATTTATTTTAATATTGTAGATCAATAAACTAACATTTATTGATATTAGATAACTTGCTCAGTCATACATCCAGGAAGGGGCATGGTTCGAACCTAGATGTATCTAATTCTGGACCTGAGCTTTTACCACATGCCCCAAGGCTTCAGTCTTACCTCCCCAGTCCTAGTGCAAGTTATTTGAGGGCCAGCACCATATTTTTGCATTTATATTCCTCCCCACAGTTCCCACAAGAGACCCTTTTTCTGACCATCACAGATAGTCAATAAATGTACGTTGACAATGGTGTTGGGGCTATTTGCCTCTTTTGATGGGAATGCTGTGTAGATCCCATTACACCTTCAACTATTCTGAAAACACTTGAGGTTGTGATGAGGCTTTCTTCAGTTGTATGAGCACAGCCAATCTCTGTAGGAGCAGCATTTGTAGAAACTATATAATTTGTAACCATCTTTCCACGATCTTTTGCTAAATTAGTTTTATAAATTTTAATCACAACTTTTAAAATCTTTCCTGGTCAACCTCTTTCTCAGTTCTTCTAAAGAGCTCACCATCTGACTTGGAACACTATGGTAGAACAGTAAGCTAATGCCATATGCTCGTTTGTTAAGCAGCTTAACATTAATATCCAACCAAACAACCAGAGTAATTAAAATGGACTTAATAAATAAGGATATCCGAAAGTATAATGCAGACATAACTTAATTTGAAATGAGATGATTCACCAAAGCAGGAGGGAAGTACAAAGGTTTAGTTACATGTCTACCACTGCAAAAACTAGAAACAGACTAAGTGTCTAACAATAAGAAATTGCTTAAATAAATGATGGAATATCCAAACAATGGAATACTACACTGCCATCAGAAATTATTCGATGAATCATTCAACAAATATTTACCGAGTGCCTCATTTGTATGAGATAAATAAGGAAGAAATGATATCTGCCTTCATGGTACTTAGAGTCTAGAGGATGATACAGAAAAATATATAATGACAAAATGTTGAATGATATGGTGGGTTACAATAGAGTATAATTTGTATGAATTAACTTTCTGTGGTTGCTGTTTTTCATAACTCAAAGATATATGTGTTCTAGGTTCATAGCCTGCCCTGAAGAAATAGACATCTTAGTGAATTGGTCTGGCAATATTTAACTTTATAGAAGAAAGTACACCTGCACATTATAGAACAAAATTCTGAGTGAAGAGTTCGCAAGTATAAATCAAATAAAGATTAATTTGGAATACCAACTGAAACTACTTTTCAGATAGCTTTTTGAAATATTTGTATGTAGTCATTAGAAACACATATTACTTTAAAGTATGAATTAAAGACTTCCATTGATCAATTACAAAGCAAAGGTATTGTCTACTGACGCATTAAAAAAAAACAAAAAGAAAAGAATCAAAGTCAAGTATGAAAAACAAAGAAATAAAATTTAAAATCTCTTATGAACTGGCAATAAAAGGGATGTCCTGTTTTACCAAAGGCCTAAAGATACATCAAAATAGAAGAAGATAACCTCTATAATAATTCTTTAAGTTAAACAACAATAACTGAGAAGATTTATAATACTCAAATGTTTACTCTTTAAAATTTTTAATTCTTAGGAATAAGGAGAAACTTCTTCAAGTTGATAAAAAGCATCTTAAAAACCCATATACTCAATGTTGAAAAAAACGCATATACTGAATGCTTTCTTCCTAAGATTGGGAATGAGGCAAGGGTGTCTGCTGTCATCACTGTTATTCAACAAAGGATTAGAAGTGCTAGCCAGGGCAGTAAGGCAGGAAAAGGAAATAAAGGTATGAAGATAAGAAAGGATCTATTCCTATTTGCAAGTGGCATGATTATTTATGCAGAAAAGCCCGAGGATTCTACAAAAACCCTCCTATAACTAGTGACTCCAGCAAGGTAACAAGATACAAGATTAACATACAAAAATACAATTATATTTCAATACACAAGCAAAAAGTGTGGACACCAAAAATATAGAATCATTAAAAAATGAGGTAAGTGTAAATCTAACGAAATATGTATAGGACTTATATGCTGAAAACTAAAAAAATGCCAATGAATGAAATCAATGAAGTTCTAAATAAGTGGAGAGGCATACTGAATTTATAGATTGGAATACTCAACATAGTAAAAATACCAATTTCCTCAAATTGATGTACAAATTTAATGCAAATTATCAAAAGACAGCTAGCAAAGATACAAGCTAACTGGATCATTCATCCATTGGTAGATAAATAAAATAAAAACGATAAGAGGTAAAATTATTTTACCTATAAAATAAATAAAATCAAGGTAAAACAATACAGCCACTATGGAAAGCAGTTTAGCTTTTTCTTAAAAAAACTAAACATGCAACTACCACTCAATCAAGAAATTATACTCCTGGGAATTTATCCGAGCAGAATGAAAATTATGACCACAGAAAAACCTGTACATGATTGTTCATAATAGATTTATTCATAATATGGAAATAATTCAAATGTCTCTCAATGAATGAATGGTTACTCTGTTGCCTATCCATTCTCATAGAATAATTCAACATAAAAAGGAATGAACTAATGAAACTAGAAAAGGAAGAACAGATGAGGCCCAAAGTGAATAGGAGGGACATAATAAAGATTAAAGCAGAAATAAATAAAATTTAGAAGAAGAAAACAATAGAAAGAATCAATGAAAGCAGGAGCTGGTTCTTTGAGAAAATAAACAAAATAGAAAAGCACCTAGCCAGACTTATCAAGAAAAACAGAGAGTCTACACACATAAACAGATTCAGAAATGAGAAAGGAAAAATCACTACAGATACCACAGAAAAACAACAAATTATGGGAGAATACTATGAAAAATTATATGGTAACAAACTGGATAACCTAGAGAAATGGACAGCTTTCTAGAAAAATACAACCTTCCAAGGCTGACCCAGGAAAAAATAGAAAATATGAATAGACCAATTACCAGCAAAGAAATTGAATTGGTAATCAAAAAACTACCTAAGAACAAAACGCCTGGAACAGATGGTTTCACTGCTGAATTTTATCAAACATTTAGTGAAGACCTAATACCCATCTTCATTAAAGTTTTCCAAAAAGTAGAAGAGGAGGGAATACTCCCAAACCCATTCTATGAGGCCAACATCTCTCTAATACCAAAACCAGGCAAAGACACCACAAAAAAAGGAAATTACAGACCAATATCCCGGATGAACATAGATGCAAAAACACTCAACAAAATATTAGCAAACTGAATTCAAAAATACATCAAAAAGATCATCCATCATGATCAAGTGGTTTTCATCCCAGGGATGTGAGGATGGTACAGCATTAGAAAATCCTTCAACATCATCCACTACATCAACAAAAAGAAGGACAATAACCACATGATCATCTCCATAGATGCTGAAAAGCATTCGACAAAATTGAACATCCATTCATGATAAAAACTCTCAACAAAATGGGTATAGAGGGCAAGTACCTCAACATAATAAAGGCCATATCTGACAAACCCACAGCCAACATTATACTTAAGAGCAAGAAGCTGAAAGCTTTTCCTTTAAGATCAGGAACAAGACAAGGATGCCCACTCTGCCCACATTTATTCAACATAGTACTGGAGGTCCTAGCCATGGCAATCAGACAACACAAAGAAATAAAAGGCATCCAGATCGGCAAGGAAGAATTCAAACTTTCCTTGTTTGCAGATGACATGATATTGTACATAAAAAACCCTAAAGAATCCACTCCAAAACTACTAGATCTAATATCTGAATTCAGCAAAGTTGTGGGATACAAAATTAATACACAAAAATCTGTTGCATTCCTGTACATTAATGATGAACTGGCAGAACAAGAAATCAGGAAAACAATTCCATTCACAATTGTATCAAAAAGAATAAAATACCTAGGTATAAACCTAACCAAGGAAGTGAAAGACCTGTACCCTGAAAACTACAAGATATTCTTAAGAGAAATTAAAGAGGACACTAATAAATGGAAATTCATCGCATGCTCTTGGCTAGGAAGAATTAATATTGTCAAAATGGTCATCCTGCCTAAAGCAATCTACAGATTCAATGCAATCCCTATCAAAATACCAACAGCATTCTTCAATGAACTACAGTAAATAGTTCTAAAATTCATATGGAACCACAAAAGACCCTGAATAGCCAAAGCAATCCTGAGAAAGAAGAATAAAGCAGGGGGGATTATGCTCCCTGACTTCAAGCTCTACTACAAAGCCACAGTAATCAAGACAATTTGGTACTGGCACAAGAACAGACCCATAGACCATTGGAACAGAATAGAGAGCCCAGACATAAACCCAAGCATATATGGTCAATTAATATATGATAAAAGAGCCATGGATATACAATGGGGAAATGACAGCCTCTTCAACAGTTGGTGTTAGCAAAACTGGACAGCTACATGTAAGAGAATGAAACTGGATTACTGTCTAACCCCATACATAAAAGTAAACTCAAAATGGATCAAAGACCTGAATGTTAGTCATGAAACCATAAAACTCTTAGAAAAAAATATAGGCAAAAATCTCTTGGATATAAACATGAGCAACTTCTTCATGAACATGTCTCCCTGGGCAAGGGAAACAAAAGCAAAAATGAACGAATGGGACTATATCAGACTAAGAAGCTTCTGTACAGCAAGGGATACCATCAGTAGAACAAAAAGACTTCCTACAGTATGGGAGAATATATTCATAAATAACATATCCGATAAGGGGTTGACATTCAAATTATATAAAGAGCTCATGCACCTCAACAAAAAACAAATAAGCCAATTAAAAAATGGGCAGAGGAGCTGAAAAGACACTCCTCTAAAGAAGAAATTCAGATGGCCAACAGGCAATGAAAAGATTCTCCACATCACTAGTCATCAGAGAAATGCAAATTAAAACCACAGTGAGATATCACCTCACACCAGTTAGGATGGCCAACATCCAAAAGACAAACAACAACAAATGTTGGCGAGGATGTGGAGAAAAGGGAACCCTTCTACACTGCTAGTGGGAATGTAAACTAGTTCAACCATGTGGAAAGCAGTGTGGAGGTTCCTCAAAAAACTCAAAATAGAAATACCATTTGACCCAGGAATTCCACTCCTAGGAATTTACCCTAAGAATGCAGCAGCCCAGTTTGAAAAAGACATATTCACCCCTATGTTTATCACAGCACTATTTACAGTAGCCAAGAAATGGAAGCAACCTCAGTGTCCATCAGTAGATGAATGGATAAAGAAGATGTGGTACATATACACAATGGAATATTATTCAGCCGTAAGAAGAAAACAAATCCTACCATTTACAACAACATGGAATGTGTAAAGCGTATTATGCTCAGTGAAATAAGCCAGGTGGAGAAAGACAAGTATCAAATGATTTCACTCATCTGTGGAGTATAAGAACAAAGCAAAAACTGAAGGAACAAAACAGCAGCAGACTCACAGAACCCAAGAATGGACTAACAGTTACCAAAGGGAAAGGGACTGGGGAAGATGGGTGGGAAGGAAGGGATAAGGGGTAAAAAGGGCTATTACTAGCATACATAATGTAGCGGGTGTGGGGGTGGGGTGGGGGGATACAGGGAAGGCAGTGTAACGCAGAGAAGACAAGTAGTGATTCTATAACATCCTTCTACGCTGATGGACTGTGACTGCAATGGGGTATGTAGTGGGGACTTGATAATAGGGGGAATCTAATAACCATAATGTTGCTCATGTAATTGTATATTAATAATAGCAAAATAAAAAATAATAAATAAAATAAAATAAATTTTTTAAAAAAGGAATGAACTACTACATGCAACAACTTGGACAAATATCCAGAGAATTATGCTGAGTAAAAAAAGACAATCCCAAAAGGTCATACTGCGTGATTCCACTAATATAACATTCTTGAAATGGCAGTTACAGGAATGGGGAACAGACTAGTGATTGCCAGGTTAAAAAAGAGGAGGGCTTGTAGGTGTACCTAGAAAAAGGCAACATGAGAGATTCCGGTGGTGAGGGAAATGCTCTGTATCTTGACTGTAACAATGCCAGAATCCAGGATGTGATACTGTACTATCGTTTCTCAAGGTGTTACCACTGGGCTAAGGATACATGGGCTCTCTCTGTATCATTGAATAATGTTTTATAACTACATGTGACCAAAATTATATCAAAATAAAAAGTTTAATATAAAAAGTCAAAAAAGAAATGGAGATTAGTGCTAGTTGGAGTTAGCTAATTTTCTACCAAGTTTAAGGGGCTATCTACAATTACTGGTGTACATACCCAAGTTCAGATCATTTAAAGTTCTGATTTGAGAACTAACCCTGATTCTAATTTACACTTCTAGTTATCTCCCTCCCCCATGTGGCAGGTTTGCTGATATATGTGCTGAACAAAAACCAAACAAATGTATAAGACACCATACAAAATCAAATCCCTTCACACAACAGTGTGAAAGTAGTAAATGAATGTATGAATATTGAAGATAAATACACACATACTCATGGAATAAAAGTACACTGGAATATTTTTATAGCAGTGATAAATGTTCCAAATAAAGAAAACAGTCTTGTTTATATTAATATACTCATTTCATTAAATGGACAGGAATAAAAAAAACTGACAATTATTTGAACCCAAATTACTCATTTCAAACAGTACAAAGATTAATCAAAATAATTTTGTCCAATTTCATGCGATTCCTTTTTTGAAGCTCATTTTTTTTTTTGTGACAGCTCTGTTGTGGCCATGCTTAGTCCTCCCCCTCGTTTGCTGATGCATCCACAAGCACTTCTGGTGGTCTATTACCAGGTACTGCTTGGTACTGAGGGAGGCAGAAGATGAATTAGAAGTGGACTCTGCTACTCATGTTTTAATGACTTTCAAAAATACAGGTTGAAAAATGAATGGTTCCACATAGTTTAATATATTTTAATTTTTCTCCATATTGCACATAGTGCTCTTTAATTTATTACGATTTATGTAACTAATCTCCTTATGTTGGGCATCTATATGCTCTCTCAACTTTTCATAATAGTAATTAACACAGTAATAACTATCAACTAGAAAAAAAAAAGACCAAAAAACTGAAAAACAGAAAAATTACTTAAAAGCTAGATGAAACCTTTCAAAACCTCTCTACTTAAGTTGCTAATATATGAAAACTTAGTAACTGGAGATTTTTTTCTCTTTCAAATTGTTTTTTGAACTTCAGGCATTTGACCAACTTGGGTTCCAGTTGCTTTCTGTTGTAGTCTATGAATTTCCCTTCAACTGTCCCCTCGAGCCACACTGACCTGCTTCCAGTTCCCCTTACTGACCACGTTCTCTTCCAGGGATTTGGTCTATTTTCTCAGTCTTGAAAGCTTCCCTACCCAACACTTAAACTACCTCATACTAAATCCTCAGGCTTCAAAGACACTTCTAATGTGAAATCCTTCCAGATTCCTCAGAAGGCTGGGTGAACATACCTTATGGTTACTATAATTATTTCACCATATTGTAATTACCTCTTTACTTAAGTAATCTATCTTCCCTACTAGACCTAAAGCTCTTTGAGGCAGGGACCATGTTTTGTTCACTACTTTATCCCCAGCACTTGATTATTAGACTGATCTTAGCAGATGCTCAGTAAATACCTAAGAGTGATGAAAGAATGAAAACAAATGAACAAATAGATTCTCAAACCTCTGGCATAGGAAGGTGGGCAAACTCATTCACTCAGATGACTGGTTCCTGCTTATGAAGATGGCCGACAGCAGGAGGAAGCTCCCTGGAGGAGACACCCCAAGTCTCTCAGGGCTTCATCTTTCTATGGCTATCCAGTCTACAAGGTTAGGCACCTTTCCAGAAAACAGTACCTAATCTAACAGATGTCTTCTGTGGGCTACTCTTGTAACTACCAAAGTCCTCTTTGGCAAATACCGCAAGGTCCTTGAAAAGATGTGTCACGTGGCTCCAGTGTGCAATGGGCAGCCAGGCGTGTTTGGGATGACACTGGCATTACACGAAGCCTAAAATATAGTATTTAGGTAGGTTAATCTGACTGCTTCATTTTCCTGGAGAAACATTAAATGCCTAGGTACTTTGAAGTGGGGACTTCCTCGTACTAAAGTCTGTTACTATGTTTCCATCTTTCTCAGAATTGAGACTGCAAATCTTTAAAAACCGATTCAGAGAGAGCTCGGCAGTACCCCCGGAGACAAAGGCCTTAAAGACACAGGATTTATGCCTGTCCCGTTTTCTCACGTTTCATTTCAGAAGGTTCTTCCCACTGCAAACAGCAATGCTGCTTCTTTTCCCTCCTGACCTTTGTCAACTGTGCTGCTGTATTGCATTTGGAAGTATTAACAATGGTCATTACCTGCCCTGTTTATTCAGTGTTAAGTATTAACAAGGCCTGTGCTATCTCAGCTGCTGCCTGTATTTCTCCAGGAAAGACATGCCTATGTAAATGCCCTAGTGCAAACAGGAACCTTGTGTTTCTCTAGGTGGGTGTGGGGGAAGACTTGGAGAAACTGAAAGGATAGAAGAAATCCAGCAATTTCTAAAATATCATTTCCAGAAATATAAATAATAAATAATTGTACCATGAAATCTTGTTCATGGCTGATTTTTGTCAGTGCATTTGGTCAGTTCATTTATAGCTAATGTAAGGGCTATAAGGTTTTGTTTATAGTGGCTTCAGTTTGATATTGAGTAAACAGTGTATAACTATTTCACAGAATAACGAGAAAAGAAATAAACCTTGGCACTGGATTCACTTTGTTAAGGGCTTGCATGTCGGGTTTCCTGTGTAGAGCGCTATGGCGGAGTGGGTGGGAGCTTGTTTCTGTGGGGATGGTAGAAAGCTGACAATATTATTTGCACACAAAGAACGGTGAAGGGTTTTATTAAAACTCCTATCAGATACTGCTTGTTGGACAGTGAAATTGCAAAACTTGCAAAGAGGAGGGTCAAACATCATGCAGAAAAGATCAAATACA
Source organism: Smutsia gigantea (assembly GCA_032199065.1). Lineage (NCBI taxonomy): Eukaryota > Metazoa > Chordata > Mammalia > Pholidota > Manidae > Smutsia > Smutsia gigantea. The sequence goes on from JAVSCE010014898.1 coordinate 76,987, forward strand.
AATAAAAAACTGACTTGGGGGAAAAAATGTTTCACTAGAGTCAGCTTTTCTGTAAAGACTGGCTTGTTCTTATAAACTTACCTAAGTTTTTAGGCTTGGGTCAGGTGACAAGGCAGAATTCTACCCTCAGATAGTTTCAGAGAACTGCCAGTGAAACCAACTGAAACCAAATGGCACGCTTCTTAGACAAGACTGGATGCACAGAAAGCCCAAGGGTAGGTCACCTTTTCTCCTTTAAGCACCCGAGCAATTACACAGAGATGAAACAGACAATGCATGGAGAATAGAAGACTATTTCTTTTCTGTGTTTAGAGCCATAAGAAATAGAACAGCAATGCTATTTCTATTAGGATTTACAAATTTGTGTGTTGTTTAAGAGCAAAAGCTTTGGAATAATACTTGCAAGCTTAGAATCCCAATTTAACCATTTCATTCAGAGCTGTGTGATCCTGGACAAGTTACTTGACTATTTTTAATTTTCTGTTTTTTAAAAGTGAGCATGGATTACTTAAGTAAAAGAAATTAACTAGGGATGGAAAAAGAGTGATTTGCTCCAAGTTCTTTAGCAATATAACCTTTACATAAGAACAACTACCATCATTTATTGAGGGTCTAATATGTGCCAGGCATTTCAGATACATATTCTCATCTTTGCAAAATCCTACAAGGTTAATACAATTGTTTGCAGCTTATAAAAAATGAGAAAACTCCAACAGGCATATGAAAAGATGCTCCACATCGCTAATCATCAGAGAAATGCAAATTAAAACCACAATGAGATATCACCTCACACCAGTTAGGATGGTCCCCATCCAAAAGACAAACAACAACAAATGTTGGCGAGGATGTGGAGAAAAGGGAACCCTCCTACACTGCTGGTGGGAATGTAAATTAGTTCAACCATGTGGAAAGCAGTATGGAGGTTCCTCAAAAAACTCAAAATAGAAATACCATTTGACCCAGGAATTCCACTCCTAGGAATTTACCCTAAGACTGCAGCAGCCCAGTTTGAAAAAGACATATGCACCCCTATGTTTATCGCAGCACTATTTACAATAGCCAAGAAATGGAAGCAACCTCAGTGTCCATCAGTAGATGAATGGATAAAGAAGATGTGGTACATATACACAATGGAATATTATTCAGCCATAAGAAGAAAACAAATCCTACCATTTGCAACAACATGGATGGAGCTAGAGGGTATTATGCTCAGTGAAATAAGCCAGGCAGAGAAAGACAAGTACCAAATGATTTCACTCATCTGTGGAGTATAAGAACAAAGCAAAAACTGAAGGAACAAAACAGCAGCAGACTCACAGAACCCAAGAATGGACTAACAGTTAAGGGAAAGGGACTGGGAAAGATGGGTGGGAAGGGAGGGATAAGGGGTAAAAAGGGCTATTAAAATTAGCACACATAATGTAGCGGGGGTGGGGGAGGTGGGGGGATTTGGGAGGGGGAAGGCAGTATAACACAGAGAAGAGAAGTAGTGATTCTATAGCATCTTACTACACTGATGGACAGTGACTGTAATGAGGTATGTGGTTGGGACTTGATAATAGGGGGAGTCTAGTAACCATAATGTTGCTCATGTAATTGTATATTAATAATAGCAAAATAAAAAAAAATTAGAAAAAATGAGAAAACTGAGCTTCCAAGCAGATAAAGAATTATACTTGGTCTCAAAGCTGATAAATGGCAAAACCATCTACCTGTATAGCTTTGAGCCCTGTCATCAACCCCATGCTCTTCCATCATCAGCTCCATTGTCATCATGATGGTAAAACACTTATTTAGCACTTTTGTGTGGGCTGGGGACCTTATGAAATAGGCACCATCATTAGCCCCATTTTAAGGGTGTGGAAAATAGGTCACCAGGAAGTTCAATAGCCTACCCGGGCACACAGGAATTGGCAGAGATGGGGTGCTCTCTCAGCAGTGTGACTGGAATTCTTGGTCTAGTTCTATGCTATACTGCCTCACGGCCCGAGGGGCCCACAGTAAGCTCCTGATCGCAGCAAGTGAGTCTCTGCTGGATGGAGAAGCACCTGTTTAAAATGTGGGTAAATATATTTTAGGATGTTTGAACTAAAACTGCTTTCCTCTCATTGTAAATGTGCAGGGTTTTCTGCTATTTTTTAAGCATGATGGATAAAATTATGTTTTAGTGGGCTAGTCTAGGAACATTGTTTTTATGAGAACATAAATTCTGAGTTCCCAAAAAACTACTGGAACAGTCTGTTCATAAAATGGGGACTGCCTTTATTTCCATCCAGGGTGAAGTTAAAGTGAGGGCAACAGGGATACAATGGGGGATCAGAGACACTTCAAATTCCTCGTAGATATGATTCCTGCACAGCCGAATGCGATCTGGAAAATACATCCCAACTTCCTAAGTGTGCTAAAAATAAATGTAAACAGTTCATTAGAGCTAATCTGGCAGCCAAAAGTTAGTATTAATGACACAGAAGATCAATAAGATGCCTAACAACAATGGATTAACTCGGTTCTAGAAATAGCAAAATTTGTGTAGGCCAGGGAGGAAGCAATGGGACAAGAGGCATAGTCAAAAGAGAAATTCAACCCATCTTCACATGATTCAAGGAATTGAGAACAGGCAATGAAGTATACCCATCTCTTTTTGGCTCTGCCCAATGAATGAGCAGTTTAATCAATTTTTAACTTTCCTTCCCTGTCTTCATCTGCCATTACTAACTCAATAGAAGAATGTATAACCCTAGTTCAAATACAGGTCAAGATGACTATTATAAATATTATGAGCTTATGCTATTTCCTTCTCCCTCAATTCTTGTCTCATGTGCTCTATTTAAGTAAAGGACTGCACATGGTAGTTTTTATCCAAAGCGTATGTAATGAAAAAAGGGGTTCTATGGTCAAATCAATCTGAGAAATGCTGCATGATAACCCCCCTTTTAAGATACTGAAGGCTCTGAGAAGTCTTTCAGGAAAGATACCTGTTTAACACTTGTAACCCAGTACTTCTCAAGCCTTTTGACCATATAATCCTTTTTACTTAACTCTTATTAACGTCTTTGTACAGAATAAAGGTAAGGATCTCAGAACAGGAGGAGGGCAAACTGTGTTCCATCTCCTTCCTGTGTGAGTTCAGGGATCCACAGAAGCCCCTGGGACTCCAGCTTCCTGGGGAGCTGGGCTCTGGGACAGCTAAAGGCTCTGAAAGAACCTTCAACTCCTCTGCTTAAGAGGCCATGAAACAGCGTGGAAGCTGGGCTCTGTGGAGGCTCTCTGGACCTGCTAGCTCCCTCCTGCTAAGCCCACGTCTCCGGAGAACGAAGCACCCAGGAGCAGCGCAAACAATGGGCTCTTTTATGTCTTCACATTCAGTCCTTTATCTCCTGGCTGAGCACTAGTATTGCAAAGGCTGTTTTGGGGGAGGGGATAAGTAGAGGGAGGGAATTTGTAGAGAATTGTTAAAACAAGCTTACATTTGTTCTTTGAAACATTTGCTGGCATTCAGGCATGGCTTTTAAAATAGTTTCTTGTGCTTTTTCATTTAAATATGCAAGTTTAATAAACATTATTCATCCAAAACAGAAATGAAGCACTCTTACAACTGATTTTTTAGGATACATTCTTGGGCTACATTCTCAGCTAATTTCACTGGAAACATTGTTAATCCTGACATTTCAACTTTGTTTTTAGAAAAATTATCATGAACCAGAAGATTGTTCCTAATATTAAAAATATAACTTTTATACATTTTCACAAAATTACTCACCAGTTATTTTATTTACATATCTTTCTCCTTAAAACAGTTCAGAGAAAACTAGGGGTTATCTGTCTACAAATTGAGGTTGACTTTTAATTTCTTTTTTTTATAGCAAGGACATATTAATGATATAACAGTAATAACATCTGTATATGTAACTAGCATGTGAATGACATTATTCTAAGCAATGTGTGTATGTGTGCATTAATCTTAACCCTATAATCAGGTACTATTATCCCATTTTTACTCATGTGGAAACTGAGGTGAGGAGAGGTTAAGTGACCTCCCAAGGTCACACATCACTAGTAAGTGGCAGAGTTGAGATTGGAATCCAACAGTCTGTGTTTTTCATCACTATGCTATACTACCTCCTCCTCAAATTTGTAGAAAAATAGAACCACTGCCATAAAAACTTACAAGTTGTTGAGGGACACAATGTGGAGTTGCATGAACTCTATGATATAATTAAAGAAAAAGGAATGTCTGACCTCTTGGTTCTGCTGAAGTCAGATCAAGGTGGAAGGTCTGATTTATATCATGAAGGATATGGGTTAGACACAAGAAAACAAGTTCTTCCTGTTCAATAATGTGAGACTGGCTCACCTAAAGAGGCTGGAAACCTCCTTCCCATACTCAGCCAAAGTGAAAGAACCATCTGAAATATTCTGAAACAGTTCTCACAGAAATTAAAATGGGCTAAGTTAACAATCTCCACCCTTGTTATTCTAACTCCCTTGTGAGAGTACTCCATAACTGTTTTTCCAGTCATTAGAAGAATGTTCTTCAACATGTTGATAGATGGGGTGGAGGGTAAGTAGGGACTGAGATTAAAAAGAGACGTGAGGGACATAACCAGCCATGCAACATGAGGACTTCTTGTCCCGATTCTGACAGACAAAACCAACTTGGAAAGGCTTTTTTTTTTGAAAAAAATCAAGAAAATTTTCTTATGGACTGGATATTAGCTGATTATACCAAGTTACTGTTGATTTTGTTAGGTCTGATAATAGCATCAAGGCGATATGAGAAATCTCCAGAATTTTTAGAGATGCATCCTAAGGTAAAGTAAGGTTGAAATGACTGGATGTCTGAGATTTTTACTTTGACCAAAAAAAAAAAAAAGGGGGTGGTGGTGGTGGTAGTGCTAGATAAAGCCAGTGTGGTGAAACCTTGATAACTGCTGAACCTGAGTGATAGTATATGAGGGATCACTATACTGTTGTTCTCTCTGCTGCTGCATATGCTGGACAATTTCGAGATAAAATATGTTGATAAAGAACATGGAAGGACTTTTCTATCCTGATAAAAAGACACATATGATAGGTAAAATACTTTAGAAACAAACCACTCTCTATACAGCTGGGTACAGAGCTCAGTTCTCCTAAGACTGAGGTCAAGACAAGGAAGTGAGAATTAAGGAGGGGAGCACGAGATGACTGAGGGACAGAGAGATGGGAAGAAAAGAGAACTACGGTGAGGTGCCAACATTGTTTCAGGGAGAGTTTAGGGGACTAGCCTGCCGGCTCTACTGGTGCTCTTTCTGCTTCAACTTCCTTAGAAGTGTGCTTCTCGCCTGGTGCTCTCAGCCACTGTTTGGAAGACACTAAGTAAAATGAGCCTGGTATCCCTGTTCCCCTTATGCATTTAGTATTTATAATCCCACTCACAATTGGTTTAATTATTATGGGTGTGTGTATGAGTGTGTGTGTGGCAGAGGGGGGGCAGTGCCAGCGCTTTCTTATACTGTTCATCTTTGTCTTTTACCATTGGGTTAGCTTTATTATAAGACCAACAGCCAAATCTGTTTGGTATTCCAGGTGGGCTTAATATACACCCATCTTCAAGACAGCTAATATCCCCCAATAATTAGGAAATAAATTTTTGTTTTTCCAAGGAAAATGACCACATAGCTAAATCATTATACTTTCCCTAAGTACCTTTACTAAAGGCTCATCAAAACACATTAAAATGCAAATAAAAACCTTTAGAGACAGGAATAAACACTGGACAAATTAGTGGTCAAACAACATTTTCTAGCATCCTCTTCTCCCACCCAACCCCACACAGACAACCACTACGATATTTTGTTTCTAACCATACAACAGCCTTTTGCTTTTAATCATGTTCTATGGCAAATTTTGCATCCTGGTTTCTCATCTAACATTATGCTATAAATGTTTTCCTGTTCCAATTCTTCATAAACACCCATTAATGGCTGGAGAATAACCTGCCAACTGAAGAATTTAAACTTTCCTTAAATTTTCCCCAACTATTGGATATCAGGGTATTTGCCATTCATTCGATATTATAAATAATACTCTAATGAACATCTTTATGTGCAATACTTTTTTTACATAATTATATGTATTTGCATAGGATTGATCCTCAAAGCACAATTTTAAAAACTGAGATGAGCATCTAGTAATTTACCTTAACACAAGAAAGAAAAGAATAATTTTAAAAAGCTGAGAGGTGAATTTGCGCTAAATGAACCCAATATTCTGACTCCATAATCGGGCTCATCCTGTGTGCTTGATGAAAAATGTCACTCTGTCTTGCTGCATCTTGGTTACACAGGGTGTTATCCTTGATCTAACTAACCCTAGTCACTTCCCCTAGATGTTTCTTGCTCCAGTTGTTTTTCTTTGAGTGTAACAACATGAATTTGTAGTCTTGACTGTTCTATTTCAAGTTTCATTGTGCCTTTGCTCCCATAGCAAATTGCTTGTACTCCTCATGTAGCACTTCCTTCGTTCTCCCTCATGCTACAGTTAGTTGTTTGCATTATCTGTCTGCTGAGTATCTTTAACGCGTCTTTTAATCCCCTACCATGCCTGGGAGTGTGCTCTGCAGAGAGTAAACACTGCCAGGACATTACCTGATTTTAATCAAATTGTTAACATCATTCTGTTCCTGAGCAGGTTAGTTCCTTTCGTATTGTCCTTTGCCCCCACCCAGTGCTTAAAAACACATCCCTATTTAGCTTCTTTTACAAGTTTAATGAATGGGCTATTTACATCCTTTCCTTAATAATTAATAAAGATGTTAAATAAGACCATGCTGAACATAGATTCCCACCCTCCTCTAGACTCAATACATTGCATTTATTACTGCATTTTCAATCCTTCAGGCAATTTCCAATCAATTTGACATATCCATAGTCAATCTGAATTCATTTTCTGAACTAGATTTCATGAGACCCAGTATCAATTTTTCCATTAATGTCTGGATATATTTAGAAGTAATAATATACTGACACGTGCATTCTTTTGTCCACTTGTTTTCAGGTTTTCAAAAAAAAAGTTGGTCTAACATAAGCTTTATAAATCTGTGTCATTTGTGGCTCATGGCTCTAAATTGCCTAGATATTCATATATTTACCTACACAAATGTTCTATTTGTTAGTAATGTAGTTTTCTTAATTCATTCATTTATTCAACAACTGCCTGTGAAATACTTACTAGGGGCAGGAACTGTGCTTGGAACAGGTTTAAAACTAATTCTATTTAGAAATTAATTACTCAGGAGCTCTTGTTCTGCGTAATTATACAGGACAGTGGTCTCTTAAACTGTTATTTTTACTATACATTAGCAATGCTGGATCATGAATGGGACAGGAAGAAGAGAGAAAGCTCAGTTTGGACTCCTTCGAGTAGCTACGATAAACTATGATAAACAGATTCCTGGGGGAAGGATTCTGCAAACAGTGGCTAAAAGCAAGATGTGAAAATGAAGCTGTGCTTTGATCATCTGTGGTATCTTTGCCAACAGTGCTCTGGACAATTGAGAACTGGATATTCATCCTTTACTCCAGTGTTACTCTCTCTGTCTCTGTCTCTCTCATTACTCTCCATGATTTCCAAAGGAGAGCTTCCATATTTTGATGAATTCATTACTACTTCCATTAACACTGGTTAACACATCATCCGAGACCTTGACTATTTATTTGTTTTCTTCCTCTTTTTTTTTTAATGAAACAGGTCTTCATTACTGTTTAATTATCCTTATTTATCTTCTTAAAGGCCAGTTTTAAAAAGCAGTTCAGCAGCTCAGCCACTTTGCCATCAATAGCTCAGTCATTTGAGCATAATCATTAAGCTTATTTCCTTATTCATTTAATGTGAGGCCTCCTTTATCTCTGGTTTGCCTTCCTTTCTCTTCTTTATTATGTTTGTATTATTACCCTTTGCGCCACTGATCACCATAAATACTTCTTGGTCCTAACTCTGGAACCTCTGCCATGATTCATGCTATCGTGTGAGAGTCCTATAGACAGACTTCATTTACTCCTTTTTTTTTTTCCTTCTGTTTTTGCACAGTTGTCCTTACCACTTGGATATGGCTTCTGTTTTTTCCAGTGATGTTTGGCCTCTATGGTGAAACTACTGACCCTGAGGGAAATACTTGCCGCAGTTTTACCAGGTGAGAAGTAGTACAGAACCACAGGGCCCAGCTAAATGGTCAGGGACTTGCTCAGATACACCTGCTACAGCCCCAGGGGGACAGACACCAGGCTTCTCAGGAAAGCCAACCCCTGCTCTGCACAGGATAGCCTGAAGGCTGATGCACCTGAGGAAAGGCAGACGATCCCTATTTGTGAGTTTCCCACCTCAAAACAGCAGAGGCCCCTGCCTTCAGTGCTGGCTGGCATTGATTTAGGCGGCCACTCTCTCTCATTTCCCAATGATGCCTCAAGGACCACAGACTAAGAGAAACATGAACTTGTTTTTCTTTTCTGCATAACATCCATGCTTATATTTGGACTTAGATACATTCATTTGCTCTTTTTATTCCTTCCTTAGTTGTGTGCTATCTGAATTTGTGCATTCTTTTGTCTACTTGTTTTCAGATTTTCAAAAATCTAGCTGTTAGGCTAGATTAATTACCAAATAGTTTTCACTGTGTATTGTAACACAGAAATACATCTTTTAAGATAGGGAAAATTTTAAGAAGAAGACTCATTTTAAAGGGTCCAATTAGGAAGAAGTCACAAACTAAAAAGATAAATAAATACTACTATATCAATAAGTATATAACTATTTGCAAATATTATATCTATTGTTTCAATTACATGCTTCTTTTAAAAAGCCTGAAATGAGACACCCATAATTATGACATAAATGCTCTTTTTATATCAGTGTAGCAAGTATATGCATTTTTCTTTCAAAATTGAATTAAATAAAGGTGTCAATTTATTATATTCTTTAAAATTCATACCACATAAATCAAACCCCATTTTTTTTATCCCAAACCTGTATTTTTAGAAACTAAAGTTATTGTGGATAAATAGGACTCTCAGCTTGGTGTGGCAAAATAAAATGAGACAAAATAAAGTTGATTTTTGTCCTTCTCTGAGTTCTAGCTACTCACATATTCATAATTTTTTCATCTGGGAGTGGATACACCATTTCTATGAGCAGGAAGAAATTTCTGAAGTACAGATTGTTTTTCCCACCGTATCTTTGTCTTTGGCCATCCTGGGACCTGTGTCCATATGGCCCTGACTTATTTTCCCTACAGTTCTTTTCTTCTCTTTCAGTTCTGGCACTACTCCTGGCCATGGTTCATTCTGCCCCCACTTCCCATTTTCAGGATGACTGCATTCTTCGTCCTCAGATGCCACACCAACCCCACATCAGTAGCTTTGTGGCAGCTTTACTGGAGACAGAGGATTAAACTATTTTAAAATTACAATGATTTTTTTGATAAACTAACACATATAAGGCATTGGACAACACACACCAGCTTTGGCAAGACGCCTATCCTAAATTTTCCAAACACATACCAGGGGAAAGACTGTCTCTCTGGGGTGAAGATAAATGCCACAGGAAGATAAATCAGCTTTTACTAACTGGTTCAACAAAAGCAAGGGCCGGATTTGAAACAGCTTATTCCAGGCATGTCATCCTCTCCCATCCTTTTTTTTTTTTTTCCTTCCCATGTTTTTTTCCTTTTTCTCATCTGTTTTTGTTTTGGTATTTCCAAAAACACCCACAGATTCCTTCACTTCATCTCAGCTACTTTCCCTCCAACTCTCAGGCACTTCACCTCCCCCCTCCCCTCTGGCTCTCCATGCTGGTCTCCCAGCTTGCTGAGATACAAACGCACGTTTCCAACTGCTGCCAGCTAAGTGCTCCAGGAGGAGGGAGTCTGAGGTTACCCTGTGCCACACAGCAAGCCTTCTATCAGAGGAGACAGCCCTAACCCCAGGGATGGCAAAAATCATCATCATTATTACCTCTCTAGGCACCACGGCATTAGGCAGGGATCGAAGATGCCCACCTAATGAAAACCTCAGAAATTACATAGGTTGGTAATACACCATCAGCATATTACACCACCTGAAAAACTCAAGCTCTAGCTATGGCACGATCGGCAGTGACAGCCCAGATGAAAACCCACCCAGCAAACAGCTGCAGAATCTAGCGGTTCTAGGCTTCTGCACTAAATCACCCTTTCCTTCAGTGCTGCCACCAGTTAGGGCTGCTCTTGCTCCTCTATTAGAAAATTTTAAGATGGGGCATTTAAAACAAATTGGAGCACAAGTAGATTAACAACAAAGAAAACTTCTCCATTATTCTTCCAATGCTTACTCATTCTATGATTTAAATATTTATTCCTCAAATAGAGCCAGTGTGGGTTCACGTGGAATCATCAGAACACTGGACCTTCAGCTCTCCTCTGAGGGTCAAAGCTGAGATTTTGTGTGTATAATATTATCATAGAAAGAATAAATATTTTAAAATGAACTAAATAATTTTTTTTCTAATAGACTACCACAGAGACAGAAAGTTTTCCCCTGGTGCAAACTCTGAGAAAGTCTGTGACTTTATGTAAGGAGACTATCAGGTTATTAGAGGACAGACGACAAACCCTGTGAGCTTGCCACAATTCTTTTTCTGAAATTTTGTTATATTAAATTTTGATTCAACTAAGGAATCCATCAGCAAAGGCTTCGCGATATTGGTTATACAAAGATTTTCAATGAGTGACATTTGTTGAAGTGGAATTTAACTTAAATTTTATAATGATCCTGTAGCACGGGCATGGAAACTTTATCCATAAATTTTAAATTTTCATAGGGTTAGTCATCGTGATATTTTGGAAATGACAAGATTAATTCAGTCAGAAACTTCCTTCTCCCATCTTTACTTGCCAAGATGCATCTAAAGTTTCTTCTTTCACAAAGATTTTCCTTCTCTCACAACTGAATGTGATCTTTCCACCCCTCTGAACTATGCTCAAATTCTCCTATGGGTCCATTTCCAGTTTTCCTTTATCCTTCACTCTCTAGCCTCACTGGAAGCGACTGTATCAGCAACTGGAACTAACTTTTCAGCCTCTGCCCTGGCTGGTTGACCAAGCGAGTTAGTACTAAATAAAAAGAGTCCAAAGAAAATGTGGAACCTTGGATCTTAACAATAAGCTTAGCCTTAGATTTGTCTCAGCTTTTAACTAAGCATGTCTCATTTTCCTATCCACCAAACAGGATTCCCATAAGTCTAGTATCCATATCAATATAGATCAATGGTTCTTGAACCACAGAATTGGAAATGGTTTTAGATAAAATTTAGCTCAACCTAACTCATTTTGAAAGACAAGGCAAGAGAAGCTCAAAGAGTTTACGTGCCTATCAGAATTGGTGATAAAATTCAGACAAAATTGATAGGGGTACTCTGGCCTATTTATGCGGCAGATGACCTGGTCTTAGAATCTGTTGAAGCCGTTGCATTGACTATACAGATTTTAATTTAAGTGAAAATTCCAGACTTTAAATTATCCTATTTTTCAAGATTGAAATTGTACATTACTTGTAGTTAAACCAGATATTTAAAATCACCCATTTTTCCATTCAGTTCCTCACCAAACCTAAGCAGGCTCCAAGTGCTTTTGACTATCGAAACCGTTGTTGCATGACAATAATTTCTATTGCACACTATTTAAAAATATGAGCCCTAGAGTCACACACGCACACACACACACACACACACACACACACTGCTGCTACAAATAGGTAAAATGGTATGCTCTTTCTGAAGGATGTTCGGCCGTAAGTTATAAAAGACTTTTAACATGTAAACCCCCTTCAACCTGTCAATGTCACCTCTAAAAATTTATTCTAAGGAAAATTCACCAGAGATCTAAGAATATGATCGATTTTCATTCTTCTTTCTTTGCACTTTTGGATACGTTCCAAAATTTTTTACAATGAATTTATGTCATTTCTGCCATTGAAGAAAACCTTTCATTGTTTGAAAAGAATGAGGGAATGAACTGGCTGCTTACCCTCCAAGGTCCCTTTTTGCTCTCATGCTCTGGTTGATTTTATTTTATTATTTTTTGGTCAAAAGGTTAGAGAAGGAGAGAAATTGTGTTTTCTAGAAAAGGCCACCAGCTTGTAACTGTGAACAGGTGTTCAAAGAGTGAGTTTTCAAGAAGCTATATAAGAGTAAGGATCCAGCCGAACCTCTTCTTCTCATATGGACTTTGCATAGTCAATAGACCTAAACATAATTATTGAACACATTCTATGACCAGCATTTCTCTGAAAGGAACAAATCCCAAGGGTGTTTTCTTGGTCTTCATAACTATCTAGGGGGTAGCAATGATATAAACCCATGAAAATTTGACCATGAATGACAGGTAGTAATTAATCTTCAAATGCAAAAACCAGAATTTAGAAAAGGGAGAAATGCAGAACTAGATGAGGAAAGGCTTTGCAGAGAAGGAAGGAGTGAAAGAGAGATAGGACCATGAAGAGCCAGAGCATGGGCAGGACCTGCGAAGAAGACACAGTGGTGTGAATAAAGGCACCCAGGACCGCATCTTCATGGGGCACTTCAGCTGTTTCACATGATAAAGTTGAAACCTATAGCATTTAGAGCCCTTCACAATCCATCCAAATGCCATCTTTAGTCCTTACTGACACACTGAATTTCTTTCCATTTTCTAAATCCTTGCCTTAGCATATGCTATTCCCTCCGCTCTTCCCTTATTTCTTCACCTGTAAACTCCTAACATTTTACAGTCCAGACCAAATGTCATCTGCCCCACGAAGCCTTCACCTAGTTGTCTACACAGTTTTGTTACTCTCTTCTGCTCATGCTTTTATTATAGCTTCTTTCTTTAAAAGACCACAGTTACTTTGCTTATGATTTGGTCTCCCCCATTTGACTGCGAATTCCACAGGCACAGGGCCTACGTACTTTATTTTGGTTTCCAAACTTTGTGTTATTAGGTTTGAGTAGAATATCAAAAGAATTGTTGAAAGACTCAATAAGTAAATGAATGAATATGAACAAAAGTGAAAAATAAAAGACAGGGTGAAGAAAGGTTTTACTGTTTTTGAGTGGTAAAATACTAAAGAAACAAGGGTCAAAAGGAAAGGATGACTGGGCCCAGCCTAAAGGGTACCTTGAGTCTTTCTTTTTTATTTTTTTAAGAAAAAATTGTCCAGTTCATTTTATGTGTTTTTTTCTTTTTTAAAGAATCATTTGTATGGTTCAAAATTAAGAAAATGTGAGAGGTTACACAGTGAAGGGCCTCCCGCCCACCCCAACCCGTTCCTTGTCCCTTCAGCAACTGATAGTACTGGTTTCTTCCAAGCTTCTTGACCTCCTTTCAGCAATTTTTTTTTGGTATCATTAATATACATTTAGATGAGCAACATTGTGGTTACTAGATTCCCCCCATTATCAAGTCCCCACCACATACCCCATTACAGTCACTGTCCATTAGCATAGTAAGATGCTATAGAATAACTACTTGTCTTCACTGTGTTATACTGCCTCCCCCCTACATTATGTGTGCTAATCATAATGCCCCTTTTTCCCCTTATCCCTCCCTTCTCACCCATCCTCCCCAGTCCCTTTCCCTTTGGTAACTGTTAGTCCATTCTCGGGTTCTGTGAGTCTGCTGCTGTTTTGTTCCTTCAGTTTTTGCTTCGTTCTTATACTCCACATATGAGTGAAATCATTTGGTACTTGTCTTTCTCTGACTGGCTTATTTCACTGAGCATAATACCCTCTAGCTCCATCCATGTTGTTGCAAATGGTAGGATTTGTTTTCTTCTTATGGCTGAATAATATTCCATTGTGTATATATACCACATCTTCTTTATCCACTCATCTACTGATGGACACTTAGGTTGCTTCCATTTCTTGGCTATTGTAAATAGTGCTGCGATAAACATAGGGGTGCATATGTATTTTTCAAACTGGGCTCCTGCATTCTTGGGGTAAATTCCTAGGAGTGGAATTCCTGGGTCAAATGGTATTTCTATTTTGAGTTTTTTGAGGAACCTCCATACTGCTTTCCACAATGGTTGAACCAATTTACATTCCCACTAGCAGTGTAGGAGGGTTCCCCTTTCTCCACATCCTCGCCAACATTTGTTGTTTGTCTTTTGGATGGTGGCCATCCTAACTGGTGTGAGGTGATATCTCATTGTGATTTTAATTTGCATTTCTCTGATGATTAGCAATGTGGAGCATCTTTTCATGTGACTATTAGCCATCTGAATTTCTTCTTTGGAGACGTGTCTGTTCAGATCCTCTGCTCATTTTTTAACTGGATTATTTGCTTTTTGTTTGTTGAGGTGCATGAGCTCTCTGAATATTTTGGATGTCAACCCCCTATTGGATATGTCATTTATGAATATATTCTCCCATACTGTAGGATGCCTTTTTCTTCTACCAATGGTGTCCTTCGCTGGCACCTTGAGTCTTAATGACTTTGATCCTCAGTCACCAAACAATTACTGGGTGTCTATTTTGTGCCAGATGCTATAGAGGCCGTACAGTGGTTAAGAACATAGTCTGGAATCAGAGTATCTGGATTCAAACCAATTTGAGGTTTTCCAGGTCTATGATCTTGGACAAGTCAAGTTATGAATCTCTGTGTCTGAGTTTCCTTATCTGTGCAATGGCAGTACCCATCACACTGGGCTGTCAAGAGGGTTAAATAACTTATAGGCTTAAATAACTGTGTAAATGTTCAAATGTTGGCAAGACACTGAGCATAAAATGGAATGATGTCTGCCTGCATTAAGCAATGGTTTGAGATGTCTGCAACTTTTTTAGTCTTATAAGATATATTGAACAATTTACCTGTCTTTGAAAATATAATAGTTTGAACATAAATAATTTTTTTTCGTAGCCATCCTAGCCAGTGGGCCTCAAGAGTCATCACAACACACAGCGCTTCTCATACTGTGGACCAGCAGCAACCCAACAACCATAGTTTTGTATAGCGCCCAAAGATTGACAGAAGGCTCCACACCTTTCACAAGAACCTGGTGAGGTAAGCCAGCCAAGCGTCACGACTGAGGACCAGGGTTCCTGCGACCTTGGCCAGGACTCCTGCCGATCATCAGGTGGCTTCCTGGAAGAGATGCGGCGGAATGCCACCTGATCTCTTGGCTCCAGCTGGAAGTTAATTCCTTATAAACGAACATCTTATGTATGATAGGTTGGTTGTGACTTGACTTGAACAGAAATGGAGTAGATTACCAAAACCTTTAAATTCTTAATAGTTTGTTGAGGCTTTACTGTCCAATGTTCAGATATCCACAAATTTAACTAGTCAGTAACAGAACAAATTTTTCCTTTGCTTTGGGTTTGAAGGGAGGTAATAAAGAGGGTGTTACTGTTACTTGATTGTGTTTTGACTCTCTGCCTGCCTAACTCCAGTAAATTCCAGTTAATGATACATAACCAAATCAAATAATGCTTTGGTAAGGATGACACATGGGTAGAGGCAGGCAGAGTAATGTTTACAAACCCCACTGGAAAACAATTACCAGACACAAGTCAGAAATGTGTTTCATTGTTCAATAATATGAGTCAAGGACATTCTAAGGTTAAATCCTCAACGATGGAGTGTTTGTATTCCAAAGGAGTGACATCAATACTGCCATTTTCAGATCTTAGGGTCTGAACTGGATCTCTTGGCCTGCCCCTCTTGAAACTATACGCTCCAGCCCTCCTTTCCCCACTCCAAGTGAAATGTCCTTTCTTCCTGTTTCTGTTTAATTGCCACCCAGTTTTTCTCCTTGTTTTATCCAATGGTCTAATTACTGGAATCATCACTCAATAAAATACAGCTTTTGGGACACAAACTTGTCTCTACCCCTAGGGAATATGTGGAAGTCTTTCCATTCAATGCTAATAGAACAATAAAGTTTAACACCAAATTCCTCCTTGGAAGGATGAGGGGTAAAGCTTTAGTTTAGCTCCTCTCAGAGCAAACTGTCTACATCTTTGTTAGAGTTTTATCTTGTTGTATTTCTTATTAAGGAACTCATAGAAGAACAAACAGCATACCTGAGAAGGGATAGAGATGAACTTAAATCAGAAATAAAGCATATCAACAAAAAGGAATGGATTGTATAGGAAAGTGAGGATCAGGACACAGTCCTTTTCTAAATGGCTTGTTCCTATGTCACAGCCTTATTCTGTTGTTAATAGTATCATTTCTGCTGTTAACTGAGCCCGTGTACCGTGTCAGTCAAGGTTTTCATAGATAACAAGAGCGTGTGTTTTAACACATTTGAGGCCCATTCTAACAAAACAGGCACTAATATGAGGCAAGGGGATAATTCATCAATTACCCCTGCCGCCGCCCGCATCACTGCTCTCCTGGATTCATTTGTGGCAGCGGATACAGCAGTCAGGGAGAGAGATGTAGAGAGAGACCTTAGTCACCCAACACGCAAGAACATAAGTACTTACCAGCCACCTCGTCCTTGTCAGGGAATACTACACAGAGGATGAAAGAGCTACACTGCTTGAAAGCCTGCCCCTCTCGAAACGGCCACGCCACTGCTGGGCCGCACAATGATCCTTTCAAGTCGGGTGCTGAGCTAGATCGGCACCTTTGCCTCGACCCCTTTGCTGGCTCAGGGTGACCGCACGGTGTTCCAGCAACTGCAAGGACGCCCGGCACATCTCCTCGGGCGGCAGGAAGCAGAAGACGGAAGGCACAGCTTCCAGTGAGCGCTCTCCCACCCTCCTTTCCCCACTCCGAGTGAACTGCCCTTTCTCCCTATTCCTATTTAATAGTTGCACAAGAGTAATTCGCTTAAAAGTTGTAAGGTTACAAAAATAATTTCTTTTCCTATTAATCGGTCCCCTAGAGCTGATCTAGAATCAAACTCTCTGTGTATTTTACAAGACTTCTCGAAGGAGGGAGGGATAAATGGGCAGGCATTTGTCGAGGGGCATGAAGTTTCCACATGCAAGACGAGTAGGTTTTCTGGAGACCTTCTATATTACATAGGACTGATCATTACCAATACTTTTGTATGCTTATATAAATCTGCCAAGAGAGTTGATCTTGTGTTAAGTGCTCTTATCACAAAAGGAAAAAATATTTTTAAAACCTTTTAAAAAATAGAATAAAGGGGATAAAGGGAAACTTTGGAGGTGCTGGGTAAGTTTATGGTCTTTACTGTGGTTAAGGTCTCGTGGTTGTATTCTTTTCTCCAAATTCATCATTACATACACTAAACATGTACAGCTTTTAGTATGTCAGTCATACTTCAATAAAGTGGTTAAAAAAAAACAATCAAAGAAAACACCTGGAAGATGACAATGCTCAGAAGCAGAACGTGGTACAGACTCTGATTTCAGCCTCCCCCTGGGCTTCTTAATTCCACTTTCCAACATGGACTGACGCTTGCTTCAACCATGAGAACTTATATATTGTATCGATATTGTCACAAGTTCCTTGTCACGTGCCTTGTCATTTGCAAGGACCCCAAGCCTAAACTGAGATCACTATGGTCCTGCTTGGTTACAGCCAGAGTAGAAGGCATCATAGAATTTCACCGGCTTCACTTAGTCGGCTGTGGATCGTATGACCCAATTCAGTGGATTACTGGGAAAGTGAGGTGTTAAGATCTTTGATTTTTCCTTCCTGGAAAACTTCAAACATGAAGGCTGTTTACTGTGAAATACTACAAACGACTTCTGACCTTCTGCTTTAAAAACTAAAGACTAAGAAGTGATCTAGAGGTTCCTTGAGTTAGGTTTTAATGTGAATCCTTGACACATTATTATCTTTCCACTCTAAGACTGGAGTTTGCACGTTAAACAGAGATTTCAATAAATTAATGCATTAGCTAAAAAGAAATGGACTCAATTTAAATGACTAAGCAAGTGACCTGAATATTATTTCTTCTAAACAGCCTAAGCAGCATAAAAAGAAAATGAATACAAAAAGGAATCTGAGTAATGCCCTATGTCTACAAGATTGCATCTAAGTAGAGCCTGTCTCGGGGTGACATGACTCATAGGAGGCCTGCAGCTTCAGTTCTGAACAAACAGATGCACAGTTTCA
Source organism: Smutsia gigantea (assembly GCA_032199065.1). NCBI lineage: Eukaryota > Metazoa > Chordata > Mammalia > Pholidota > Manidae > Smutsia > Smutsia gigantea. Next base: position 95,078 of record JAVSCE010014898.1, read on the forward strand.
CTCAGCACTAAGCTAACTAGCATTAGTTATACAGTTGACTAGTTATCCAGGCTACCCATATTTGGAACATAACCAGAAACACTGCCTCCTTCAGTAAGGCAAGGCCCAGTGAGCTTCGACTTCAGAGGTGACCTAAGGTACATGTATGTCAAGGTATGTCAAACAGTACTTTTCAGAAAATCATTTCCTTTAACAAACTCTCAGCAGGCACCCGGACCAGACATAATCTATAAGGGCCTTTTGTCTCAGGCTGCACTGCTCGGCTGTATGGGGTTCTCTTTGTGGTGATAATTGGTTTGGCTGTCCATTCCACCCATCAGGTGATAGAAAACTATCAATCAGGCTAAATGCAATGTGAGAGAAGTCTCTTTAGCCAATTAGTCAGTAATGAGAACATTAGCCACAATATCTTCTGCAGAGGGCACCTTAGCCATTCCACTGGAGTCTGAGAAGATGACAGTCTCTGTGTGATTAATAAAGATCACAGGATGCTTCAGAAATTCTACATGGATGAAGAAGAGAATTAGAGAGAAATGCACTTGGAAGCCCTAAACGTTTTTAGTGCCACTGAGTGCTCTATGCGAAAACACTACAAAAACACAGAAGCAAACAACTTCAGAGCTGGAAGGGACCTTGAAGATAATATGACCCAACTCCCTCATTTTACAGATAAGGCAAGGAACCAAGCGACCTGTGCAAGGCCACACAGCTGGCGGGGAGTGTGCGCTTTGCACTGCTCTAAGTAAAGACTTAGGGCCACTGAAAACAAACAAATAAAAGGCAGCACACCCACATGGAGAGGCGCCTACATGGCTTCTGATATTTTTCTATGTTTCTTTTTTCTCTCCTGGGAGCAAGAATCTTGCATTTTACTTCTCTGACTTTGCAGGACGCAGCACAATGACTGAGTTATGGACCTTGAGGAAGTGACCTAGTATGTACTTAGAGCAATGACTTCTAAGCCAGACTGTCTGGATATATAACACCAGCCCCGCCACTGACCAGATGTGTGGCCGTGGGCAAGCACAACATTCTTTGTGCCTCAGTTTCCCTATCTGAAAATGGGGATGATGAATACATCTACCTAGCAGGCTGTGTGGTGGATTAAAGGAGACAGTTTACATAAAACACACAGGACAGAGACGGGCACAGGGAAGCTCGGCTGTTTTGTGGGAAGATGGTTATACCAAGGGTGTTGGTGGGGCTATTTCCGTGTGTACCGGAGAAACACTAACGTGAACCAGGGCAAAGCACACACAGTCCATAACCTTCCTTTGGGTGAGGCTGGAGAGGATGATGGAGAGAAAATTCCAAAGGAGAGCCAAGGCAAGGGGGTGCGGCTGAGGCGGTTATTTGGGAAAGTACAGTCGAGGGCTTGGGTGACGATGCCAGAACGTCCCACGTGCATGCTGGGAGGCTGTCGCGGGGTCACCCGGGCACATTCAGGTGGAACTCCCGTGTGCCCGACACTCCTGCTGCTCACCAGCCAAGGGTCCGTGTCCCAGGCAACTGCACCCGGCCATCCTCACTCTCGAGTACGAGCAGTCAGAGCTCAGCACGCCTTTGTCAGGAACCTCACCCTTCCTTGAGCCAATGAGGCCTTGACCTCAGAGGTGACATCACACCTTCCAGAGGCTTCCCTCATCTGCCCTGCGGCACTTGGCCCAGCCTCACACTGCATGCGTCACACTGCCTCCTCACCGCTTGCTTACTTGTATGACTCCCCTACTCTTTCCATTGCTCTATTTCCTACCCCCCAAGGAGTGTTTCCGGAATGCAAGGTCGGGCAGGTATTTGACAAAAGGGCCAAGTGCTACCCTGATATGGAGCTCTAAGGCATTACTATGTCTCTGGGGCTTTTCTTTTTTACCTTTTAATAGCAAATATACTATCACCACTACCACTGACTCTGCCATCCCCTCCCCCAGAAAAAGAAAACAAAGCACACGTGTGATCTAAGGCCAACTTCCTTGCCATGACTGGGGCAATGAGGGAGGGGTAGGGGGGACACCCAACCAACAGATGCAAACACTCACACAGCTCGAGGAGTGAACGAGGGCCATGCACCGCAGGAAGGTAGGTGGATACACGAGTAAGGGCGGAATGCATCTGGGAACTGAGGGCTCAGGGCAGACACGTTCCAGGAAAATGAGAGGGATGCTGGCTGTCTTCTGGCTTTTTTCCTTTATATATAGTATGTGTATCTGGTTCATGTAAGAAAAACGGAGGGAAGGAATAGGAAGAGGGAGAGAGGGATTGTCTTATGGGGTCTTTGAAGGTAGGAATGTTTTTTCATCTGCATTTCTAGTCCATCACAGTGTTGAGGGCACCTCTAACCAACTAAATGATACTGAGTAGGAGACAAAGAAATACATTTTGATCTTAGAACATACACCTCAAAACTTGCCTAAACTCCTGAAAGCCAAGTATTCATCATGTGTGGTTTTCAATCACTGTGTAGAATTCACAAATGGAATTCATCTCTAGGTAGAGGATGAGGGTCCCTCCTTCCTGAAAATCCACAATTAATGCAACTCTCCCTCTGCCATCAGGGTAAATATGGTTGATATACACCAATCTGGCATCCCTCCTTCCTCTAACCCTTGCGTGTCATTACATCTAATATTATGTTCAACAGGAATTAGAACTTTCAAAGCACACTCCCTCAAAAATGTCAACAATACACAGGGCAAAGTGCTTAACAAAAGGACCTCATAATGTTGTGAGAAAATGCAAATGATAAATTACACACAGAATAATTGCCATATTTATATCTTTCATACTGACCTCATCTTGCCAGAGTCTGGGAATCAGTGTCAGGAATGAACTCTTCACTGATTTAAATAGGATTCAAATATATACATTATGCGTAATAATAGTCTTCATCCACTATTACATAAACATAAAATATTATTACCCTCCTTCTATTCTGGAGACGTGATGAAAATCTGAGCTAATACATTTAATTCAATTCAAGTCCCTGAGAGAACAGAACTACAATTACTATTTAGCAAGTGTTTGATTCACTCTGCTTGTCTCTGAAAGGCATTCTGTGAAACTTTCCATGGAAGAAAATATGGAATCACTGTATTACATGACACACAATGAATATTTTTTTAAAGTTGTATGACATTTAAAATAAGACATTATTTTCTTTACGTAGGAGTTACTTAATGTCCAGTAATTCACAAGCATGTCTATGCAAATGCATTTTGAGGTATCCTAATGGTAGAGAGGCAAATGGCACTGCTTTGGGAGTGAGTCTTGAAGCAACAGCCATGAATGAGAGTGGTGACATATACACCACGAGATACATACACCTCTGCTAGCTCGGGCTTGGTGGAGGATGGCAGAGTCAGAATAATGACAAAGAGATCCAAGACGAAAGAGAATAAAAGAGGCAGAAGAGAAGGGAAGAAAGGACAAAGCAGGATGATCAACTATTCAAAATCGAGGAAATGGAATGAAATCCATCCCCTCTCACTCACTCAAAAGAGAGGAGGTGTAATATTCCTTCACGTTATTTAAGACAGGGAGAATATTTTAAAAACAAGATTCCAGCACTGAGAAATACAAAGAAAATCCATACCTCTAGGGCTTAAAGGGGATGTTGTAATTCCATAATCCAGAGAGCCTGACCATCTCACCAGAGACCTTCAACTAGAGGCAATCTTAGTAGGACTTGTATGGACAGCCACATCTCATTCATGAGATAAATGAATAAAACAGCTAACCTTTACTAAGGTCTTACTAAGTATAAGGTGATGTTCAGAGCATGTATTAACTCATTTAATCCTCACAAAGCTCCTAGGAAGTGGTAACTATTATTATCCACATCTTACTAATAATAAGTAACTAGTGTGCTCAAATCACACAGCCAAGAAATGGCAGAGCTGGGATTCAAACCCAGCTGTCTAACTCAGACCCAGTACTATTAACCATTTAATGAGTGGGTGAATGAATGAATGAATGAATGCAAAAGCTATGCTGGCTGTTTCTAACTTGTGGCTTTAAAGGCTGCTGGCAGAGCTCATGGGTACCAGAAAGAACCGCTTATTAACAAACCACAGCTTAACAAAATCATGTCTCCCTCCCGTCACACCCCCACACTGATCTAGGGCCTCCCTTTTAAAAGGGGGCAAAATCCAAAGTCAATGTCTCCCTCGTCTGACCCAGCGTCACAGGCACCACGTGACAAGGTAGTGTTGCATGCGAGGCGTGACTGCAGAGCTTCCTGTGGGCCCCATGGTGCTTCCTGCCGAAGGAGAGAGGTCTGTCCTGGCGCCCTGGCAACATTCCAAGCTGGGCACAAACTTTACATGAAGTTTGAGGTTTCAGTTAGTGGCACGGTCTCCACTTCCTGTTCCAAGCTACTGAGTAAACAGTCTTCTATTTCCCATCTCCTGAGGTGTCTAGACTGGGTGGTATCAGGCTCTGAAAGGCTTGGGCACAGGGAGGGACCCAAGTCTGATAAAACAGGTCTACCTGCAGGTAGACAAAGAGATGAACTACTCAAATTCAGGAGTATTCCAAGAAGCACACTGGTACTCAGCATATGACAATTTGAACATGAACTGTATTACTTTATGGATATATTTCTCCCTGCCCCTCTCCTTCTCACCCTTCATCCATCTTTATTTCTCAAGTCTTCATTTCTGGCTGCAGAATAGGACACACTTCTGTCCGTTAGAGCTACACTCGTTTACCGAAGGCTCTGTTCGACTCTCAGATCTCAAGAGTTCTTTTCCTCACACAGTTTCATTATTTTTTCTGTATATTGGAAAAACGTGTTGTTTCATAAGCCTTAATTTTTGGTTGATAAGAATGCTGGAGAAGAGGCCCCAGGAAAGCAATACCGTAACATTTTCCAAACAGTCTCTGGGGGCAAGGGGGTGGGGGTGAGGGGCATTCGTGACGTTACAAAAATTTCTGGTCGTTTCTAACATCTAACTTCCTCCCTTCCCGAACTCTCTTCATCTCCCTACAGTCTGCTACACATTTTGGGGCAAGCATGTGGGCTAGTGAAGAATTTAAAAATGAGAAAAGTGAAAATGTCCAACAGCTGCAATAAATTTTTTATTTTAAAACTGGAGCATTGTACCTGGAACAGTTTCTACAAGTGCGTGCAGTATATTTTTGTCATATCAACCATGCCCACCTAGATTTAGCTCCTGGGAAAATTCTAAAAAAGACAACACTCTCAATCAGTTTAAAATACTCTATTGTGACAGGAAAGTACCTTGAAAATTGGGGAAGAGTCATACATGGAACCAATTTCCCCTCTAGGGAAAATCAGTGACTATAAATTCATTAGGGTAGTTAATTCCTTCATATAAACAGCTCCTGACATCACTGTTACTGTGTGGAAAAATAAGCAGCCTTTTCTAATGAACAGAATGTAGAACCTACAGTGAAGAAGAGTTGAGTTCTAATTATACTTCTTGTTAAAAGGGAGAAAGACATGTTTCTTTTCCATGGGGATGTTTTAAGAGTAATAAGACAAATGGGTAAAAAAAACTTGAGTTCTTCTGGGTAAGGCACTACTTACTCCCAAGATAGTTCTATAAGAAAGACAAAAATAGATTGGTGTGTTCTCTGCAGTTTCAGTGAAGGTTATGGGCCCAAAATGTTTTAAAAGCAGAAAACCATTAACACTGGAGACATGTCAAAATACATTTCCCTCTGGTTAAGAAAAGGAGAGAGGGAAGGCTAAAAGGGTGCAGCAAAAAGGAATTGTGATCAAAGCATTGTTAATATGGACTGAATTATATTACAATGGCGATACTTCAACATGGGGAATGAAAATTGTTCCATATTATTGTGGGTTGACAATATGACAATCCTTCATTGAAAGTGGCTGACAGCTGTAGCATTATAGCTCAGTGCTCAACACAAGATGAATGAGGGTTACAAGTTCTTCCAGAACAGGCCCCTTATTTCACAAGAGTTTGTATCATTCCAAAATAAATATGTGCCAGTTTTTCACTAATCTTAGCAAATTTAGCATCTCTTTACACACCAAGATGCTACCAGTGGCCTCCAAGTGCCAGTGTCATTTCCCTGCTTAGTGGATTTGCAGCGACTGTGAAATGTCAAGTCATGATGCCATGAAAGATCTATACAGAACTGTGGCAGAAGGAAAGGCAGGAACTAGTAAAAGGCCTATGTCTGGACAAGCGTGAACTTGTATCAAACTGTCTCCTGATCCAAGGAACACTGTTTCCGAGCCCCTGTCTTGGCACTGTGCTCGTTCCACTGTATACAAGACTCATCTGTGTGCCTCTTACTCCAAACTACACACCTAGACGAACTAACACCATGTATGGTACTTGAAATTAATACACGTCAGAGGCCAGAGATATTTACATATCTCTTAAGTACAACAAAAACTATTCCTGCCTACTTTACAAAAGACTGCAAGAGGAAAACAGAAAAGCCACTTACAGTATTACCACAGAGATAAACCCTGTTCACATGCATGTATTAGTATTTTTATTTCCAACTATAATGCATTTTAAAAAAGCGGAATATGCTATTTGTTAGGTTCTAGTGCCTGTTTTTTAAAACTTAGCAGTCAATTTGTTGTGAACATTTTTTCAGTCTCATTAAGTATTCTCCTAAAATATCATTTTAGTGCTAAACATATGCTATTTTCTACATATACCATAACTAACATAGCTAATCCCTTATTATTGGACATTTAGGTCATTTCTAACTTTTTACTATGAAAAATAAAGCAGCTGTTAAGTAATACTTGTACACTCTCTAATTTCTTAGAATAAGTTCATAAAACCTTATAGTGATTTTCTATGATCCTAAGACGACACTCAAAGTGAACCTGGGAGCAGTCCTTGCATAGGTGCCGAGAGCATAATTTATCCATCCTCAGAGTCTGAGGTATCAGTAAGAGAAGCTGAAGAAGTATTAGCAACGGGCAATTCTCCATTTTATATTTAAAGACAACAGAACTGCTAATCCTTTAATTGGTCAACTCTTTTGGAGTTGAGCAAAGCAATCTGTCTTGGTGGGTGAGAGAAAGAATAGTATATGCAAAGGTAGAGAATTATATGAAATTCTCCATGCTTCTGAGCTCAATATTAAATATAAACTTCCTCTGAAAACCTCTGAGGAAATAAAATGTGGGAATTATTTTAGGCACTCTTCTAATATTTCTTGCTTTCTCTCCCAGGCACACAGCAGGACAGCACTTCCTGGCCCTTATGTTAGATGGGATCACGTGAGTTGTTCTGATCAATCGGGAGCAGAATGCCAGGTACCATTTCTGGGCTAGAACATTAAGCTGCTGTTTAACCCTCCAGAGCTCTCTTTCCTTTGCTACAACCACTGGTATGAGAGAGTGGCTAGTTTTGTCAGAGAGTTCCTGAATAAGGATGATAAGCAGAGGTCCCTGCTCTTCCCACCAACCCACAGTACATATAAGCAAGAATTAAAGTTTTTGTTGTTTTCAACCACTAAGATTTGGGGTTGTTACTATATTATCACTTACATCTCTTTGATGGATAAATATGATAATATTTAACTAAACTGTGATTTTATGTAATTTAAAATAATCACATAAAATTCCATTCTTCTCTACACATATAGTTCGAACACCTAGCTAGTTACAGTCTTTAAAGTTTCCTGGACAGGATTTTTTAGTGAGGCCTACTGGGTTCAAGGCACTTAGGTCGGAAACTTTGGGCAATATGAAAATAAGGAAGATGCAGCTGTGACACTGAGTAATTGAAAATGAAATGGGGAGGATAAGTTTCCAAATTTCTATGAAGGAGGAATTTAGGGTCAGCAACAGGGTTGCAAAGGGCACTTGGGAGGCATCTTGAAACTGGGTTCACATAGCAAATGCAGTCTGTATGTAATTATGTATTTATTTGCAATGGCTTTGCGGGGGGGTTGATGGGGATACTGGCCGAACACCTCCGAGCTGCTGTTGGCACCCCCAAGGGTACACCAAGTTCAACTCGGGGCAGACTATGGAGATCTTCAAAGGAGAGGTAGGAAGAGAGAGGCTATGGTGCTTTCGAGGACTGGATGATGCAGTCTGAGTGGGAGAGACTGAGAGAAACGTTTCACTGAAGGAACTATCTGAGGTGGGCTTCTGAGGCCAAAAGGAAGAGACTGGTGGAAGAGCAGCAGTCTGGAGGGAAGTCTCAGAGGGGAGAAGGCAGAGGACAGACCAGGTGTCCAGGGTGGAAAAGTCATGACTGATACCCAGAGAGTGTGTTAGACTTCTAAGTGTAAGTGGATGGGGGAAATGCCGAGGCTCTCGGAGGGATTTGTGCGCAGCCGGCCAAGTGAGGAACTCCAGGGCCGTGGAGGTGGGCACGAAACAGGGATTTGAAAGAAGAGAATCACCAAGGAGGAGAGGAGGTGGAAGTGCTGGCCCTGGCACGCTTATTTGGCTGAAGCACAGCGCCTGTATCTGAATAATGACAGGTCAAACCCAGGGGTCTGCAACCCAGGGCAGGGCACCAAGCTGGACCGGCTGGGGCCACGTCAGCTCAGAACTCAGCGCACAGCTTAACAGGACACAGGTGGGCAGGGGATGAGCACAAGGCCTGCTGACCAGCGAGGGCCAGCTCAGGTGCACAGGTCGCTCCAGCCAGTCCTTTTTAAATTTAACTTCTTTGCCCACTTTTAGAATCATGAGCCCCGTCCCCCCCAGACCCCCCAAAATGGGCACAGCAGGTGAAGATATCACCCAGAGCTGAGCATTTGGCTCCCAATAAATAGTTCTGGTTTAACCTGAAAGAGACCAAAAGTTAGTGAAATGAGGTCTGGAGATTATTTACAAATTTTAGCTTTAAATGGTGTAAGTGTGAGCTGGTGGCCCTGACTGTCTTTTGCTTCATGATAATAAGAAAAAGATAAGCTCTTAAAACAAAAAGAAAAACATTCCAGTTACTCAGAATTTGGTAAGTTTTTTCACTGGCCCTTCCCTTTTGGTTAATCTGTTCCTGTACGCTTCCGTTTATGAAAATATTTTAGTTTGGGCTAAAAAAAAAAAGACAAGAGTTAGTATAAAGGCTGGAAAAAAGCAGGTGAAATGGGAAAATAATGATCATTTTTCTTTGTGAAACTGAGTTAAGTGGGCAGGATTTCTGGCCCAGTAGTGGGATAGTATTACAACCATGAAAGGAAAATTTCTTGAGGGACATGGGCAGTCTAACCATGAACATCATCCTCTTGATACCCCGCCAGACCATGAGCAAGTCCATGGATTACAGGAAACCAGGACACCCTTGAGTGAGAAATACACACAGGTTACTTTTTTCCAAAGGCCCAGCAACGATCAAATAATAAAGCCATCTCCAAAAGGTCAGGAGAAACTTTTTGGGAACCTACTGGACATAGAACCAACTAAAGTCTCCTTGAAACCGGACTTCATGTGGTTGCAAAAACAGTGGATGCCTTCACTACTTTTATCACCAAAGAGAGCAAACATTTTCCATGGAAAATTTAACTGCAATCTGGTTTGTTGTAAGGTCAAATCTACAAAGCCATGATTACCCAGGTAACTTGGGTCTGATGTTGCCCAAAATACCCAGGTAATTATAGAGAAAGGTCATTTCCTCTGCATAATCTTAACTACACCACTGCTGTCTCCACTGGCAGTTATCCAGTTAAGAGCAGCCTTTCATTTCACTTTGTGCTGGCGTAGACCGTGCCAAAGACTGTGACATTCTTAATGAGGTTTTTAAAAATTGCCTTTATAAATATTCCTCCTCTCTCGCCCCGTTCCCTAGGAGGATCATGACTTTCTCCACAGGACGATATATAAAAATATCCTTTGCTAATGTTTACATTCAAGGAAATGGACTCTGGAATGGGAGAATACTGAGACAGAAAGAAAAGAGAAGAGATAAAGAGCAGGAGGTGGCAAGATCTGCAAAACGGTGGGAATTGACAAGAAATTCATGGCTATGTTGAGAGAGAGAGAGAGGGAGGGA
>JAVSCE010014899.1:0-19604 GCA_032199065.1 Smutsia gigantea
TGCACTCTCCGTGCAGCCCCTCCTGGTGTGCCCAGGCTTCTCCTGCCACTGCCCCTCTACACCAATGATCCATCTCTCCCATCCTCCTCACATGCATGCCCTTTCTCCTCTTGGGCTTGTTTTGAAAAACTCAAATTGTGGATTTTCACTGTGGCTTTGAGGATTAGAATGAAAAATACAGACAACTAAGGAAAACTCCTCCAAGACATGCACTTCAACACCTTCACTGCCCATTCGGCACAGAAACCCCAGATAGGAATTATTGTATGCTGCACGCTGCTCCCCCGCGTGCCTGGATGCGCCAGAACCACAGAGCTCTCTCTCCATATTTTATCAACATGGCAACATCTCTCTTCCCTTGTCTTCTGGGTCTTGTTTGTCTTTCGAAGACCCTCTCCTCAGAGGGACCCCATGGTTTGCCTACTAGAGATGAGGAGACATGTTTTCTTCCTCATTCAAACACTGATTGCAGCTGTCGTGCACGGAGAGCAACCTGCCGGCTCCCTGTCATCCGCCAACCCTCTTCAGAACTTGGCGTTCCCACCATGCCCCCGAGCAGGGACACCTGGAAACCTTGCGAGAGCGGTGTCCCAGGTGGACGTCCCTGCCCACAGCGCCTGACCTCTGAGGGGATGCCAGCGCGCTCACGGGCCCCGCGCTGGGCCGCAAGCTACAAGGATGCCCCCAGCACGCTCCTTTAAGGCCCATTTCTCAGGATGGGTGGGGCTCTGGCCCTGGCTGGAGGGTGGGACAAACAGTGCATGTGAATTAGCACCAGGCAGGGCTGTCGTCAGGAAGCCGGAAGCCACATGCTCCCAGCCTGGTCTGGGGTCAGCACACCAAATTCAAACCAGCTGGCCTTTGTTCGGAAATGCCCCGAGAGGGTCCCAGCCCCTTTTGGACAACAGAGGGCTGGTGTTTCCTTACCCTGAACCCGGTTTTAGACACTGAGGGGTTCTATAAACACTGCAGCAAGAGCTGTGGTGGGTCTGGCTTTTGAAGCACACGTACCCTCTCTGATTTGTTTGGCTAGCGGGAACTGGCCTGAGCTAAGCTGTGAGGGTCTTTATTCAGAGGCAGGGAAGGGAACATGAATCTGCGCCCAGCCAGTGTCTGCAGCTTCAAATCCTCCCGGACACCTGCCTGTAGGATAAAGTCTGACCTCCTTCCCACGGTTCTGTGTGGCGGTCCCCTGCTCGTCCCTCAGATCATAGAGCCCCCGATGTCTGCCCTCTCCCCCAGCTCCTTCCTGCTGCCATTCTGAGTGGTTATCAGTTCCTGAAAGGTGCCGGACCCTGACCTCGGCCTTCACTCACCCTCCTGGCTTTGCTGGCACACCCTTCAGCCCCTCTTCCACTGGCTGAGTGGCCCCCATCCTGCAGGGTTCAGGGGCCCTGCTCTGCACTTCAGTGCAACACCGGCTCTGCTGTTCTGTAGTTGTCTGTTTCTCAGACCTCCCGGGGCCCAGGAAGCAGGGGCCGAGCTCATCTAGACAATCCCTGCTTTTCCTGGGCCCTCCCGAGGCACCAGAAGGCTTTCCCTCCATGTTTGAATGAAGGCCCCTCCCGGGGACCCAGGCTGCACTCAGCTTCCCCCTCCCCTTCTGACAGACCTACAGCAAAGCCAGCTGGCCCCCAGGCTGCAGAGGAGAACAGCAGTACCCTGGGCTCGACATGCAAGTGGGTCCCGGTCCCCAAGACGAGAAAGCACGTCTACCCAGCATGTTCAGGAGGCGGGTCTCATGACCACATGAGGCTATAAGCTGGATTTAGCCTCAGACACACAAAGGGCAAAATTCTGGAGAAGCAAAAGGCACAGGTTAGGAGACTCACAAACCCAGGCTCCCCTTCTGTACTTCCACCTGCCACCTGGGAGAACATAAGCGAAACCCGTACCCTCCGTGGACTTCCGCGATCTGTCTTTAAAGCGGGCACAGTCACTGCCACCTCTCACTCTCAAGAATAAATGTGACCAAGCCGAGCAAGTGTTGAGCAAATTTTGTGTCCCTTAGTAAGCACTCAAAAATTAATCTTAATATTGTTGCTACAATTATAAAAATGGGACAGCTTTGAAATTTTGTGGTTTATAGTTTTCCCTTTAGAAATAAACTCACTGAAGTGAAAAAAAAAGTCACAACATGTCATGTACTCCTTCAGAGGACTCCCGTTTGCCTCAGGGAAGGTGTATATGTATATGTGTAGAAAAAGTCTGGGACAGTATTCTCTAGAGGGCTGACTGAGGCTACCTCTGCAAGGTGGGTTAACGGTTGATCTTAATTTTATCCCTTTTGCTTGTCTATTCTGTAACATGAACACATTACTCATGAAGTGGGTGATGGTAGCAAGGAGACAGAATGTGTAAAAGGAGAAAAAAAAGAAAGCAATTGGCTGGAGGCCAGGAGGGCATGGCACGTGCATGCCCCTGGCTGTGGTCACCCTGTCTGTCACTAAGCTGTGCTCTCCCTTGGCAGGATTTTTCACCCAGATCTCCACATTGGCCGACGTGCAGGAAAACGTCATGGAATACCTCCACGTACTCAGCCGGCCCAAAGTCATCGACCAAGAGCATGATGTGGTGTGGACGGAAGCGTACATCGACAGCACCGTGAGTTGGCAGGGCCCTGGGGGGGTGTGACCCTGGAAGGTGTTCATTCCAGAAGATGATATTTGCATCACTCTTCCTCAGGAAGGGGGTTCATTTTCCTTTGCTGTACAGTTTGCGTCGCTCCCTTGGCAAGCAAGGCCGGTGAAAATCCTAGTAGGAGAGAATAGAACCAGCATGTCTGGAAGGTGTCCGGTCAGCACAGAAACCTCACTCGGCACTCACATCTTCTCCAGTCGCTTTTCTTTCGTTCCCACGTGTGCACAAATTCAGTCGTAGCCACGGTGATGGGCATGTCAGATTCGGTCCTCGCCATCTGAGATGCCCAGTCCTGGTGATGAATCCTTGGGTCTCAACTTGGGATGGAAACCAGGGCTGAGCTCTAACCGTGACCTGACGCCCCCGTAGAGGCCGCAGGTGCCTTTCTTCCCATAGATGAGTGCGTCGTTGGAACTCTGGCAGTGGGCACATCCTAAAGCCGGATTCCAAGCCAAAGGTTTTGATGCTGAATTAGCTTAAGAGGAGGAGCTTTGCCAGTCATCAAGGATTGGCTCAATGGCCTGGTTTCTTTTGTAATCCTCAGGGTGATTTCTCATAGCGAGAATGAGTCTGGTGGGAGTGGCATCATTCACGTATTGACTGTAAATGTTCTCCCAGGACCTCCCTGCCCTCATTTTTGTGGGGATCAACATGACATTGATCACTGTGACCCAGACACAGCTGTCCTTTGGAGTTATGTCAGTGGCTGCTGGGGGCTGGCTGGCTCCCCACGCGCTCTCTCGTTCCCGCCGTGTTCCTGGCAGCTGCGGGCAGCTGCAGGGCAGGAACGGCGTATGGGAGCCCATCTGGGGTCACGCCACAGCGGCCCACCCCAGCCCCGCCTGACGTGCACAGGAGGCCGTGGGAATATGGGCTGGCCACGAGGGCCCCGGCCCCAGGAGAAGGCATCCTGAGTGGAGGTGGATGGTGAGCTGCAAGACCCTCTCCGGTTGGCAGGGAGACCTTGGCCTTTTAGCACGTTCAGAGTCGGGCCCAGCTTGGTTTAGAATTACGGAAATGAAATACCTTAGCCACCCCATTGACACCTGCACCCACCAACAGTAACAGCCGTGGTAACAATGGCGACAGTACCATGGCTGGTTCCCGTACATGGCGGTTGAGTTGGGCAGGGAGGGGGCAGTGGGTCCGGCCAGCCTGGACTGGTCACCTCACCCTGTGGTTCTGTGTACCAGCTCTCAACAGCCAGGCTAATCAGGCGTTTTATTTGCTTCATCAATTTTAAAAAATGTAAAAAAGAGTCTCTAGGATTAAAACTTTATGGTGCCCACACCTGGACAGACAGATTAGTAGACGAGAAGGTCCAAAAAAAGACCTAACTACGTATGGAAATTTAGTATATGATAAAGGTGTCATCTTAGATCAGTGGGGCTAGAACGGCTTGAAATAAATGCTTTCGAGAAAACGAGATAGGCATTTTGGGAAAGATAAAAGTAGTTCCAGTCTTCACACCATGTCCAAGAAAAAATTCAGGTGGATCAGAGATCTCAACTGTAAAAATTCAAGCAGTAGAACAAAACCTGGGGGAATTCTTCTATAACCTGGGTGCAGAGAAAGGTTTTCCAACAACGACCCCAAAATCCAGGTGCGATAAAAAGAAAGATAAATAAGTTTGACTACTCAAAATAGAAACAAAACAGAAAACCAACTTTTATAAGCCAAAAATCACTGTAAGCAAAGTCAAAAGCCAAATGAGAGAAAACATTGGCAAACCATACCACACATAAATAATCATCCTAACATATAAAGCCCTTATAAAAATTGAGGGGGAACTCCCAAAATTCCTGTGGGGAAAAAAAAATGAGCAAAAGACCCGAGTAGACAATTCACAAAAAAGAAAAATGGGTCTTAAACATATGAAAGATGTACAACTTTACTCATACTAAGAAACATGCAAACTGATGGGAGACCATTCTCACCTATCAGAGTGGCAAAACTTTAAGAACTATATCCTCTGTTGGTGAGGCTGCGGGAGAAGGGACATTCGTGCTTGGCTTGTGGGGAGACAGAATGAGGCAATCTCTGTGAAGGGGACTTTACACTTACCCTTTGGCCCCACCACCCCAATTGTAGGCATGAACCCTGAAGATGAGCTGCCAACAACATGAAAATATGCACAAGTTTGTTCATGCAAAATTGCTTGTAATTTAAAAATATTGAGAGTTACCTAAATACCCAAACATAAGAGATTGATTCGATAAACTGTGGCACGTACGTGGTGATGGAGCTTCAGAGTTAAAAACAAGAATGGTGGCAGTTGCTATTGGTTTATACAGAATGATTTCCCAGATAATATTGTTGCTAAGATGAGCAAAATGCAAGAGTCCAAATAGTGCTCTAAGTTTTGTGTAAGAAAGAAGAGGAAATAAGATATTGTGTAGCTGTGTACTTTTGCAAAAAAAAAACAAACAAACCACCGATCGGGTAAATTAGAAACCAATAGTATCAGTTACCTGCAAGAAATGGGGTGTGGGGGGGAGGGAATGCAGAGGAGAAGAGGTCTGGAGGGAGGGGCCACCTCTGATGGTTTTGTATAGTTTTGACTTTCAAAAGCTGGCTGGTGTTCCATGCGTTCAAAAACTAAAATCAACAAGAATGGGGTAAAGAAAACTAATAGTGAATGCAAACAGAACTAAATGAACCCAAACTACGTTTCAAATGAACAAAAAATTATCCAGAAAGGGAGGGGGAAAACGAAGAAGCCCTTTGAATGTAGTGGTTATACACAGTGTCAAATTTCGAGCACAGTACTTTGACTACCCTTGGTTTAGTGGGAGGCGGAGGGATTACTGCAAAGAAATTTTAAATTCCCTTTTGTGTTCTTTGCAATAGCATGAGACTAGTGATTCTGAATCTGTTTTGTGAGTATCGTAGGACTGAGCAAATGTGTAAACGGGGGAAGACAAGGCAGACAGACACCTGTGGGAAGAGACTGGTTGGAAGGCGTCCGGATGAGACCCCACCTCTGTCCATAGAAGGGCCCAAAGCAGGGCATCCTGGTAGCAATGAGCGCATCTAGAACCCAGATCCTAGCTTCCACACACCACACCCCGCTAACAGGAGCCAGGGTTCCTTAGATAACTGCTAATTTGGGGACTTGGGCAGGGAAGATACCCCCCACCGTTCTACAAAAATGCCTGGAATATTTTGTGCCAGAACCTAAGGGAGTACTCAGACCGATAGTGAGGCCATGTCAGCAGGACAGTGACAGGGTGAAGGGGCTCCAGCTGGTTAACACTGGGGCAGCTTAAGCCTCCAAATGAGAAAGGATGGGAATGGATTATTGCCTGTTGAAGCAAACAGAAATCCACATGTCCTTACCGACAGTAAAAGGATGAACAAATCTCACAGAGATGAACTGCACAGGTAACGGCAGGTGGGAAGGAGTGCAGAGCACCCTGGGATGCCGACGGGTGAATGTGGGGCTGGGAAAGTCACCGCTTGGCGACCATGTTAGTCAAGGCGGACTAGGGCAGAGGTGGTCCGTGTTTGCTAAACCTAAGGGGAAATTTTGAGCAGAACATTCTCATGGTCTCAAAGAGCTTCCCCAGAGACTTTTGACTACTTGTACATGTGGGGGAATAGTATCTATTTAGTGGGGAAATCCACACAAAATCTCACATGAATCATCAAAACTAGTGTCCCCAGTGAGAGACAAATGGACCGGTGTCTTTGTAGGAGGACACATCCCCTTATGGAGTATTCCGGCTGAGGATACAGGACCTGAAGGTCGTGGCAAGGCAGAGGGTAAAACTTGGTATTAATGTGATGTATTGTTTTACATAATGCTAATCACCCAGATCAGTTGTTTTAGATTTACTGATTACACACATGCACACATGCACACAGGCACATCCATGCACGTGTTTATGTATGGATGGCAGAACCCATCGCTACTCCAGCTTTTCCAATAAAGCACAGGTAAAGTAAGTGACCTGGGAGCAACTCTGGACAAGGAGTTGCAGAGAGAGTGTCTTTGAAGTCTTATGCTCCGTCTTAAACATTTCCATGAAATTTGCATTCTGTGTCATAATCCTCTTTCCCTACTTTAAAATAAATTAATGCTTTCAGTGGCTGATCATTGAGTGAAGTGGATGTGCCAGGATAGCAGAGCTCACTCATCCCACTTCTTCAAGGTCCCTTGGATGTACATAAAACTGAACCCTCAGAATATGCTTGTCCCAGAAATGATAGCTCAGCATTGCCTCCCCGCTTTCCAAGCATCTGCTGTATCTTTGCAAATAGCCCTGATAAATGAACCCACACTAGAATGTCCTGAGGGTCCCTTCTCTTCTCACTGTGGTGTGCTAAGAAATCTGTTGGATCAGTGAGGACGGGGGATTTGATCTTCCTCTTTCCTGGGCCTGTCCAGTGAGGAGAAGCCAATGGCTGCTCCAGGGTGCTTCGCTGGCCAGGGAGTGACCATCTCTTCAAACTCCTTAGTCTGGGCCTGGATTCTGCAGGGCAAGGACAAACAGCTCCTGGCATGTATGTGGGGTCAAAATAAGATTTTGTCCTGAAAGGGAAAGATAATGCCAGGAGGAAATATAAGCATGGCCTCCTGCAAACTGTCAAGGGGGATTCTCAGGGCCACCACTTCTGCTCTTCATCATAGCATTTCTGCTTAGCACTGATGTCTCCAGGAACCTGGTTCTCTTTGAGACACTGTAGCCTGGAAATGGCTTTGCTTCCTTTAAGAATCAGAAGATTTGTAACCCTTCTGATTTATGTGATTTCTAACAGATACTAAGGAAATAGCTATTCATTGATCATCTGGTAAATTTGGACACTTGAGCCCACAAGTTTGTTTAATATGGGTTTAAAAGTCTTCCTTCTCCTTAATTGTCTGATGGTCAAGGAACAAGGAATTCCTGTTCCCTAGACTCACCCACGGCTGAAAACCTAGCAGCAACGAATGTAATTATTTAACTGATTTACTACTTAAATGAATAGCTTAAAATGACCCCCAAGTATAGTACTTTCCCTTCTTATTAATTATGTATTGATTTACACAGTTCTGGGTCTGGACAAGCTCAAGTTAAAAGTTTGTGAACCGAAGCTGAGTTTGGAGTCTTACACATGAGAGTCGAGGATTGTATTTAACCAAGACTGATCTAGGATCAAGACTGGCAAAACTTTCTTTTCGGAGCCTATCCACCCTGCCGGTTAAACCCAGTCTGATTAAATGTTCTGTTTCCTGTCTGGCTGTTCCATTCAATTTGCTTTCCTGGTGAAGCCCAAATAAATGAGTTAATGTTAACAACATTAAATATGTTAACTCTAATAAGATCTCATGTATTAACTGACAAAACAGCAAACGCCAGAATTCTGAAATTCCAGGGCGCCTGAATAGAAGTCGCACACAATCATTATCTCTTAGGTGCAGAGCAAAATGCCATCAACGGTGGAATTCGTGCTGTTCCGTAAGCAAATGACTATGTTTTCCAGTGGGTGCTGGTCGTCTCCGGATGTTACCCAACTTGCTCTGCAGGGCAGAACCTGCCCCAATCTGAGGACCGTCAGCCTCCCTGATTAACCCCTCCACGGGAGTTTGCACAGACCACAATGGACCATAGAAAGGAAGCAAAGAAATCTTTTAGAAACAGTGGGAATGTGACCATTTAAAATAATGAGAATTCATTACCAAGCCTCCTGTCGCCCCTCCCTTTTGCTGGTAATGCAATTCCGTATACAATTTGCAGGAACTTTGAAACCAATTTAGTTGCATTTGCAGATTGGACGTGTATCCCTCCTCGACACCCCCCACCAAGTCCAACTTGGAGAAAATGCTTTGCACTTGATAAATTGCACATTTGTTTTGGTTTCCCATCTAGGAATGGCACCTAGGCCATTTAGGAGTCGTTCGGGTGATTGCTTTAAGCTACAACATCTTACTGCCTAGAAGCAATTACTAAGGGGGTCAAAGCCATCATAAGGAAGTTGTTGGGGCTTCGAACTGAATTTACAGCATTTTTCCAAGACACCGCTGCATATCAGAGAAGTTCACATCATCAAAACAAAAAGATGCACGTATGGAAAAACATAAACCAGCCTGCTGGGTTGTGGAAGACAATGCCATCTGCATTACATGGCATGGAGGAAACTGATTATGTTGGGACCTCTATTTCATAGCAGATGGGTTCATTAAATTTAATAGCCTCCAGAGCCTTTAGAAACCGTGTCAAAAACATGTGGAGCATGCTGAGACACTTCACTTCTGGCCCTGCAGTCATTATAACTCTGGCACAGGCTATAAATATCACAGTACTTTATTTCCATTGAAAAAGATTACTGTTACAATTATTTTCCTTTTTTTTTTTTTTTTGCCATGAGATCATAATGTTAAAAATGAGTGTATTCCTGATTCCTGGTACCATTTTATGCATCCAGATAGTTTCCTCTTCCATTTGATTCTACATTTCTCTATTAGTTTTTTCTTTTTTAGCTCAACATTATTTTTCCTTGGAGTTGGTGTCATTGCCGTATGAACCGAAGGTATAGGATCATTATCTTCAGAAAAGATGGTCGAACAACCTGTGTGGATCACCACCAACCAGTAGAAAAGCTCAGGACTGAAAGTGAAAAACAAAACCTGGGTTTCAAGTGTGTTTTTCTTTTTTTGAGATTCATTGTGGTTTCTGCTATTATGGTATAATAATTTGCAAATGTCTAAAATGAAAGGACAGCTTCTAGACATAGATAAGATCTTTTAGAAATGGATAAGATCATGAAGCCTGAATAATCATTTAGCATGATAGATTATTCGGCTTTCTTTGCTTACAAGCGACAGCACCGAGCTCCATGTGAAGGTCAGAAAGGGAGTCTGTTGCCTCGTGGAGCAAAGACGCCTGTGTTGAGGCGTGACTAGATTTAGGGATCAACCCCGTGCAATTTGCTCCTTGACTCTCACTGGCTGAGTTCCCAGCCGCTGTGTCTACAGGGTGGCAAAGAGGGCCTCTGCTATCCCCTTTCTCTTCCAGCATCTATAGCAAGCCTATGATAGGCCTGTTTGGGTTTCAGCCCCATACGGAAAGCTTCTGTTTGGTGGCCTGAATCTCGGAGTGGGGAGAAACCAGTCGCAAAGGATACTGGTGCCGGGAGGACTGAGTCACAGGGTCCTGCCTGGAGCTTGTTTGTGGAACCCCAAACCACTGCCATGCCTGAATCACGTGCCCCACTGCATGGTGTTCATTATGGTGCTGTATTTTTAAGTTATGGATCCCTTTATCTAGTCAGAGGTTTCCATGGACCCTGATGTGCAAGACATAGAGCAGCCGAGCTGCTCTGGCAGACACTGGGGGGCACCTGGAGTCCTAAGTGCTTGGCGACCTCATGAACGCCTAGGGAGGCCCTAAAGCGCCGTCTGGCTGCTCCCCGGCACTGCAGAGCCCAGGTGGTACTCCGAGTAATGGTTGCCTTGGCCTCTGAGAACGGCCAGTGGGATTCTCTGCTGTGCCCCTAAGTTTATGACAGCGCCCTGGGTTGGCTCTAGTCAGGAGAGATGGTTGGGTGGGTTGGGGAGTCCTGTGCGAGGCTGTAGGAACAAACCAAACAGCCTGTGCTTTCTTTCTCGAATACCTGTTGTGGTTTTATATCCTGGAACCAGCTCTCTGGGCCCCCCTCATGCTTGGGTGTCACATGGTCTCCTCCAGGTCCCACTTTACGTGACGTCCCCTGTTCAAACAGAGAGGAACTCAAGTGTTTGTGTATCTCAGTTCACATCTGAGCAAGTTACGCAAGTTACTCTAGCCCGCAGCTCCATGGAGGTTAGGTGTCTGCCCTTTGTCCAGTCAGCTGTGGCTGGGAAGGGCCCCGTGATAGACACAGATCAGGACCGAGCGTAGCAGGTTCCCTAACAAAGAGGTCCGAGCAGGAGGAAATGAGTCTGAGGGAGCTGGCGTTTCTGGACCCATGTCTTTCTACCTAAGACTTCTTTCTGTGACTTGCGTCCCCTGCTGGTTTCTGGGCTTAACTCCCGGGACCCGTCTCCTTTCCTCTGCTCTGAGTCCCGCTGTGCCTTCCTTTCAGCCCCAGTTGTCCCAGCAAGTACCTGCCCCCAGCCCGGTGCCCTCCCTGCCCCCCACCCCAGCGCCCCTGCCCTTCTGGCCTCCATCGTCCTGCTGTGTGGGTGGGAGGACGCCCTCGCCCTGAGCCTTCTGAGAGCTGAGGGAGGTATTTTGCCCACCACAACCAAATCTGTACTGCTTTTTCCCCCTCGTGGCCCAGATGTTTGGGCAGCTTAGATTCTCAGAGCTGATTCCCATGCTTTGACATGGTTTAAATGAAAATGAACACATACCTTTTATTACCAGCATGAAGAACAATTAAAATAATCCCAGAGAATCAGCCTGTGGTTTGATACCAGCTGCCAGTTTCTCTTCTCTTGCTGTATACAGGATCTCTCCACATAGAAGATTGAATTCTCTTATTCTGTAAGGATTGCCGTGCCAAATATAAACTTATTTGTCTATGAGGCCTTGGCTGATACCGTAGGTAAGAATATTTCACCTGACTTGGGCTCTCAAACTGCTTCTACTGGAAAATGGCAGAGGACCAGTCTTTTGCCTTCTCTTGCCAATCAGACAGTCCTATGGCAACTGCGGGCTCCTTCAGCCTTCCTATGCGGCTGACGTGTTCTCCCATCACATGTCCAGGCCAATGTGACACTCAATGCCAGCTCCTCAGGGGAAGTTCTCTCTTGTTCTGAACACAGAAAGGAAAAGCAGAGACAATAGTTGATTCAGGCAAAAGAAACATGTTCTCAAATAAGTTTCCATCGTGTTTACTCAGAAGATCTGGAACATCAGCATCTTTGCTGGTTGGTGGAAAGAACTATTAAACAATCTCGCAACCGATTTCTCTTAAGTGATCAAATTAGAAGTGGCCAGAGATAAAGCAGAGTGAACATTCCTCCCAGGACTGTTTCTCTCTGGCTCAGCCCGCTGCTAAGGAGCCCTGGCTCGCCCAGGAAGGCCCTTTCCTGGAGAAGGACCGGATTCGGGGGCCCGGCTTGTTCATCAGCTGTCCTGTGATTTTCCAGGGGAAAGGGCCACAGGCAGGGGTGTCCTCAACATCTTACAGGGCAGGGCCATCAGGACACCATATTAGACAACTTTTTCTGTCTGCCTCTGAAATACATTTCAAGGCCCAGTTTGAAAGGGCTTCACCAATGGTGGAGCCATTTTAACCGTCAGCCAGTAGGTCAGAGGGTCCCACGGGCAGGTCGGCCCCCCTCCGGCTCAGAGCCCTCCCGGAGAACCGAACTCAGCAGGCGAGTCACCCGACAACCTGGCGCCCGCTCTCCCCGCCGTCTTGTCGTTCTGCGTGGCCCTTCTCCATTCCCCGCTGCCCCCCAGCCTCCCCTGCTCACAGATTCATAGCCGCAAGGTGCCGTCCTGACGCTGGCTCACGCCTGGGTACCACGCGGGTTCTCTCTGCAGGCGGCAGCCTCTTCCTTCCCGCCGGGGGGAGCCTCTGGGCGGATGCTTTGTGCTCAGGTTCACTGCTGCCCTGGGAAGCCTGCCTTGACCGCCTTGGAGCCACCCACCCAGTCTGCAGTGGGGCCCTCGTGATGTGCTTCTAAAGCATTTATCACCATCCTAGAACTCCTCATACTGTATGAAAAATTCTGTATTTATTCCTTATCTCACTGAACCGCAGACTCTTTGAGGAGAGGATGGTCTGGGTGCATGTGGTATCTTCAGGACCGGGTCGGGCACACAGTAGGTGCCCAAGAAATACTCGGCTGTATGGATCTCATAGAATCGACATGTCAGGATTGGAGAACACCTAAAAATATCTATGTCTCATAGACATTAGGTAAGAGGGGCCTCGACGCTAACGTTTGATTGGGTGTGCTGCATCCTTGCTCACGGCCACATGGTTACGCACGCGATCAGTGCGTTCATCTTCACCACGTGACAGGGATTCTCCCACAGGCACTTGGCACCCCCCACCCCCCACCAAGGAAGCATCTGCCATGTATGTCAAGGAGTCACGAGTTCACATGCCTATGTTTGGAGGAGCTAGGTAGTGGCGTCCTGAGTGGCCGAGGTGGTTCAAAATCAGCCATGTCAGTGTTAAGATAAAATTATGGTACGTCGGCTATATACAGTTCCATGCCATAAAACTTGCCCCCTGTTGAAACACAACAGCGTTTTTAAAAAAGACTTTGGCCCTGTCAGACCCCTATCTGGTTGTTGGGTATATAACGGGCACTCAGGAAATCCTTAAATATAATCCCTGGCATTGTTTCGCACTTCCTGGCTTTCCCAGTGCTTCCCTGCATATCGCCTCCAAGTGTCTTCCCGGAGTCAGCAGATCCGCACCATTGCCAGCCGGCCACACTCCCTCATACTCAAAAACTCCTGACCTTACTGGGCAGGACCCTTGTCCCCATCTTCATCTCAGCTAAAACGCCGTCCCTCATGTGCCCACCGACTTGCCATCTCAGCTCCCTATCACTTTCCTTCACACAAATTATGATCACTTATAACTATTGCAATTATTTCAATTAAGTCATTTGACTTTTTTCCCCTCTTAAAAAATTATTCTGGGTTTATCTTCCCAGGACTAATAAACACTGGGGACAAAGTGTGTCTTGTATCCCCACAAACTAGTACTGTGCCTGGAACACCGTGCCTCACAGTCAGTATTAACTCAGGGAAGCTCAGTGGGCTTGTTCTTAGGCATTCAACCAACCTTTTTCACTACTTACTAGAGTTTGTTCTCCCATTCCTCTATATCTCTCCTAAAAAGGTATAACAAGACACCAAGAACTTGGGAAGAAATAATAAAAAACATTGGCAACAAAGTGGATGGTGGTTCCAAGATAGAGCTTAAAATATTTTCCTCAAAATGCAGCTGTCACAGTTGTCTCCCCACTTGAAAACCTAGAAGAATGGTCAGTTCAGGTCTGAGGCAATTGGTTTTTATGAATGCCAACTTTATCTACTCAGTGGCAGTCACTCATTTTAGGTAGAACAGGGAACTTTGGGAAATGAACCAGCTTTCTGCAATGTGCCCTTTCTGTGCATGTTGGTAAAAGCAGTATGTTGGGAAAAGGGTTGATTGCTAAAGGCACGTTGTTTATACGACATTACTTAGGCCTGATGGAAAAGTTCCTAATGGTGGTTTTCTGGCTAAAGATATGGTTTATGGATGAAGAGTGGAATGTGATTTTTGGGGGGTAGGGCATTGTCATGATTTAGGTGGACTTCAAAGAAACTTGATACTGGGAGAGGCCTGGAAAAATATTCAGGACCATGCTGCTTCTTTAGCATTAGCATTCAGTTCTCCATCAAAATGTAAATGCTGTCTGCTTTTAATTACCATTCTTATTCAGGCCAAGCTAATTACTCTGGGCCGAACTGGAAAGGAAAATTCCCAGAAAGTCTGATGTGATAGAATGGTAGTGTGTTTGCCGAAAAAGATGCTGAGAAATCCTTAATGAATTAGTGTTTCAGTATGACTTTTGCAAGAGAATACTGAGAGAATCAGAGGGGGAAAAAAAAAATCCTAGACTTTTGGCAGCTGTCCACCCTCATAGCAGTTGACAATCTGCTTCTTATTTAGTTTTCTGTTATGTAAAAGCGTGGAACTCTCAATTTAAGAAATATTGATCACTGCATGACAATACATATGTAACAAAACTGTACTGTGTTGAAAAAGCTCTCCTTTTAAAGGGAGAGTATTGACTCTAGTTTGTTATTAAAATGTGTGGATCTTTTTACTTAGCAAATAATGTGGTTTTGTTAAACATAAGTTATTTAAAGGTTAAAATAATCTCAATTTTAACTATTAATATTATGAAGAACAGATTTTCAGCCAAGTACAACTGCATGCAAACAAGAACAAACTTGGAAAAGAAAATTGGTGGCTGGGAGCACAGAAAACGCATTAAGAGCTGTGTCTTGGCCACGATACACAGGTTCACAGCAGCCCTTTGCTATATTGGCAGAACCACACATTTTTGTAAGGTCTGTTGATTTCCCCAGACTTCATGGAATCCAGGTCAACTTTGTCAATTTCCCATTTCTCTTGCAATGATAATCCAGTTTAGGGCTGAATTAGGAACGTTCTGAGTGTTTGGACTTTGTGGCCCCCTTATCCAGCTGGATTACTCCTTCTCTTTAGTTGTCTGCAAATAGGAGAATCTACTTTATGTCCATCATTGTTCTAGGGATACTTGGGGAATCCCAGGTACGGTTACCTAGTTCACCGACCAGACACCTGCTAAGCTGAGGGTCAGTCCCTGTGCCGGGCACTAGGATGCCATAGCTTTCATTTTTAGGAAATACAGCTGATGTCCCTGCACTGAACAATCCAAGCTGATGAGGTAATTCAAAATGCTTGAATTAGTTCTGGTAGCTGTTGGTAGTCTCCCATATTTAGTGGGGAGAGCCACCTTTCCTCTCCCTTACCGTCTTATTACCCGGAGAACAGGGCTCAGACAGATCGGGCTGTGATGCAGATGTTTATGAGCGGCATGCACCAAAGCCAACTGACTGTTCCGAAAACTTAAGAAGCCCCAGCTCTCTGTTCTTTTAGATGTTCTGATGGCATCCTGCATCAAAACAAATGCATTATTTATAGGAGTCAGTTAACCTTTTATTTGGAGTCACAAGGCTGAGAAACCTGAGTCGGCCGCTGAAGGCAAGACTGTTTGATGATCAGGTCTGGGACACTGTCCCTAAAGATAGAGGCCGCTGAGCTCCCCAAGCCCTTCTGTGGGTTCATGCAGAGGAAAGCAGGGCCTCTGTCTATCGAACCAATCCACACAGAGGGGACACCTGCACTTTGCCGATAAAAAGTCATTGCTTATGTCCATTAAGGTAATTGACGAGACCTCTGGTGCTGGTCAGAGAGAACTAGCTTTAGCACACGTTACTCTTGGCTTAAATTCTAGCCAGAATATGTATTCCTGATTTGGGCAATTGACTTAGCTCTGAGATAGAGATGAAAATTAGCACATATATGTATGTCACACCATCTATCCTGAAGTATTTACCTACCACATAACAGCGTCATATACAATCAAGGGTTCTTCTTTGTCAAATGGGAATAATAATGGTGTTGATCTGAACGGAGTTGAAGATTACAAAATATAATGTTGCTTAGCACCCTGCTAGGCACATTAAAGTGCTCCATAAATTCTAATCATTATTTTCTAGACATTCAGAGTAATATTTATTGTTCTATACATTGAGTCTTGTAGAATGAATTCTGCCTTCTTTTTATTTTAACCTTGCCAAATTTTCACTCTCCTCAAAAGAAGGGAGAGTGGGTCATGCATGTATATTTCCCTTCCCAGCAGAAGGCAACTCTGAAAAGCCTTGACATTCAGCCATTCCGCCTAGAATTCTGGCTCCATTCCTTGCTTGGGAATGAGAAAGAAAAGAAATTAGTCTATTGATTCCCCTGACCCTCATTGTCACAGAAGTCTTTATGGCTGTACCATTTAGAAACACCTAAGAGTAAGAGGAAATGACAGTGCCGGATTCTGCCTGGTTCCCTGGCCAGCAGGTGTGATGCAGGCGGCTTGGGGGTCAAGGCTGAGCTGTGAAAATCAGTGGCGATCTTTGGAAACATTTTCTGTGCGGCCACTAGGTGAGACCTCATTTAAGCAGCATAGAAGAAATGACTGGGGCGCTAGACCCACCAGTATGGGGCATTGAAGGTGCACCCCAACCCTTAGCTAAGTGCTTTCTTGCCCCTGTTGGGAGGGGTGGGCAGGGCTGTGTTCTCCATTCTCCAGGCGAGGAAGACAAGACTTCGAGAAGCTGAAGCATATGCCTGAGGAGATGGGATAATAAGTGGCATAAATAGGATTCAACCCTGGGTGGCCGGCCTGGTGGAGGCCCGTGCCCTCCTTGCAGTACAGGAAGGTATCACATGCACGTGTGTGCTCTGGTAAGCAAGCCCAACAGGCTCTATTGAGGAGTGCCCAAGTCATTAAAATGCCTGATAGGAGATTAGAAATGTCCTTCCCATTTCCACAAGGCTGAGTTTACATTGTTTCTACTGACTTTAGAAAAACTCATGGTGCCCGCTTTGAGGTATGAAGACACGGGTGCCTGACTTGTCCTGAATTATATTCCCCATAGCATTGGCAACCCAAGATAGGAAACTTTAAATTTTGCCACGTGTATCTCTCACACGACAAGCTCTCTGTGCTTTACTGCTTGACAGAAGGGAAACTCTGTTCATGGGCCTTGTAAAAGAAGCCGCAGCATTCCTGGGTTTAAGTCTTGAGTCATAACAATTCTGTGTGATGAGTTTTTAAATATCCCGGAATTTGCATTTTGACTGCGTTATACATCACAAAAGGGTTTTGATGGTGTTACCGCAGCAAAATGCTGTAATCACATCGTATAATTTATGTAACTCCAGCTGCTGTCCCTGTGTCAAAAAGCACGATATTCTGTTCGTGATATACACACACAGCTCCTCTCCTGAAGGAAATTGAGGGTCCTGCATCCAGCTCCTGGGGGGCATTTTTTTAAATATACTTTATTTTATTATCATTAATCTACAATTACATGTGCAATATTACGGTTATTAAAGTACCCCTTCATCAGGTCCCCCCCACCAACCCCATTACAGTCACTGTCCATCAGCGTAGTGAGATGCTATAGAATCACTACTTGTCTTCTCTGAGTTGTACTGCCCTCCCCGTGCCCCCCCAACATTACATCTGCTAATCGTAATGCCCTTTTTCCCTCTTATCCCTCCCTTCCCGCCCATTTTCCCCAGTCCCTTTCCCTTTGGTAACTATTAGTCCGTTCTTGGGTTCTGTGAGTCTGCTGCTGTTTTGTTCCTTCAGTATTTTTTCTTTGTTCTTATACTCCACATATGAGTGAAATCATTTGATACTTATCTTTTTTGGCTTGGCTTATTTCACTGAGCATAATACCCTCTAGCTCCATCCATGTTGTTGCAAATGGTAGGATTTGTTTTCTTCTTATGGCTGAATAATATTCCATTGTGTATATGTACCACTCTTCTTTATCCATTCATCTATCGATGGACACTTAGGTTGCTTCCATTTCTGGCTATTGTAAATAGTGCTGCAATAAACATAGGGGTGCATCTGTCCTTTTCAAATTGGGCTGCAGCATTCTTAGGGTAAATTCCTAGGAGTGGAATTCCTGGGTCAAATGGTATTTCTATTTTGAGGTTTTTGAGGAACCTCCATACTGCTTTCCACAATGGTTGAATTAATTTGCAGTCCCACCAGCAGTGTAGGAGGGTTCCCTTTTCTCCACATCCTCGCCAACATTTGTTGTTGTTTGTGTTTTGATGTTGGCCATCCTCACTGGTGTGAGGTGATATCTCATTGTGGTTTTAATCTGCATTTCTCTGATGATTAGTGATGTGGAGCATCTTTTCATGTGCCTGTTGGCCATCTGAATTTCTTCTTTGGAGAAGTGTCTATTCATGTCCTCTGCCCATTTCTTAATTGGATTATTTACTTTCTGTTTGTTAAGGTGCATGAGTTCTTTATATATTTTGGATGTCAACCCTTTATCAGATACGTTTTTTATGAATATATTCTCCCATACTGTAGGATGTCTTTTTGTTCTACTGATGATGTCCTTTGCTGTACAGAAGCTTTTCAGCTTGATATAGTCCCACTTGTTCATTTTTGCTTTTGTTTCCCTTGCCCGGAGAGATCACGTTCATGAAGAAGTCACTCATGTTTATGTCCAAGAGATTTTTGCCTATATTATTTTCTAAGAGTTTTATGGTTTCATGACTTACATTCAGGTCTTTGATCCACCTTGAGTTTACCTTTGTGTATGGGGCTAGACAGTAGTCCAGTTTCATTCTCTTACATGTAGCTGTCCAGTTTTTCCAACACCAGCTGCTGAATAGGCCGTCATCTCCCCATGTATATCCAAGGCTCCCTTATCAAATATTAATTGACTGTATATGTTTGGGTTAATGTTTGGATTTTCTATTCTGTTCCACTGGTCTGTGGGTCTGTGTTTGTGCCAATAACAAATTGTCTTGATTACTGTGGCTTTGTAGTAGAGCTTAAAGTCAGAGAGCGTAGTTCCCCCTGTTTTATTCCTCCTTCTCAGGATTGCTTTGGCTATTCGGGGTCTTTTGTGGTTCCATATGAATTTTAGAATTATTTGTTCCAGTTCATTGAAGAAAGCTGTTGGTAGTTTGATAGGGATTGCATTGAATCTGTAGATTGCTTTAGGTAGTATAGACATTTTGACAATATTTATTCTTCCTAGCCAAGAGCATGGGATGCATTTCCATTTGTTAGTGTCCTCTTTAATTTCTCTTAGGAGTGTCTTGTAGTTTTCAGAGTACAGGTCTTTCACTTCCTTCGTTAGGTTTATTCCTAGGTATTTTATTCTTTTTGATGCAATTGTGAATGGAATTGTTTTTCTGATTTCTCTTTCTGTTAGTTCATCATTAGTGTATAGGAAAGCAACAGATTTCTGTGTGTTAATTTTGTATCCTGCAACTTTGCTGAATTCAGATATTAGTTCTAGTAGTTTTGGAATGGAGTCTTTAGAGTTTTTTATGTACAGTATCATGTCATCTGCAAATAGTGACAATTTGACTTCTTCTTTACCAATCTGGATGCCTTGTATGTCTTTGTTTTGTCTGATTGCTGTGGCTAGGACCTCCAGTACTATGTTGAATAACAGTGGAGAGAGTGGGCATCCTTGTCTTGTTCCCGATCTTAGATGAAAAGCTTTCAGCGTCTCGCCGTTAAGTATGATGTTAGCTGTGGTTTGTCATATATAGCCTTTATGATGTTGAGGTACTTGCCGTCTATACCCGTTTTGTTGAGAGTTTTAATCAGGAATGGATGCTGAATTTTGTCAAATGCTTTTTCAGCATCTATGGAGATGATCATGTGGTTTTTGTTCTTCTTTTTGTTGATGTGGTGGATGATGTTGATGGATTTTAGAATGTTGTAC
>JAVSCE010014900.1:0-26183 GCA_032199065.1 Smutsia gigantea
GGAGTGAGGGACAGGGTGGGGAGGTGGACAGCCACAGAACCCCACTGACAAATACATTCACCTCTTACTTTCAACTTCATTTGTTCAGGATGCTTATGCTGAGAATTTGCGAGCCACATAAAGTCACTGCAAATAACTGCACAGCTTGTGTGCTGCCCAAGGCTCTTTGTCGAGGGAGTGGCAGCATCAAGATGCAGCTCTCAGCACCCTGACCAGGGTTGTACCAACCCAGGAAAAAGGGGGCATCTTTACCTAATTCATGCATAGACACTGTATAGACCAATGGTAGTCCAATGCCAGTCATCTATTATCTCATTTAATCTCAACAAACGTAAGTGTGATGTCCCCATTTTACAGGTGAGAAAACGGAAGCATGGCAAGGTTCAAGTACTTGGCCAAGGTCATATGACTGATAACCAATAAAGGGAAGCGTGGTTCATTCCCAAGCCCAGTGTCTTTCTTCTTGGTTTATTCTCTACCTGTACTTTCAACTCCATCTCTGTCCTTTACTTTTGCTCTTATAACCTACATGACTTCAGTCCTAATCTAAGTATATTAATACCACCAAGTGTTGGCGGATAGGTGGAACAACTAGTACTCTCACATATTGCTGGAGGGAATGTAAAATGGGACAACTATTTTGGAAAACTATTTGTGAGTTTGTTCCAAAGTTAAACAAACACTTGCTATATGATTCAGCCATTCCATTCCTAGATATACACCCAAGAGAAATGAAATAATGTGTCTAAAGATTGGGCATGGATGTGGCTGGACAGAAAGGAAGGAAGGATTTAGTAGGAGCAGAGCAGGGCTGGAGAGACAGGACTACTCCTGGGCTGCCTTATCTCATCCTTCCTCAATCCAAGTCAAAAGCTCTTGGGGGCTCCCTGCCAACATCATGAGGGCCAGCCTGGGGGAAGGGGGAAGACACTGGGCGTCTGGGCAGTTTTCCGAGGGCCTGCTGGTGACTTTGTCCCTCTCTGGCCTTTCTGCTGGGTGCAAAGCAGGGCCCCTACTGGTGGGAAGGGCAGAGCTAGGGTGAGAGGTAAGGATGGGGGGAGGGAGAAGTGGCCCAGGCCCAACTAAGGAACAGCACAGCCAAGAACTAGGCAGTTAGTGGAGTGGAGGCCAGCTGAAAGCAGAGCTTAGGAATCCACAAGGTGGGCATTAGTCAGAGGGCCGCAGTGTGTGCCCAGAGGTTCAATCCATACACCTGAGATGCTTATGGAGGGCTCCAGGTGGGTGGAAGGTTCACCCTGGCTGGATTTGCCCCATGGATGGGTGGGCCAAGCTTCTAGGCTGAAAGGTTGAAGAAGCTGCTGCTGAGTGGGGCCAGGCTAGGGCCTGACACCCTACCACCCCAACTTCTGCCCCTAGGCCACACCCCACCACCCCAAGTTCTACCCCTACACTGGTCATAGGCAGCAGTACTAGCCTGTGAGCCTCAGGTTCAGCCCATTGCAGGCCCTAAGCCAGAAGACCCTGGGAGCCCGTGGGAGCCCCTGGGAGCCCTTGGGAGCCCCTGACCTTGCAAACAGAGCTGGCTCTGCAAGTCCTAGTCTGTCAGCCAGGGATGGGCAGAGCCGAAGAACCCTCAAAACCTCTGGAGGTGCCTCCCCACCCCCACTTCACTGCCTTCTGCCCATGGCCCTGGCCCCCCACTTTCTCTGTTTCCAGGGGTTGGGGTGGAAGCCTTGAGCCTTCTGCTCCAGGTTGCTACCCCAGCCCCTTCCCTTGCCCCCCAGGACTCCACCCTGGCCGCCCTGAATACCTCGTTGGCAGCAGCCAAGCCATCCAGAGCCCAAAAAGAAAAGACACTGCCATTTGGGCTAGTTTCATGCATCCTCAAAATGGAATTAGCCCTAAAGAAGAGCTCAGTGCAGGCAGATCCAAGTGGGGTGGGCACCCTGACTCCCCACTCTTGGCCCAATATTCATTATCAGTGTGTAGTTACATCCAGGACTTCAGGCACCCGTCTGTCACTTGCAATACAAAAATGCATTCCAAAGTCGATCAAGATCGCTCACTGTTTGCTGCCCGCCACGCTGGATGACCTAGGCCAGCACGGGGTGTGCACAGGGGTAAGGGAGCACCTACTGGCTTGTCAGGGCAGTTCTTCCAGGGACCACAGAGGAGCAGGACTTCTTGGCCTTGCCCCTACTCTACCTCAACTTGAAGCTATTCTCGGTGATTCTGTCCGAGGACCTCCATGCTGCTCACCGCACCTGCCAGGTGAAAGATGGACCGTTCTCAGCAACACTTACAGGATTTTCCCTTCTCATTTCAAAAAGTAATTTGTCTCCATGTCCCTCAGTCTCCTCACTTCCACGGTCCAGTTCAGGCCTTCACAACTTCTGATCTGGGCTCTTACACTCTTCCCGCTGAGGCTTGCCTGCCTTCCCACATTCTCCAAACCTCCTTCCCCACCAGTGCAGCTGCTCAGAGCAGTCGTCCACTGAATGTCTACCGACCCTGTGCCAGAACAGGAGGCAAGAACAGGTCTCTCTTCTGGCGGAGAAGATGGCTGTGAGCCCCTCAGTGGAGCTGGGTGCCTTGCAGCTCAGAGCATGCCCGAGGTCTAGGCTGGGTCCCAGAGTCAGGGAACACTTCTAAGGGGGAGACGGTGTGCTAACGGGGCACTGGAAGAGGAAGAGAGCTCTGCTAGGCAACAAAGGTGTTCTCGGTAGTAGAATGGCCTGTGCAAAGGCTCCGAGGCCAGATTTCAGGGTTGGGGCCTGAGCACACTTACTCATTGTACTGGTCAAGGCTTTTGTGCCCATATGTGACACAAAGTTCACCTTAGGCAGACTTGAACAACAAAAGGAATGGGTTGACTTTCAACCCAAACTTAATGGGTGGATCCAGAGAAACTCCATCCAGCTGCTTAAAGGAGGTCACCAGAGACGTGGTTTCTCTCTGTGTCTTTGCTTCATTCTCAGCTTCACAAGATGGCCTCCGACACCTTCCATCTCTCCCTTCAAAGCAGCAGTGCCAGACCTCCTGATGCCACACTGCCCAGGAGAAGGAATCCTGCCCCAAGAACAGGCTCACTTTCACTCCTTCCCTTTCTTGCTGGAGCTCACGCTCTCAGAAACCAACAAATGTTTCCTGGAAGTTCATTGACTATCACTTGGTCAAATACCATCTCTGAACCAATCACTGAGGCCTGGAGAATATGATCCTCTTGTTGGCGCAAGCCGGGTCATGTGCTTCCCCCTTGAGCTTGTCAGTGGAGGGTGGGCATGAAGGACCCCCGGGACCAAGCGCTCTGGGGATGAACCCGAGGCAGAAGAGGGCACCTGTCCCACACAGGAGCGTAGGTGAGAGGCTCACCGGGGATTTGCTTCAAACCAAATGACAAGTCTCCTGAAAAGGAAGACTCTGGGAAGAGGACCCACAACTTCCCCCACGTTTCCTTTCTTCTGATTTATCTATTCCATCTTACCTAAGCTGGAAAGAGAGAGCATTAGCTCCCCCCCAGTGCAACTTTCATCCCTACAGGGGACAGCTGTGGGTGTGCGTGTGTGTGCATGTGTGTGTATGTGTGTGTGTGTGTGTAAGAGACAGAGAAGGTGGGGCACATGGAGAGGCTGTGTGTACACAGTCTTTATTCGTGCCATCTTCCTTTGGAATACAGGGAAATTTGGGGATTGAAAGCCCTTCCTTCCAAACACTAAAGAGTCATAGCCACCCATACTGGCCCTGAACCCAGTGGGTGCATCTCCGGGAGGCGGAGGCACTTCCCGCAGTCCCAAAGCCAGTGTGCACTTGGGAGAGGCTGGGCCTGCGACTTGAGGCACCGGCTATGCCCAGACAGAGGCCAGCCCCTCTCCCCAAGGAAAAGCTACAGCCCTAGCTTCTGGCACATGCTGGGACAGACTGAGGAGGGTGGGGAAGTCTGGAAGGGTCTCAGGCCTCCAACTCCACAAATCATCCTGTTTTAATGTAAATGGCAATTGCCAAGAGTACAGCGTGTTTCCCTGAATCAGCAGCTCAGTGACTAATGCCCCAAGATAAATGGCTTGGCTTTGCCTTGTTTAGAGTGATTCTGTAATCTCCCCTCCCTTTTCCAGAGGGGACTCCCCAGAACACACCCAAGTGCACCCTGGAGCTAAGGAAGCCTGGAGTTTAGGTTCTCTGGCATGTGTCAGGGTCAGTCCAAGTGCAATGAAAGGCAGGGGTCAGAAAGAACCAAGGCTGTATGGGTCTGAAGCGAATCCACCATCGTTCATTAGCAAATGAGCTGAGAACAAGGTCTACCCTCCAGCCAGTCTGGAGCTGGGATTGGAGAGGGACTCCAGAGCCCTCAGGACTATTGAGAAACTTAGGGCCTGGAATAGAAAGGAGAGAAGAATGGGCAAGTACGACAAGGAGAGGTTACGCTGCCATCTTGTGCCACCTGGGTATTTATTAAGCAGCCCGGGCTTTTTTTTTTTTTTTTTTAAACAGGTGGCTGGGAATCTCAGCCCTAGCACTTACTGGCTGTGGCATCTTGGATAGTATTGCTGCCATTTTATAGATGAGGAAACTGAGACTTAGAGTAACCAAGCAGTTTGCCCAAGGACACACATGGCAGCATTCAAACTTGAACCAGGACAGTAGAGCTCCAAAGTCAATAGTGTTGCATGAAGTGGCAATTGGGGGAAATAAATCTTCGCAGGTACCTGTTAACTTCTGACCACCCATCTGAAAGCTGGCTCCTCACCTTTCCAGACATGCGTCCTTGCTTAGCCACACTGTCTATGGATAATATTTACACCCTTCTACTTACTGAACACACTGCATCTCTTTGTGGTTGGTGGACCATGGGGTATGTGTCACTTCCAGGCTGGAGCATTTCACTCTGGGTATGAAGCCCTCCAGAGCTCTTTCCCTCTGTTACAGCAGCCAGCACCGTTCCAAAGAGGCTGCTCCATCAGCCTGTGTCCTACGTAAGAATGACATGCACAGGTCCCCAGCCAACCCACAATGGATGATGGAGCACGAGTGAGAAATAAATCTTCATTGCTTTAAAGCACTGAGATTTGAGATTAGTTACTACAGTATAACTTATCCCATCCTGACCGATACTCTTCCCTTTCTGTGGGGAGGAAGCAGGTGAATTCTTCCAGATGTACATAGTAGTGTTCAGCAAAGGGAAAGGATAGGGAGTCCGTGTTCATCAGCCACACCGTTATGTTTCAGAGAAGCCAAGTAGGGTAAGGAGAAATGAGCCCTAGAGGAGACAACGATCCCAAGGGCTCTCAGGCGGCAGGAGGGTATTCTGGCCCATGTGGGGGATGGGTCAGGAAAGTCTTATTTCACACAGCAGATCCATGCTGGAGCTGAACTGTCCAGGCCTCATGAAAGAGGAGTCAGAACTTGGCCTTGGGAGAAGCTGGGTCGCTCCCAGGCCAAGCATCAGCAGGGCCTTGCACAGTGGAAGGTGGGCAGAGATGCAGACGGGCATCTCAGCAGACAGGCCCAGGGCACTGGTGCCCCAGCCACCTGAGTGCAGACTCCCTTCTCCAGACAGACCCACGTACAGTGGACAGGGTTTTCTATGGAGTGGGCCCAGGTATGCACACAGCTGCAGCAGGGACCAGGCTGCAGGACACTGGAAGGAGCCTCCTGGAAGTGGTTCTGAGCTTTGTGGAAGAGTGTGGGCACTACCCCTTCTCTTGGGTTATCTTCTCCCCACTGGCATAAACAGAGTCTCCCACATTTCCAAAAGACAACTAGAAGGAAAGTAGTTAGATTATCAAACAGCCCCTTCTGGGTATGGTGGTTCTGAAGATGGATTTGAACTGGGAGAGATCCTGGAGCCAGGTGTTCAGAGGGGATGCCTGTAGAAGGGGCAGGAGAAGGTGCAGAGAGTTTCCCATAAGGGGCAGCTGCCTGATTGGTGTGAGTACAGTGGTGCTTCAAGGTGTAAGTGACCCCCCAACATCTTCCCACCACTTTCCCCTTTCCCTCCAGTCAGGGCTAGGCTTCACTCACCTTCATCTGACATCTACCCCCCCAGTTCACCAGAACCACTGCCCCCCAAAAGCTTCATGAAAGATCTCATCTCCTTCCTATCTAGGCAATGCACTGAGTTTCTTCTACAAGTCCCTGGCAGGGCTTTGTCAGTCCCTGGAGAGGCGCTGAATGGTGGAGCTGCCCTCGCCCTTGCCCTCAGCCAAGACTGGTGATTTGGAAAGGGCCTTGGACATTACCTTGAGAGCAAATATTGAGGTCACATATGGCTCCTGTGGCATCCATCAGCATAACAGTATAGAGGAAACAGCCCAGCCTTTGAGATGAGAAGAATCTGGGCTTCATTCCCAATTCTGCCATGTGCCAGGTGTGTGAATTTGGGCATTAAGCCTCTGTTTCCTCATCTGTAAAATGGTAAGAATATTAGAACCCATATCATGATAGCGCTCATGTAGTGGTACAACAAGGGTAAAAGATGACCCAGCCCTTAGCACAGGGTCTGTCTGACCTGCAGCAGAGCATTAATAAGCGTTACTTAGTATGAGCATGTTCTGCTGAGTGGGTGAGGCGCAGAGAGGCACCTTTGAGCCTCACCAAGCAGGCAGTGAATTTGCCTGACTCAAAAAGGCATGAAGGGGGGTGAGGAGGCATGCAAGGAGCCCAAACATACCCCTGAAGCCTGGTTGGCAGCAGCACCCAGGTGCGGAGCACCCTGATGCCTGAGCGCACAGACAGGGAGGAGGCCTGGGAGGCTTCCTAGACAGCAGGTCTGGAGCCAGCCCAGCACTACCCCGGTGGACATTGGAACACATTTGTCCAGTGTCCGCAGCCAGTGCCGGGAAAGCTCTGCCTCAGCTTAAACTCACCCATCTTTGTCATCGTTCTTCAGTTCCGGCCATTGCATCGTTGGGCTGCCTTGTTTGGTCAAACTCCTTGCGAGCATTTCAGAAGCTGTCAGGCTTCCCTGTCCAGGGCATGCAGTTGGAAGCAGGGGCAATAAGGATGGCCCCCACCCAAGAGCCCAGAGAGAACTGGGAAAGCACAGGAAAACCAAGGAGAAGATGTGGCTTTAGGGCTGCTTGCAGGGGATCAGGCCCCCCCCCCTTCCTGGAAGATAGCTGCTCAGAGGGGAATTTTACCCTAATGTGTTCCAACACGTATCAGTCAATCAGCTCCAGTCTATATATGAATAATTAACATAGGACTTTCAGGTCAAGGTGCCCAACCTCCTGCCTCCATGTTAACATATAGGAATGACAAATATGTTTGTTAATTTAGAATATATGTATATAACTCTGTTACAGAGAATAAAGGGAAAATGTTCACAGGCAGATAATGGGGAGGAAAACCAAAATGGTATGCAGGAACTGCAGTGCAGCTAAGAACAGAGACGAGTCATTGGGGAAAATGTTGCTATGCCAGGACCGGGCCCCTGTGTGAAGCCAGGGAGTCGTGAACACACAGCCTTCCCACTAGAGGAGGCGGGATTGACACCACTCACCCCGGACAGGTGTCGGGAAACACGCTGTTTATCCAAGGCCAGAAAAGAGATGCAGGCCAAGAAAGAAAGTGAGT
This sequence comes from Smutsia gigantea, assembly GCA_032199065.1. NCBI lineage: Eukaryota > Metazoa > Chordata > Mammalia > Pholidota > Manidae > Smutsia > Smutsia gigantea. The sequence goes on from JAVSCE010014900.1 coordinate 7,534, forward strand.
CCTCACCCTGCTCCCTGCATAGTTGTGAGGTTCAGAACTATTCCGTTCATGTGGAGAAGGCCTCTAGACAAAGGGTTTCATGTAATACCTGTTCACAGTTCTGAATCCCACAGAGCTGGGCTGAAGGTAGCCACGGAACCACCTTGTAGGGCAGAGCATTTGAGAGAACACCTCCACGAAAGATGAGAACGCTCAAATGAGATTATCCAAAAAAAAAAAAAAAAGAAGTGGAATGTGTAATTTGCAAACATGCAGAGAAAAAAAACAAAACAAATTGATTCAACAAATAGTAAGAATGAAGGGGAAATAAAGAAACAAAGACAAAGTATGATAAATAGAAACAAAAGTGATTTGCAGAATTTCAAATACATTGATACTGATCATAAATAAATCTGAATGAATTAAACCTTTACTAAAAGACAAAATTCCACAATGTTTTTTCCCTTTAATTCGTATCTATGCTATTTATGAAAGAAACAACTAAAATTGACATAAGGGTTGGAAATAAAGATAACGAAAGGCACACACACACACACACACACACACACACACACACACATAAAATGCTATCCAAAAAGGACTGGTAAAATATCAATTAATAAAACAAAGCACTAATTTTATGGAAATGAAAAAGTACACTTCCTAGTCTTAAAAAGAACTATAATTATCCATTAAAGTGATATAACAATAATGCCTTACATACAGCGAATACACACCCAGAGTATGTAATTAACTGTATTGAAAAGAGAAATTGATGAATCCACAACCAGAATAGGCTACTCTCTCAGACGGGAATAGATCATTCATCTATTGGTCAAAAACTGTTAAGATTATAAAAGATTTGAATAAAAATATTTGACTAATAAAATTATAGAAATGTGATATAATAGAGCCATGTAGTACTTTATATGCAATAAGTAGAAAACACACATATCTGTCAAGTACACAGGGTCATTTGAACTGCATGTCAAAGCTATTCTCATCTAAGTCAAAGCTATTCTCATCTAAGCCCAGAGCCTCAGCATGATACAGACTGTGTGTTCTGACTGCCACACAACAAAAGTAAAAAAAAAAAAATTAAAAGAGGGTACCCCCAGAAGCCCAAAGATTTGAAACAAACAAAACAATCCCACTACCAAATAATTTATCAGTTAAAGATTAAACCATAATAAAAATTATGAACTTCTTAGAATATTCAGAACTGAACAACAAGAAGAACGTGGCATGTCAAAATTTGTGAAGTTGTCCCTAGAGAGATATGTCTAAATCTAAGTACATTTATCAGAAATCAAGAAAGAGTTAAAATACTTCAAGAAGTTGAAAATAGAATAAAGGGACAAACCAAAGTAAAGAAAAGAGTAATAAGGATGAAAGAACAAAATAATAAAATAAAAATTAAAAATAGAAAGGAACAATGAAATAAAAAGTGGTTGTTCAGAAAAAACCCCAAACAAACCTCTAGTAAGGCTGGAAAAAAGACATAATATGTTGTAGCAATTTTCATAATTATTCTATCATTCCAAATTACATTGTTTATATAGTATTACAAACAATCAAGCAAACACAACAACAGACACAATAGACTTAGTCTGGAAGATTCTGGTACCTACCTCTGTATTATTCATGGCTTTTTATTTTCTTTATTTTCGGATGCTTTGCTATCTGGGGATGTACTGACCCCAGAGAGACTGCCCCTCCCAGGGCTAGCCTATTCCCAGAGATAATAAAAGACTCACCTGCAAGCACCTTTCTTATGAAAACCAGCCGATCCAGAGCTCAGACCCCACGGACCTCCTTTATCCACCTGTCCTAATCTGCCAGGTGCCAGACAGATAGGGACACCCCTTATGTCCAAGAATCCACAGAAAATTTTCAAACTAGCCAATCCTAAAGCCTGATTACTCTGCCTTGTCCATTTCTTCCCACAGAAGCCACAATAAAAACTCTTGCCCAGGATTACAGATGGTGGCATGAGAGGTGAGACAGAAACCTCCTCCCAAAATCACACATAATATGAAAATATAACAAATACATCAAATCCTGAAAGAGCAACAGGAAACAAGGCTGTGGCAGACTGTCTACACCAGGGGAAACCAGCAGACCTCAAGAAAAACGTTAACGTACCAAAGCCATGATCCAGAGGGACCCAAGATATTCCCCACACCAGCTCACTGAAGGGAAGAAGAGAAACTGAGCAGGGAGGGGTGGAGGCCTAGGACTGCTAAACACCCAGCCCTGGAGATCTGGTCTGGGAGCAGGAACCTACATTACATGGTGCTCTGGAGATTATTGGGGTTGGAAAGCTAAGACACGCAGAATATTTGAAGAGACTAAGATTCCAGCCATTTGTGGAAAACAGGGATCCACATCTGACTGCTCTAGGACAAAAGAAAGGCAGGCAGTCTGAGAGACTTCCTAAAAGTGAGAGGGTTGCTAAAGGGGCAAGGATTGCACAGAAGTTCTTGCTCATGAGAAAGGACTGGTGGACAAAATTGTCTGGGCATACTCTGCCCAGCAGGTTGGGAACTTTTAGGAGCTTCAGGAGCTCCATCCTCCTGGCTGGCCATGCAACTTTGAGGCCCCCCACAATGATACACAGCCTGCTGCACCTTCCTTCTGGCCAACACTGAGTGGCAAACCTGCTGCCCCTGTGATCGCACCAGGTCAGCCAGAGGGAAGCCCCGCCTATGGCAGCTACAAGTGCAAAGCATAGAGGCTTCTCCCTGTGTGCTCAGACCACTGGCCCTGGCAGTGGAGACAGGCACTGCAGCTGGGAAGCAGGAAAGACCTCTTTCCTCCTGACAGGCACCAGCGCCACTCCCCTGCAACCCCTGCCCCCACTCCAGGGGCTGAGCAGCTCCAGAGAGTAGAGCTTCTGGGCACTACAGGGCGCTGCCTACAAATATGAAATGTCAAAGGAACATGGTTCAAACCAAAATCCCACAAACACCAGAAAGACAGCCAAGTGAAACTGAACTCATCAATCGTCCTGAAAAAGATTTCAAAATAAAAATCATAACATGCTCATGGAGGTAAAGAAAAATATTCAAGAAATCAGGGAGGAATTCAGGAATGAGATACAAATGTTCAAGAATACAGTATCTGAAATGAAACATACAATGGAGGGATTTAAAAGCAGATTAGATGAAGTAAAGGAGACAGGAGGAAATAGAAGTTATAGAAAAGGAATACAAAGAAGCTGAGGCACAGAGAGAAAAGAGGATCTTAAAGAATGAAAGAATATTGAGAGAACTGTGTGACCAATCCAAACGAAAAAATATTCTCATTTTAGGGGTACCAGAAGAAGAAGAGAGAAAAAGTGATAGAAAGTATCTTTGAAAATAAATAAATAAAAATAAATAAAATAAATTAAAAAAAAGAAAGTATCTTTGAGGAAGTAATTGCTGAAAATTTCTCCAATCTGGGGAAGGGGATAGTCTCTCAGGCTATGGAGGTACACAGATCTCCCAACACAAGGCACCCAAGGAAGACAACACCAAGACATATGATAATTAAAATGGCAAAGATCAAGGATAAAGACAGAATATTAAAAGAATCCAGAGAGATAAAAAAGATCACAGAAAAAGGAAAACCCATCAGGCTATCATCAGACTTCTCAGCAGAAACCTTACAGGCCAGAAGGGAGTGCCATGATATATTTAATGCAATGAAGCAGAAGGGCCCTTGAACCAAGAATACTCTACCTGGAAAGATTATCATTTATTTAAATTTGAAGGAGAAATTAAACAATTCCAGATAAACAAAAGCTGAGAGAATTTACTTCCCACAAACCATCTCCACAGTGTATTTTAGAGGGACTGCTACAGATGGAAGTGTTCCTAAGGTTAAATAGCTATTACCAGAAGAAATAAAACCACAATAAAGAAATGAGAACAATTAATTACTAAGCAGATGCAAAATAAAATCGACTACCCCCAAAGTCAGTCAAGGGATAGACAAAGAGTACAGAATATGACACCTAATATATAAAGAATGGAGGAGGGATGTTGCTGCTCGAGGGCGAGGCTGCCTCAGCGTGAGGCTGAGTCCGCTGAGCTGAGCGCCATGACAGCCCGATTTCAAGTCCGGTGGCTACCGATCTGAGTTACCTGTGGTCTGGAAGCAGATGATCATCCTCCTGACATGTCAAGAAAGTCTGTACTAGGCTAACACTACATCACAATGCCTACGTCATTCACCTTACATTGTCTCATTCCATAGACAGTTTATCATTTCACATCATCATAAGAACAGTTTAAAAGAAGTGGAAATGAACAAGTTAAAAGGCATTTTCTAACCCTGACTGCAAATCACAAGCTTGATGTTGCTTGAAGGAAGCTGGCATGGTGCCCAGATTCAAGATGGCAGTGTGAGAGGTGAGACAGAGAATTCCTTCCAAAATCACAAATAGTATGAAAATATAGTTAATTAATACAACTAACCCTAAAACAGCAACAGGAAAGAGGGCTGAACCAGACTGCATACAGACATCACGGACAGAGCAGACCTGACTAAACAGGGCACCAGCTCTGCTCCCCAACGACCCTTAACCTCACTCTAGGGGCTGAGCAGCTCCAGAGACTGGAGCTTCTGGGCACTACAGGGCACCACATAGAAATATGAAACATCAAAAGAACATGGTTCAGACCAAAATCTCACAAACCGCAGAAAAAGGGCAATATGAAACTGAACTCACCAATCTTCCTGAAAGAGAGTTCAAAATAAAAATTATAAACATGCTTGCGGAGGTACAGAAAAATATTCAAGAACTCAGGAACGAATTTAAGATGGAGATTCAATCATTAAGAAATTCCATATCTGAAATAAAACACACAATGGTGGGATTTAAAAGCAGATTAGATGTAGTAGAAGAGACTGTAAATGTAATAGAAATTAGAGAAGAGGAATACAAAGAAGATGGGGCACAGAGAGAAAAAAGAATCTCTAAGAATGAAAGAATATTGAGAGAACTGTGTGACCAATCTAAACAGAACAATATTCGCATTATAAGGGGTACCAGAAGAAGAGAGAGAAAAAGGAATAGAAAGTGCCACTGAAGAGGCAATTGCTGAAAACTTCCCCAATCTGGGGAAGGAGATAGTCTCTCAAGCCATGGAGGTCCACAGATCTCCCAACACAAGGGACCCAAGGAAGACAACATCAAGACATATAATAATTAAAATGGCAAAGATCAAGGATAAAGACAGACTTTTAAAAGCAGCTAGAGAGAGAGAAAAGATCACATACAAAGGAAAACCCATCAGGCTATTATCAGACTTCTCAACAGAAACCTTATAGGCCAGAAGGGAGTGGCATGATATATTTAATGCAATGAAGCAGAAGGGCCTTGAACCAAGAATACTCTACCCGGTAAGGTTATCATTTAAATTTGAAGGAGGGATTAAACAATTTTCAGATAAGCAAAAACTGAGAGAATTTACCTCCTACAAACCACCTCTACAGTGCATTTTGGAGGGACTCCTATAGATGGAAGTATTCCTAAGGCTAAATAGATATCACCCAAGGGCTAGACAAAGAGTACAGAATATGATTCATAACATACAAAGAATGGAGGAGGAAGAAAAAGGAGGGAAAAAAAAGAACCTTTAGGTTGTGTTTTTAAGAGCATAGTAAGTGAGTTCAATTTGACTGTTAAATAGTAAGGGAATTACCCTTGAACCTTTGGTAACCACTAATCTAAAGCCTGCAATGGCAATAAGTACATACCTATCGATAATCACTCTAAATGTAAATGGTCTGAATACACGAATCAAAAGACATAGAGTCACTGAATGGATAAAAAAACAAGACCCATCTATATGCTGCCTACAAGAGACTCACTTCAAACCAAAGACATACACAGACTGAAAGTAAAGTAATGGAAAAAGATATTTCATGCAACTAATAGGGAGAAAAAAGCAGGAGGTGCAGTACTTGTATCAGACAAAATAGACTTCAAAACAAAGAAAGTAACAAGAGACAAAGAAGGACATTATGTAATGATAAAAGGGTCAGTCCAACAAGAGGATATAACTATTATGAATATCTATGCACACAATACAGGATCACCTACATATGTGAAACAAATACTAACAAAATTAAAGGGGGAAACAGAATACAATGCATTCATTTAGGAGACTTCAACACACCACTCACTTCAAAGGACAGATCAACCAGACAGAAAATAAGTAAAGAAACAGAGGCACTCAACAATGTATTAGAACAGATGGACCTAACCGACATCTACAGAACACTCCATCCAAAAGCAACAGGATACACATTCTTCTCAAGTGCACATGGAACATTTTCAAGAATAGATCATATACTAGGCCACAAAAAGAACCTCAGTAAATTCAAAAAGATTGAAATTGTACCAACCAGCTTCTCAGATCACAAAGGTATGAAACTAGAAATAAATTACACAAAGAAAACAAAAACACCCACAAACACATGGAAGCTTAATAACATGCTCCTAAATAACCAATGGATCAATGACCAAATAAAAACAGAGATCAAGCAATATATGGAGACAAATGACAACAATAATTCAACACCACAAAAACTGTGGGATGCAGTGAAGGTTGTGCTAAGAGGAAAGTATATTGCAATACAGACTTATGCACAATCCCAAATGAACAGTCTAAACTCACAATTAATGAAACTAGAAAAGGAAGAACAAATAGGGCCCAAAGTCAGTAAAAGGAGGGACATAATAAAGATTAAAGCAGAAATAAATAAAATTGAGAAGAATAAAACAATAGAAAGAATCAATGAAAGCAGGAGCTGGTTCTTTGAGAAAATAAACAAAATAGATAAACCCCTAGCCAGACTTATCAATAAAAAAAGAGAGTCTACACACATAAACAGAATCAGAAATGAGAAAGGAAAAATCACTATGGACAACACAGAAATACAAAGAATTATGAGAGAATACTATGAAAAATTATATGATAACAAACTAGATAATCTAGAAGAAACGGACAACTTTCTAGAAAAATACAACCTTCCAAGACTGACTGAGGAAGAAACAGAAAATCTGAATAGACCAATTACCAGCAAAGAAATTGAATTGGTAATGAAAAAACTACCTAGGAACAAAACTCCTGAACCAGATGGTTTCACCACTGAATTTTATCAAACATTTAGTGAAGACCTAATACCCATGCTCCTCAAAGTTTTCCAAAAAGTAGAAGAGGAAGGAATACTCCCAAACTCATTCTACGAGGCCAACAACGCTTTAATTCCAAAACCAGGCAAAGACACCACAAAAAAAGAAAATTACAGACAAATATCCCTGATGAACATAGATGCAAAAATGCTCAACAAAATATTAGCAAACCTAATTCAAAAATGCATCAAAAAGATCATCCATCATGATCAAGTGGGATTCATCCCAGGGATGCAAGGACAGTACAACATTTGAAAATCCATCAACATCATCCACTACCTCAACAAAAAGGACAAAAACCACATGATCATATCCATAGATGCTGAAAAAGCATTCGACAAAATTCAACATCCATTCATCATAAAAACTCTCAACAAAATGGGTGTAGAGGGCAGGTACCTCAACATAATAAAGGCCATATATGACAACCCCACAGCTAACATATTTAACAGAGAGAAGCTGAAAGCTTTTCACCTAAGATCGGGAACAAGACAAGGATGCCCACTCTCCCTACTTTTATTCAACATAGTCCTAGACAACGCAAATAATAAAAGGCATCCAGATTGGCAAGAAAGAAGTAAAACTGTCCCTGTTCACAGATGACATGATATTGTACATAAAAAACCCTAAAGAATCCACTCCAAAACTGCTAGATCTAATATCTGAATTCAGCAAAGTTGTGGGTACAAAATTAATACACTGAAATCTGTTGCATTCCTATACACTAACGATGAACTAGCAGAAAGAGAAATCAAGAAAACAATTCCATTCACAATTGCATCAAAAAGAATAAAATACCTAGGAATAAACCTAACCAAGGAGGTGAAAGACCCATACCCTGAAAACTATAAGACACTCATGAGAGAAATTAAAGAAGATAACAATAAATGGAAATACATCCCGTGTTCATGGATAGGAAGAATTAATATTGTCAAAATGGCCATCCTGCCTAAAGCAATCTACAGATTCATGCAATCCCTATCAAAATACCAACAGTATTCTTCAACGAACTAGAGCAAATAGTTCTAAAATTCATGTGGAACCACAAAAGACCCCAAATAGCCTGAGCAATCCTGAGAAGGAAGAATAAACTTGGGGATTTATGTTCCCCAACTTCAAGCTCTACTACAAAGCCACAGTAATCAAGATAATTTGGTACTAGCACAAGAACAGACCCATAGATCAATGGAACAGAATAGAGAACCCAGATATAAACCCAAGCATATATAGTCAATTAATATACGATAAAGGAGCCATGGATATACAATGGGGAAATGACAGCCTCTTCAATAACTGGTGTTGGCAAAACTGGACAGCTATATGTAAAAGAATGAAGCTGGGTTATTGTCTAGCTCTATACACAAAAGTAAATTTGAAATGGATCAAAGACCTGAATGTAAGTCATGAAACTATAAAACTCTTAGAAGAAAGCCTAGGCAAAAATCTCTTGAATATAAATATAAGCAACTTTTTCCTGAACACATCTCCTCGGGCAAGGGGAACAAAAGCAGAAATGAACAAATGGGACTACATCAAGCTAAGAAACTTCGGTACAGCAAAGGACACCATCAGTAGAACAAAAAGGCATCCTACATTATGAGAGTATATATTTGTAAATGACATATCCTACAAATGGTTAACCTCCAAAATACATGAAGAACTCAAATGCCTCAACAACCAAAAAAGCAAATAACCCTATTAAAAAATGGGTGGGGGATATGAACAGACAATTCTCCAAAGAAGAAATTCAGATGGCCTATAGGCACATGAAAAGATGCCCCACATTGCTAATTATCAGGGAAATGCAAATTAAAACCACAATGAGACATCACCTCACACCAATTAGGATGGCCAACATCCAAAAGACTAGGAACAACAAATGCTGGTGAGGATGTGGAAAAAGGGGAACCCTCCTACACTGCTGGTAGGAATGTAAATTAGTTTGACCATTGTGGAAAGCAGTATGGAGGTTCCTCAAAAAACTAAAAATAGAATACCATTTGACCCAGGAATTCCACTCCTAAGAATTTGCCCAAAGAATACCAGTTCTCAGATTCAAAAAGACATAGGCACCCCTATGTTTATTGCAGCACTATTTACAATAGCCAATATATGGAAGCAACCTAAATGTCCATCAGTAAACAAATGGATAAAGAACAGGTGGTACATACACACAGTGGAATATTATTCAGCCATTGCAAGAAAACAAATCCTACCATTTGCAACAGCATGGATGGAGCTGGAGGATATTATGCTCAGTGAAATAAGCCAGGTGGAGAAAGACAAGTGCCAAATGATTTCCCTCATTTGTGGAGTGTAACAACAAAGCAAAACTGAAGGAACAAAACAGCAGCAGACTCACAGACTCCAAGAAGGGACTAGCGGCTACCAAAGGGGAAGGATTGGGGGGGTCGGGGAGGGAGAAGGAGGTTGGAGGGGTATTATGACTGGCACACATGGTGTGTGGGGGGTCACGGAGAAGACAGTGTAGCACAGAGAAGACAAGCAGTGACTCTGTGGCATCTTACTACACGGATGGACAGTGACTGCAATGGCGTATGGGAGGGACTCGATAATATGGGTGAATGTAGTAACCAGAATATTTTTTCATGTGAAACCTTCCTAAGAGTGTATGTCAGTGATACCTTAATAAAATAAAAATAAAGAAAAAACAATAAAAAAATAAACAGAAAGAAAGAGAAAAACTTTCATCATAAAAAAAAAAACCTCTCACCCATGCTTTCCCCTTACCTCCTTTGCCTCCAGACTGGCCCTGGGCTTCTCATGTTTCCCTGAGTGGTGTGGTATGTGCCCTTCTCTTGGGAACTGTGAGTAACAAAGTATTATTTCAATGCCAGTCATTTAATTTTCTAGTGGCCTCACCATACCTGAATAATAACAAAACCTACCTTTTAAAATAACTTCCTCATCACTATTCTAGAAGGAGAAAGAGGAGCTGAGTCAGGTAGGAAATGTGACAGGTGACCAATGTATTCAATCTTTGGAGCAAAAGATCTAATGGGGGGCCAAGCATTACCAATGAAAGATGAACCATACTCAAATATCTACTGGTGAAATTTTAGGATGCCAGGGTAAAATTTAAAATCCTGTAAATATTTGATGAAAAAAAGTCTGCATGTCAGAATAAAGAGGATTGTATTTGAATCAGACTTCTCCTTCCTCTATGTACCTTAATTAAAAAATGATAAATATAATAATATCTACAAAATTCCAAAGGGGAAAAAGTATATTCAAGATAGAAAAACTGTGATTCATTTATGTGTCCATTAAAGGGCATTTTTCAAACATCTAAACATTCAAATGTATACCACACATTCAACTATCCAGAAAAATTTGCTCCAAGTAATTCTCCAGCTGAAAATAGTAAAACTCAGGATTAATTTATAAAAATTCAATGTTAACATGATTGAAAAAAATATTAGAAATGTCCAAAATAATTTCTGAAAGAGAAGATACATAAATGTAAGAAATAATTCATAGTAATAACCTTAATCTATTATGTCACTGTATCAAGAAAAATCAGAGGCAGCAGTAGGGAGGAAATTTAAAAAGCATGAAATAATCTTACGTGGGGGAAAGAAATACATACGATGTTCTTTGGAAGTTGGTAAAGAAAAGTATGTATGTGGTATGTGTGTATGTATGCATAATAACAGGAACCAAAAATGGAAAAGGACTAAAGAAAAGTTCTAAATACTAAATATAGCTATACCAAATAACAGGATGGAAAATGGAAAAGTGTGACTTCCTAATAATATCTAAGTATTAAAAAAACTTGCAAAGCAAATGAGCGTAAGGGAAAAGAAAAAAAAGGCAAATATAAGGAGGCACGCAAGAGCAGAAGAATTATTATCAAATAAGATAAATGATTAAATATCCTGACTCCAGAGCCTCGACATTAAAATGAAACTGGGAACTCCATGCTGGGGATTCTCCCTGGGTGTACTTTTTTCCCCATTTGCAGTAATCCATACCCTCTCTTTTCCAGTCTGCCTGTAGGAAGATGGTCATGGCACAGGCAGCAATGAAGTATGTATCCCCTTAGATCAAGAAAGTGGCAAAGAAGAGTGAAAAATCCTCAGTCCCAATTCCAGCACTCAGGGAAGCTTCTGATGGTGCAGCATGCATCAGATGCCCATCTCTGGAGCAAACAAGTATGGCCAGCGGCAGGGTCTTAATGCACTCCTTGTAAATAAACCACCTTCCATGAAAAGAGTGGACAATTGACTGGGTGTCCACTACCCAAAAAGAAAGCAATATTCATATCACACCATGTAGAATCCACAGCAAAAAAAGCACTAAAGGGGGAAGAGGTTATCCTCAGTTGGTAAATTGTACAAGCTGAATGAGAATACAAGAACCATGAATCTGTGTGCACTGACTGGAGCATCAAATGTACAAGGCCAGAAAGATTAAAAATTAGGGAGAAATCAGACAAAACAACAGTCATAATAGGAGCTCTAATATGCCGCAGCATTTCTGAGAGCTCAAGTAGACAGAAATTTAATACAAGTGTAGAAAAGTTAAGAATTATTATTAAAATTTTGACTTCACTTATATCAAAAAGTGTTCCCTAGAAACAGAAAAGACATGTTCATTTAAAGTGCCCAAGAAACATTTGATCATATCTTAGGCCACAAGGAAAATCTCATTAAAATCTCAAAAGCAGAAATAGGACAATACACAAACTCAAACCACAGTGCGACAAAAGTTGAAGGGAAACACAAAGAAATGAATAAAATGAAGCCATTCTGGAGAGGGGAAATTTTTGTCTTAATAGCCCTAGAATCAAAGAGGAAATCAAAACTACAATTAATGATTGTTCAAGAAACAATAAGGAGCTATAGCAAAGAGAAACCGCAAAGCTCTAAAGGACAGATGAGTTTTCTGTTTTTCTCATTAAACAGAAGAGAGAAATTAAATGAACTGAGTATTCAACTCAAAAGTCAAGTAAAAGGACAAAAAAATGAACCTATAAAAAGCTAGAGGAAGAAGATAAAGATAATGAATTAGAAAATGATATATGAAAAATAATAGAAACTGTAGATCTGAGAAATTCAAGAACTGGATCTTTGAAAAAACTACAATTATAATAATAATTATGATCATTTATTAGGCGTTCAGCTTATGGCCAAATACCAACCCTTTAATATCTGCACATTCAACTTACAATCGCCCGATGAGGTAGGCAGCATAGCTATCCCCATTTCATAGATGGGAACACTGAGGCATTGGGAGTTAAATGTTTTGTCCCAGGTCTGTCCATCCCCAGAGCTCATGTTCTGAATCATTATACAACTGCCACTAACAGGTCAAATGAAGGAGGAAAGAGATGGTGGCCACAGACACAACACATTGAAGGAGAAAGGCATGCAACCACGACAGAAGAGAATTAGAAACTAGGAGAAAATACCACATGTAAGTTGATGTCTAGGATAACTGCTTTTTTCTCTGTACTTTTTTTTTTTTGACAAGACCGTTATTTCACATAGTTGGAATCACATACTTAATCTAGTTTGGTATCTTTTCTTTGCCTCCTTTTATGTAGAATAATTTCCATCTTTAAGTTTGCAAGAAGAGTATAAAGAACTTTCCCCCTAAACCACTTGAGAATAATTTGCTGATAGGATATTCCCTTACCCCCAGTACTTGAGTACATATTTCCATAAAATGAGGACACCTTCCCACATAATCATGATACAACCATTGGAATCAGGTAAACAGTAGCTGTACCTTACTACCATCCAATCCACAGACCCCATTCCAGTTTTGCCAGCTATCTCAGTCATTTCCATGGAGGATCCAATATAGGATTGCATGTTATGTGTCTCCTTCAGTCTGAAACAATTCCTCAGTCTTTTCTTGACTCTCTTGACCTTGATACTTTTGAAGATACAGGCCAACTATTTTGTTGAATGTCCCTCCATTTAGGTCTGTGTGGTATTTCCTGAACAAGAATGTCGCATGCCGTGTCTCCTCATTGCAGTGTACCAGAGGTCACATGATTTCACCTGGACCTTGATCGCTGAATTAAGGGAGTGCCTTCCACTGTCAAGTGACTCTTCTCCCCCTTGGATTAGTAAGTAGCTTATGGGGAAGTACTTTGAGGCTATGTAACTGTCTAGTTCTTCATCCACCATTATAACATTCACTGATGTTTCTTGGCTGAAACACTTACTACTTTGGTGGCCAAATGGCGATTTTCAAATTCCATCATCCCTTCTACATTAGTCGACCAATCTGGTCGCTATGTCCTTTTGACTCCTGCCCATCATTCTCTGAGCACATCTTTACTTTCTGGCACACAGGGTCAGGCTCATCAAGTACATTTTCTGTCCCAGCCCTGGCATCCACCATTCCTTCAGAAGTTGGTGGTTTCTTTTAGTGGAGAAAGGTACTTAAAAACAAAGATCTGGATACTAGGTGTGTTCATTTCTATGAGGGATTTTTAGGGTATAGAGTTGAGAAATCCATCTATCCCTATCTATCTCTACCTATCCATCTATTTATCATCATCTGTCATCTACCCATCTACCATTTTTCTATCACCTATTTATGTTTTTGGCAAGCAGCCTCAGCATTACTCCCAATGATCCCCCCTCCTGATATTCAAGTCCTTATGTAATCCCCTCCTCTCAGATATGGACTGGACCTAGTGACTTACTTCTAACAAACAGAATATAGCAAAAGTTCAAGTTTAGGTTTCTATCATGTTCAAGCTTAGGTTACAGCAAGTCTGTGACTTCTATCTTGGGCATTCTCTCTTACTCTCCCACTCACTACTCTGAGGGAAGCCAGCTGCCATGTTTTAAGTGGCCCTGTGGACAGGCCCACTTGGCAAAAGACTGAGGGTGCCTCCAGCCGATAGCCAGTGAGGAAGTGAATCCTGCGAAAAAGCACAGGAGTGAAACTGGAAGCAGGTCCTCCTCTAATAGAGCCTTCAGATGAGACTACAACACTGGCTGACAGTTTGGTGGCAGCCTTGTGACAGAGGCACTCAGCTAAGTCACTCCTAGATTGCTGATGCACAGAAATTACGAGATGAAAAACATATCCTGTTATTTTAAGCCTAAATTTGGGCGTGCTTTATTACACAGCCATAGAAAACTAAATTCATACACAAACATTCATACATTTACTTCTATATCTATTCTATACATTGAAAACCACGAGTTCACACCGATATCTCCAATTCCAATTCAGCACCACAGAACTAATTCTAGTTTTCTTCCTTTCCATAATTTTAACTCCCTTCTCAGACAGTGAGAATCTGACTCCCATTATTCTTAATATACTCAATGGATTAAACACCTTCCCCCATTTATAACCAATTTCCTTTCACTGCTACCATCACCCCATGCAAGCTTCCTCCTCATCCTGCTAAGATCTCGATACGCCAGTTTAGAGCCATGGGACATCCCCTACCCTATATGGACCCCTACCTCCTCCAATCCGACCCAGTGGCTTCTGGAAGAATTATTCAAGAAGGAAGGAAGGACAGGAAAGAGGCAAGGAGGCTGGGAAGAAGGCAACACAGAATACCAAAATTGACTCCAAAAAGATAGAAAAGAATAGAGAAATAAGCTTGAAAGAAATTGAGAAACCACTTACCCTCCAAAAGGTGTTAGGCCCGGAATTGTTTCAGACTCTCAAGGAATATGTCATTCCTGTACTATATAAACTGTCCCAAGACCAGAGGAAAAAACTAAGTAATATCTCGAATCATTTTACAAATCCAGCAAAACTCTGATATTAAAACGTGACTAAAGAAATAGAAACTTCACATAAATAAGCTGAATTCAGCAATACATTTCAAGAGTAAATACACAACCAAGTAGATTTAACTCCAGGATTGCAAAAGTGGGCTAACATTAGGGTATCTCTTCACTTTAAATTAATAAAAGAGATATATTGAGATAGCAGTTGACAGCAAGTGGATTTTTTTTTTTCAAAATCAGAGTCTTTTCCAGACTTATTAGCCAGGACTTTTTTTACTTCTGTAGAAGGTAACGGAAAAATCCAAGTCAGGTTTACACACATAGGGCTATATCATGGAAGTCAGTACACCAGAACTGAAAAAAAAGTGATGTTGCACAGAAAAATGCAAAACTGATTTTCATATTTGCCCATTGAGAATAAATATCCTAAAATCAATAGCTTTCCTGTAAATCAACAATAACTAGCTTTAAAAACCAATAGGGAAAACTTTCACTTACAATATCAACAAAAGACTATAAAGTGCCTAGAGGAGATAACTAGCTTTAAAAACCAAAAGGGAAAACTTTCACTTACAATAGCAACAAAAGACTCTAAATGCCTAGAGGATCGACACTAGTGAAGGGCATCCATTGAAGAAATAAAGGTAGGATATTTTTGCATGGGGACATATAAAGGAGACTTAAGAGAAATGCACTGTTCCTGGATAAGAAGATACGTATTGTAAAAATGTTCTTTTGCCTTAAGTAAAGCTGTAAATTCAATGCAGTACCCATGGGACTGTTTTTAAAATTTGAAAATAATATTCTAAAATTGAGGTGGAAGACTTCATGGAAGTCAGGAAAATCTTGAGCTGTTGCATCCCAGTTACTAAAAACTTAACATCTACTGAGCGATTACACTGTTCTTAGCACTGAGTTAAGTATTTTGCATACATTATGGATTCTATTTACTCCTCCCCCAAACTCACTGAGGTACAATTAACTGCACCTTAGAGATGTCACCAAAGTTTGCCACTTTCACAGAAGTACTAAATATCAATTGTCTGTATTTGAAACCTGGACTCATCACTTCAGAGCTTAAAGTTTAACTATTATGCTAATTTAAATATATTACAGAGCCAGAGAAAATAAAACAACCTGGTATTGAAGAAGGACTCAATTAATCAGAAAACATGTATACGTCTCTTATTCCTAACATAAGATTTATAAATATGGATGTACTTTTTCTAACATTTCATTTCTTCCATGATTTATTATGATGAACTGTGTAGGGGAGAATTTATTTTATTACTTGATTCAAAGAGAGCTATTGAATATATTTATCAATAATTTATCAATTTATTCCTTTGGTGGTTTTGCTGTTTTTAAGTTTCTTGAATTGAGTGCCTATTTTTTAAAATTTAATAATGAGATGCTTCTTGCCCATTTATTTTTCCAAATAAACTTTGTATTCTCTTTAAGTTCTGAAAAACTACTATGGGGATGTTTACCAAATTTTATTAAAGATATGAATTAATTTTTGATGAAGTAATATTTTTACATATTGGTTCTTCCCAACAAGGGGTCTGTTTACTCATTTATTCAAGCCCTCTTTTATGTCTTTCAGTAACATTTTATACTTTTATTCCTGTGGGTCCTGCATAGTTTTTGATATTTCAGGGCAGGGAAATTTTTTTCTTAACTGGCTATCGTTATTTTAAAAGAAAACTCTTGACTTTGTTAACTGAATTCATTTTTTTAACTGGTTCCTTTAAAACTTCTCTTCTTAGCTTCCCTAGAATTTTCAAGGTAGAAAATTTTATTGTATGTAAATTATGTTAATTTCATTTCCTATTTATTTTCTCCTTTCAGTTTCTTAAATAATTGTACTAGCTAAACTTCTAGAACAGTATCAACTAATGTTGGTTACCGTGGGCATCTTTGTCTTGCTTCTGACTTTAATGTAAGTGTCTCTAATGTTTCATTTTTATAACTGCATTTTTTAAATTTTGAGATAATTGTAGTTTCACATGCAATTAGAAGTCACTCATGTGTCTTTACCTGGTTTCCTGAAAAGCTATCTTGCAAAACTATAGTTACAATCATAATATCAACCTTGATCCAATTCATCTGTCTTATTCAGATTTTCCCAGTTCTACTTATACTGGTGTGTGTGTGTGTGTGTGGGTGTGTATTTTAATTCTGTGGAATTTTATCAGGCATGCAAGTTCTTGTAGCCCCTACCACTAAAGATGCAGAACAGTTCCACTGCTATAGAGTCACTCACTACTTGTCTTCTCTGTGCTATGCTACCTTCCCTGTCCCCACCATCTACGTTATGTGTGCTAATCGTAATGCCCCTTATTCCCCTTATCCCTCCCTTCCCACCCATCACCCCCAATCCCTTTTCCTTTGGTAACTGTTAGTCCATTCTTGGGTTCTGTGAGTCTGCTGCTATTTTGTTCCTTCAGTTGTTGCTTTGTTCTTATGCTCCACATATGAGTGAAATCATTTGGTACTTGTCTTTCTCCGCCTGGCTTATTTCACTGAGCATAATACCCTCTAGCTCCATCCATGTTGTTGCAAATGGTAGGACTTCTTTTCTTCTTATGGCTGAATAATATTCCATTGTGTATATGTACCACCTCTTCTTTATCCATTCATCTACTGATGGACACTTAGGTTGCTTCCAATTCTTGGTTATTGTTAATAGTGCTGCGATAAACATAGGGGTGCATGTGTCTTTTTCAAACTGGGCTATTGCTTTCTTAGGGTAAATTCCTAGGAGTGGAATTCCTGGGTCAAATGATATTTCTTTTTTTTTTAATATACTTTATTTTATTATCATTAATTTACAATTACATGTGCAATATTACGATTATTAAACTACCCCTTCATCAGGTCCCCCCCACCAACCCCATTACAGTCACTGTCCATCAGCGTAGTGAGATGCTATAGAATCACTACTTGTCTTCTCTGAGTTGTACTGCCCTCCCCGTGCCCCCCCAACATTACATCTGCTAATCGTAATGCCCCTTTTTCCCTCTTATCCCTCCCTTCCCGCCCATTTTCCCCAGTCCCTTTCCCTTTGGTAACTATTAGTCCGTTCTTGGGTTCTGTGAGTCTGCTGCTGTTTTGTTCCTTCAGTTTTTTTCTTTGTTCTTATACTCCACATATGAGTGAAATCATTTGATACTTGTCTTTTTCGGCTTGGCTTATTTCACTGAGCATAATACCCTCTAGCTCCATCCATGTTGTTGCAAATGGTAGGATTTGTTTTCTTCTTATGGCTGAATAATATTCCATTGTGTATATGTACCACATCTTCCTTATCCATTCATCTACTGATGGACACTTAGGTTGCTTCCATTGCTTGGCTATTGTAAATAGTGCTGCAATAAACATAGGGGTGCATCTGTCCTTTTCAAATTGGGCTGCTGCATTCTTAGGGTAAATTCCTAGGAGTGGAATTCCTGGGTCAAATGGTATTTCTATTTTGGGTTTTTTGAGGAACCTCCATACTGCTTTCCACAATGGTTGAACTAATTTGCAGTCCCACCAGCAGTGTAGGAGGGTTCCCTTTTCTCCACATCCTCGCCAACATTTGTTGTTGTTTGTGTTTTGGATGTTGGCCATCCTCACTGGTGTGAGGTGATATCATTGTGGTTTTAATCTGCATTTCTCTGATGATTAGCGATGTGGAGCATCTTTTCATGTGCCTGTTGGCCATCTGAATTTCTTCTTTGGAGGAGTGTCTATTCATG